>KB311498.1:231064-290871 GCA_000328365.1 Capitella teleta | reverse complement strand
CAAGATGCCTCAAGAAACGGATCAATCACCCAACGAGTGATTGTCCCTTTAATAATGACCACAGAACCTGATTATCCACGGCTTACGGCGCCTCTATTGTCCCTGAACAGGAATCAATTTACCCCCATGCACATGTGCATGAATGCCTTGCACTGTTATGTCATCTGGATATTCTGACCTCTCAGGTCAACTCTATCCCTCGGGATCTGGATCCAGGGATGACGTAATGAATCCAGGACTCCTTTGCTACCCAGGGATCCGGTCATCTAAGCATTTGGCGTCCAGGGATGGTTATTGGTAATTGCATAAGGCTTATGGTGGGAGAAAGAAATTGAATCTCGCTGCAAGGAGGTCTCTAGCTGTTCCGTTCGCATGCATGCAACAAAGAGGAACACGGATCGAGGGTGAGTGCAAGACGTTCTTTATTGCGCAGATCAAAAATAATTATATGCTTACTAACAAGAAGGTTCAAGATATATATTATAGGATAAGAGAGTGAGTTGGTAGCCAGCATTATCACTGTTCACACTAATCTCATTCTTCCATATGCATGCACAATGTTATCTTTGATCATACTTGTACATCAGTTCATGCAATTAGCTTCTTGATCCTTCTATTCAGGTTTACTCCAGATCTCCTAATCGTTCTCGTACTCAATTACCGATTATTAGGTACCCTCTCACTCTTTATATACAGGTTCGTAATCTTTCTTTCAGGAACTCTCATACTAACAGGTTCCCTACCACTATCATATGCATAATAATGTAATAGCATGTGAACTCATTTTACCTCCAACTAGTATGACAAGGTTCCCTCCAACTCTTGTGTCTGCAAGGACTCAGGTTCCCCCCCACTCACATTAAAGGTACTCCTAACTCTTGTATGTGCTAGTACTTAGGTTCCCTCCCACTTCCATGCCAAGGTTCCCGCCAACTCTTGTATGTGCAAGTACTTAGGTTCCCTCCAACACCCATGCCAAGGTTCCCTCCAACTCTTGTATGTGCAAGTACTTAGGTTCCCTCCAACACCCATGTCGAGGTTCCTTCAACTCTTGTATGTGCTAGCACATAGGTTCCCTCCCACTCCCATGCCAAGGTTCCCTCCAACTCTTGTATGTGCAAGCACTTAGGTTCCCTCCCACTCCCATGCCAAAGTTCCCTTCAACGGTTGTATTTACAAGTACATTGGTTCCCTCCCACTCCCATGCCAAAGTTCCCACCAACTCTTGTATGTGCTAGTACTTAGGTTCTCTCCCACTCCCATGCCAAGGTTCCCTCCCACTCCCATGCCAAGATTCCCCTTCAACTCTTGTATGTGCTAGTACTTAGGTACCCTCCCACTCAGATGCCAAGGTTCTCTTCAACTCTTGTATGTGCTAGTACTTAGGTACCCTCCCACTCAGATGCCAAGGTTCTCTTCAACTCTTGTATGTGCTAGTACTTAGGTAGCCTCCCACTCCCATGCCAAGGTTCCCTGCAACTCTTGTATGTGCTAGTACTTAGTTTTTTGTGTTTTTTTTTTTATTGTTCCTCTCCTCTCCCGCACATGTATTACCCTCTGTCCGTCCCTCTTCTTCCCATATATACCTTGCCATTCTAACAATATTTAATTTGGTTCATCCAACAATCACATCAAAAATCTCTCCCACTCTTGTATGCACTCTCGTACGTGTAAGGTTCCCTTCCACACTCATGACATAGTTTCTTTTCACTGTCAGACCAAAGGTTCCCTCAAACTTTCTTGCCTTTATGTCTTTCCACTCTCGTACGAACATAATTATACAATTGTCCCCTTCTATAATACAAAGGGATGTTCCCTAAGATAAAGAGAAACATCCCAGCTACATCACGCATAGCTTAATTTGTATCTATGAGGATGGGATTACAAATGGCACAATAACGATGACACCTATGCACACAGGTGATACTTGATAATACTTCCGGTTGCTTGGTAGCCTTTGTGTGCCGAGTATTAATCTGCAAACATGCATAGTTGACGCGGTTTAGAATGCCTCTCACATCAATCTCTGTTTAACTCTACCCGCTTGTCAGTATACATGAAGATATATCCAGCCTCCAGAAGTATGCTATCACACTACATTGTATGTAGAACAATGCAGTATTTCTTTTATGATTACATCTGATGCGAAGTATATTCATTTTGTAGGATTATATGCTAAGCATACTGGCACTATATATTGTTGTGAAATTCTGATTTCCTTTTGGCAAAGTTACGGTATATGAGATGCGTTAGCAGAATGACAAGAATATACACACATTTCAGATCGAGTGTTATTAATCCCTGTTTATTTGATTTGACTGTGTACATTATGTACATAGCCATGCTCTTGTTGCGGTGCTTTTCAGTGTAGTTAATCTTGACTTTCTTAACCTGAGCAGCTGAAGCCACAGTATCTGGGTGGAGCTTACTAAATTTGTACTGGCGCCCGCATCATCCGATTGGTTTGGGTGGAGCCGTAAAACCCCATCACTCACTCACTCACTACTAGATTTGTAGCTTAATAGAAATGAATATTCATTTTGCAACCTAATCAACATAATATTGCAACACAGATAATAACTGACATCATTGCAACCCGGATAATTTGACACCTTCGAAATTTTCGGATTTCAATATTCTGTAATTTTGGTTACTGTATTTAACTAAAATATTATACAGTAGAGGAAATAAAATATACCGTCCGCGAATTCCCATGCAGAAGATTCCAGTCTCCGTTGGGCAACGTATAGCAAGGAGTAGAGAGAGGTCGCCCGCCAAGCAGTGGAATATTAATTTGACGAATGCCTGCATATTATTATACTGATTCACAATAGCGTCATTTGTTTATTGAGAAATTGAGTGAATTCTAAAGTTCAATGTCAATAAAAAATATCCTCAAAATCCTTCTATATCTGTGTAACGGGTATAACTGTACATGACGCAGATCTACGCCTGCATGTCATAATTAATGCAGGTTTCAATTAATTATGTTGAATCAGTTTAGATATAAGACCCGATGACACACACATAGAGAAGCTTGGCATTCCTTGCAGGGTGGCTGGCCCAGGGTTCATGTATCTCTGATACCCTGGGAGCAACACCTGTCCCTCCTTCATCTGATTGCGCATTCAGGTGTGTTTCCCCTCACACTGACCTCTGCCTCGACTGACCTGCGGTCAAGCAACGAATCGGAAGGAATTCAAGACATCCGTGAGTCAATAGTATTGAGGCTGTGCCGCCGCATTAATTATAACCGATTGAAATCGAATTGAGTTTTCTCTGTGTGTTGGTTTCAATATGTATGCTATTTGAATTCTGACCACCGCATCAGCATCACATTGGACTTGGGTGTCGAGCATGCTCACATCTGCGTATACTTGTGTCAGCTCCTTTCAAAATGATGACGCAAGCAACTAGGACTTACAGGTGCACAGTATGCCACCGCTGTCCACCAGAATCCATTGGTTAAATCCAAAATCCGCATATTTCAAAGGTGATAATATCATTTGATCTTATTCTTATCGATTCTTTTTATTTCCTCCTCATTTATATATTTTTATGTAGTGTTTTCTATTGATATGGCCATGGCAGAGAAACATTTGCCCCCCCTCCCCCCCCCCCCTCAAAAAAAAAAAAAAAATAAAATAAATAAAAAAATTGAAAGTAGAAATAGAAATAAAATTAAAAACCCAAATGAGGATATTCAGATGGCATTTTATGTAATCACTAATACGAGTATAATCCGCCACACACTTTACATCATTTTCATTAATAAAAACCATTAAATATCATTACCAAATGGTGTTGATAGAAATGGTCATGTTCGACACCAACACCACACGGATACGATAATCCCGCAATAAACGAGTTCAAATAAAATAAAAACCGAATTTTTCATAAACCTATAAAACTCAGCCAATTAGCATGCCCTCATAGAAAGCCCTGCCTTCCATGCTTCCTCCATTCAAGTTTGTTGAACCCTTTAAACACAAATTCAGTCAAGAATTCCGGGATCACGACACGCTGGCCCCGGAGCCACGAGGTTCCTGGTGGCGACGACGAAGCCTCGATGAGGGAAGAAAGGGAGTCAAGAAGTGGGTGAAAAGGGCGTGAGAAGCATTTGAATGGAATTCATCTGATGATATTATGATTACATTTTGTTGTGAAGAAAGTTGGAGCGTGGTCCATTCTCGGTTTCTGCGCAGTGTGAGGCGGAGGATTTCGTTTTAATTCGGATTTTATTATTTGTTTGTGTTTCTGCTCTAATCTTTGTGTGTGAATTTACGTGTGTGGGTATACGGTGAAAGTGTTATGTAATTATCTGAATTGAACTATTATTACAGTGCACGTAATATCATATATTAATGAGGTAGATGCTACACAATTGACCGCAACGATTCATAATGGGTATTTTTTTTTTAAATAACGCATTATGCATGCAGAATACTCGTATACATCGTTATAAATTCCGATGCAATGCATACTTAGGCCAACTTGAATCCACAAGAGAGTATAGCATATAATACAATTGATGCAGATTAGAACGAACGATAAGTAAAGATGAACAAAACGTTAATGAATAAAAAGGGAGATATCTACAGAAAAGAGCAACGAAAAAGAGAAGCGCCAAAGGGAAAAACAGGCGTAGGGGGGGGGGGGTAGATCCGGATCCCACACTACAAAGAGATTCGGGGATCAGGGAGCCTGGTCGCCGTCGGATCCGGGACAAAGGAGGCAGCTGCTTCTCTCATTTCCTTTGCAAGCCTTTTGAAGGGTGGCACATACCCTGGCATTGTTCTGCAGAGCTATGAGCAAGGGTAGCAACCCCTTTGAACTAGGGGATAGGGAAGATCCACGCCTTCCCTTTTGATCTCCATTGTGCGCATTCAGACTGATCCTGTTAATTAACAAATTGGGTTTTATGATCTTTGCTTTGAAGTACAACTCCTGAGCCTCCCCTGTGCGATTGGGCTCATCCCCTTGCCTTCCTGCTTTTTGCTTTTTGCTTTGCTCTCACTCTTCGACTTCTTCTGCTCTCTGTGTTCTTTTAACGTGTACATATACGTCGTACGTGCGTTATAATATAGTCGATAGTAATTACAGGTTAAATTTCGATATAAATATTAATTGTACCAAAAAAAAAAAAAAAAAAAACAACCCAGAGCTTTAAGAAGCACTCGCTTGTGTCATTTTCTCGCTGCTTCCGACGAATGCGCGTTTGGTGCTCACCAATCAGTCTTTTCTCTTAGATGATTCTGATCACGTTCTGCATAAATCTAAGAGACCAGTAAAGCAGGCCGCTCTGCCCGTGGCCCCGGGCCACTCAGCTCCGCCCCTCTGCCCGCTAACTCTCTCGGGGTGACTGCCCGGAGATGCCTTCGTGTGTGGTCGATTGGATTATTTAGTGGATTTATTTGTAAAATGTAATTATGTCTATTTTGATATACCTTTATATAGTTTAAAGTTGTTGAGGTTATTTCTATCAAATTTATTCTTCTCCATGGTTGATTTTAAATTCACTGATAATTCAGAAATTGTGAACAATCTTTTATTATTATATTGCAGGAAGGCCCATTTACACTCTACATTCACGATAGCAAGTGGCAGGAAGGGTTTTAATATCCAATTTTACACTTCAAGTTTGAGAAATTCAACTCGACTTTAAAGCGCACTTCCCACTTTCATTGAAATTAATAAGTGAAAGGTGAAAATATTCTTTTCGTTCTTTTCAATATCGAATATCACGGGTTGTGAACTGGCACGGGTTTTATTTCATTGCATTTTTTTATTATTAGAATGTGATAAAAGAACGGGGTTAAAGTGTCAATCACACGCTTTTGAAAGGAGAAGAAAAATTGTGAAGCCCCCCAAAAAATTGTAGAATTGTTGATTTTCGATTTAATTTTTTTGGATGACCTTTAGGAAAGAAAATATCGTTCTGAAATTTTTGTTATGATTAACTTGATTAAGTTTTGAAGGGATCATTTGGCTCCTTTTGTGGCTGCAGGGTCAGAGTATCAGTGGGTACGAGTATTTTGTGAGGTCGGTTATATTTGCACATCAGCTGGTCAAAAAAAATATTGGTCATGAGGATAAAATGGCGTATTTTTTATTGCCAAATTGAAGTGGATACAAACAAAATCAGTCTTCAAGCTAGAAATTAAAACATTATGTAATGCTAAATAGGATAAAATAATATGATAAATAGGATGAAATGTTATATATAGATCTACCCTACACACTTGGAGAAAAAAAAAACCACCCCACCAATCGACCCTTTCAGTCATACAAGCAGCAATCGAATCCCACCCACGCAATCTTATAGCAACTGTATCCATAGCAACGTATATCTTTCTCAGACGTTGTCTCAGTTTCACAAATATTCAATAACTGCGTGTTTCCATAATGCAGACGGGTCAAAGGTCGTAAGGAAGCAGGGTCGTTTGAGGGTGAAGGGAGGAGGGCATTTCTGACAGCTCCGTTCGAGGGCTATCGCAATAAGGGCCGCGAAGGGCACAAGGGTGACGGGGCTCAAGAGCTATTGAAGGCAGCAAGGAGAAAAGGGCCCCTATACCCTATCCCTATAAGCCACAAAGGGCGTATAACACCCCATTTGTAGGGCTCGTAGGGCACACGGCTACGCCAGGGGGCTTGAGTGATAAGCTTGTATCATGGGTGATGTAGCCGCATGGCACACAGTCAAATTGTTCAATTATAAAAAGGGGCAGCTGTGCGGGGTGGGGTGCAAAGTGTAAACAGGGATATTAATAATATTGTATGCTACAAACCTTGTTCAAAATGCACTGAATTAATTAATATTAATTCCTAAACAATACTAGATAGTGTATACGTATACATATACACGTTTGGTTATCAAATCTCCGCTTATAATACAAAAACAATTTTAATTATAAATAAATTCATGCATATATATATATTTTTTTTTTAATTGATAAAAGAAGCAAAATAGAATAAAGAGACATTGCCAGGAAAATTTTGCGCATTTCTTTACTTTAACCTTAACCTCAAAATGAGACACTCGCATATACACTAAGTGTTTTAGCATGCAGCTCCAGATTCTCACTGCAATCTTTAGTACGCCATCTTCGCTGCTTAGACGCATCGCAGGACCAGAACTCACGATAAGAACCACTTGCAGGCATCAGCTCACCCTTTCCATTCTCTGATAATCCACAACTCTACGAAACATGCTATTCACATTGCGTTACACTCTTTCGGCTTGAACCAAACCAGTCTCACAGTGTAAAAGTAATTGTGCTTCTGATGACGTATATATGTTGCCAGTTTATTGGCCTTTAAATGATACACGTTATAGCCTTGTGTGTTCATTTCAGAGTATATGAGGGTAATGGAATCAATTCTAAATTTCATTTCGTTCTCTTTTTGTTCAGGTATGATTTTATCCATTTTCCCCAATACGTATCGAAACATTCTGCTTTTTATTTGCTCGATCGCACATTATTTCTCAACCATTGTTTATTTCTAAGACAGCATTTGTCAGGATCTGATCAGAAAATTTACATGACAACTACTTGTGTAAATATTTTGATGCATTATTCTAATTGACACTATTTCTGCAACGAAATCAACAGATCTATCGAAAAGGCAGGATGTATCGAAATATAATGTCGCAATCACGTTGAGCCTCGCTTTGAAGTGAAGCGCCCTTTGTTTCAAGTGCGCATGCGCATCAGCTGCCAGGGGGTCAAAGAGGCGGAGTCTCTTTTGGCACACGGGGTCAAGGGTCAGCACTGTGACTCTCGTCGAGGCTTATCAGTATGCGAGAACGCGGTTGGCGGATCTTGGCCCCTGTCGATCGGGCGATCCTCTTGGCGGTCGTACGTCGATTCGGAGGTCGGCAGATGGCGCCCCAAGGCCTCATTGCGCATGCGTAGACGCTGATCTACGCTGTATGCCGCCAATATATCAAGAAATGTCCCAGATGACCACCGGACGCGCGTGTTGGTCAGTCTGAGATATTAAAATGGATCTCCATTGTCCTGAACAACAAAGCTGCCTGCCACAAACGCACGCTGAGATACACGCAATGTGTCTGTGAGCGACAGCAAACTGTTAAAAGACAGAGCTCCCTCGTAAAACAACGAAAACAAAAGCAAATCATTAATCAAGCTTTTCATGATACTCAATTTGATACTCAATTACACATGACCAACATCTAAATTTCGATACTTAAGACATGCATAATGTCTCTATTACGAAAAACAAAAACAAAAACAAAAACAAAAACAAAAACAGCACAATGACAATTCCAATGGGGAAATCGTTCATTTATCGCTCAGCACTTATCGACAAAGAGCATCAGCATTAAATGTTTCTCGTCCGTGTCTGTTTGTGATATGACTGCATTGAGGGAACGTATCACGTGACGTTTGATGCTGAATTGCAGCCAATGAGAGCTAATCTCGAGTCCGTGTTCCCCTACTGATAAGGGGGAAAGGGTGTTTAGATGGTATCTTTATCACCAATCATCCCAACAATTGGATAACAAGCTCTTAGTTGTCTTTATAATGGATATTGGCTACGTTCCAAGAGGTGTGTGTGTGTTTTGTAAGTTAAATTGCTAAAATCTCAGTCATTTTGGATTATCAAATTCTGGTCCTCAATTTTTTTAAATGAGTTATTGCATATGTAGTGTCAAGATTTTTTTAATTTTGTGCGTGATTACAATGGATAGTTTACAACTGGATAATTGTGACCGTAATTGTGATAATTATGTGGTTAATCAATTAACTAACTCCCTAACTCACCCGAGAAATACACTAATTTTATTAATTATCAATTAAATCTTTTATTTTGTGCCATGTATATAGCACAAAGGCCAAGGAGAGGGAGTAGCCGAACTGACAGAAAAAAACGAAAATTAATTTAATTCCAAGTGAAGTTTCTGAAATTCTTGTAATAAATTCTTTTACTTTGAACTTCGAACTGCAGAGGTCAGAAAGGAAGAGAATTTTGGCAAAATTCTCGCCGCCATTTTTTTACTCCTTGACCAGGAGGTCGGAAGGTGCTTGGTTTCCATGGAAACAGGGCGTTTCCAAGCGCCCAGATGGACAAAGGGCGTGCTCTGTAGTGGACATCTGACCGCTAGGCTTTCTTCCCTTCATGAATATTCATGTTTATAGTGGGCAACGGTCAAGAATGGAACGCTAGAGTTGAAATCGGGAGAATTTAGAGGTGAAATGTCGAATTATACACGAATTACGGGAGTGACTTGAATATTTTCAATTTCTACGATTAAAATTTTAAATAATAAAATAGATAACCTGAAAGGATTTGGATTCATAACCAGTGAATAACCCCCAGCGATAATTATTTAATTTAATATGACAATTAACTCATAAAAAATATATGTTTCGATAGCATTCCCTGTATGATTTTAAACTGTATTAAATAGTTATTAATATCTCGTGTACAATTAAGTGGTTTTACGCATTATCTCCTGGTAAAACAAAAACCACTTAATGATGACGAATTAAAGTAATTTGTTTATTGACAAAACATGGCTGTATTACTTAATATAATCATTCTGTCTTCTATTTATTTATTTATTTATTTATTTATTTATTTATTTATTTATTTATTTATTTATTTATTTATTTATTTATTTATTTATTTATTTATTTAATAATCTCAATTTTGAGCAATTGTCATAACAGAAATCAAAATAGAAATACAACCTACAGCACAAACAGACGCCTTGCCCCAAATTCTCTTGTTACTATGGCAACATAGCAATCTCGCGAATGTCGCCTTGAGCTTGATACGGTCAAGATGGACAGCGTGATATCGACACAGGGGTGAGCAGGGGGCAAGGGTGCGTTATCAGTAGAAGGATAATTGCATGACGAGAACGGACCCCTTTGCCCGCTTCATCATGTGGTCAGTGGTCGTTGCCTGCATCTTGGGTTAGCGGTCATTGGTCAAGAAGTGAGTGGCATTAAGAAGGAATGATACAGACATTGAGAATAGCATAAATCCTCTCCCTTTTCTACAACAACAGATATCTAAGAATTTCAAAGCACCAATAAAAATACAATGCTGTGAAATCATCAAGACCGACTCTCTTTTATGGATTTAATGCCGATATTATCAATAAACAATTGAGTTTCACTGTGTATGTTTTTACCCGTTTAAAGGATATTATGATCAACTGCATAGCTGATAACGTGTCTGTCGCCCATCAATGTCTACTCTGCCAATATCATCCCGCGCCATGCACAAACACAAAAACCAATCATGATCGGCTCAAAGACACAGGTGTATAATGTGATGGTCGCATGTGACACCAGATTAATCCAAATTACCTTCCATGTCATGCATGTGTTGATGGAGATATACTTTGCATTGAGCTGTCTGCATCGTATAAATAGCGTTAAAGGTAAATGTAACAACATTTTTTTGCTCTAACCAAAAGAGCAATTTTTTTCCCCTGTAGACTGTGGAGCGATGGGAAGAGCTATAAAGGGACCTGGGAGAAAGAAGGGAAGATGAACGCGGAATTGAACGTCATTGTGATTAATATGCACTCAGAAATGACCGGCTTTGTGCTTCTATTATCGCCCAGCCAAGCAAAGCTCTCTCCTTCGCCGAGTGATATTTATGGACGGACACTCAATTCCTTGTACAGACTCAAGAGGAGGGGGTCACCGCGAATGCTAAATAAATTTTAACGATGGCCAGTGGCGGTGATTTATATCCAGGGGCCAGGGGCTCACACTCTGAGGGCGATGGGGTCGCGCCCTTCCGACGCCTTCCCGGGCCTAGCTCCCCTCTCGGTATATCAACATCGCAGCAGCATTAGCGTCAAGCCCTCGGGGTGTTAAGGATGGGGTAGTGACCCCTCTAGCTCTTAAACGAACTCTCGGGCGCATATGCGTGAGGTTCTGTAATGGAACGGGGCCTCGGCATGCACGGGCCAATGTACAAGGGACCCCCTCCAACCTCGCAAATTGATCTCCAGGTAAATATATCGATCTAATGCATGAATAATTGAAGGATGCAGTGGAATTCTGACAGATGCTGCCTCGGTTACAAAGGGAGGAGGACCCCGAGCGACTTATTGGCAATTTCTACCAAGTGCTGCAGACCATGTTAATTCTTGAAAGGGAGCATCTTTAATATCACCGGCTGCCACTTCATCAAGCAGAGCGATCGAAGCACACGTCCCGCGGATCAAGTTTCCATCGGCTTATTGAGAATATAATCAGAAGCATGCCAATAGGCCACAGAATTCCATGTCGTCCTAGCATTTCGCGACGCTTGCCGCTGTGTGCAGTCTGCGTGCAAGCAAAAGTGCGACACTTGCGACTGCGCAGATCACAAAATATATTGTGCAGACTGCGTAACCATAAAACTTGCACTCAGCGTATTACAAATGAATGGGAACATAAAACAATGACTCGTGCTAATTAAAGACGAGATTGGCAAATCAACTTTAGTCCCTTTCATTAATATCAGGTAGCGAATAAAATTGGCAGCATGCCATGTCGCAATTCGCTATTCACGTCACAGGCACTTTGTTTTCGTTTGTCATTATGTTTTCTTTTACACGCATGCGTAATGAATGATAGATGCGAATAAGGTATTTTCCTGGTGGAGTGTAATTTAGAGGTGCAACTTGGGGCTTTTTGGACTAAGTGACCTCGTTGTGCAGCTACAATCTTACAATGTACTATATTCCAATTAAGCATTGACCTCAATAATGCTGCCATAACTTAGTCGTTTCACGTATTTCACTGCCCTATAGTTTGTCCTTGAAGTGATGCAATAATGGTGTAAGCGAAAACAAAAAATTATATTAATTGGTATTTATTTAATAATTTAGTACGAGACATGATTGGGTTTTACAGCTAAAAAAGCATAAATCTGAACTAGTTCAATCAAGTTCATTCGTGGACTGGAAATATCCGTCTGTGTCAACTTCTTTATACGAGTTAATAATGAAGGCTTCATCTCCCTCATTCATCACCCCATCTTTATGATACACCCATATTGCCCTCATCCAGAGAGGTCCATAATTATTCTATGCCTCAATATAATATTATAATTACACCCTCATCTGCTAAGTAAGCATTGCAAGAAAAGCAGCTATTTACATGCATGTACCGTGTACAACATCATTGAAAACGAACTGTCAACGGAATAATAATACAATAATCGCGTACAACGTACAGCTCCTCCCGCATTTCGTTATACCGAGGGATGTAATTGTCAACAGTACGAGTAGTTCTTTATAAGCGAATTTCGCTGGTATCAGAAAAATGAGTGCGCGCAATGTTGTGTGATGGCGTATGTATACATGTAGTTATAGCCCAGGCATTCCTATGCATTGTAAAGATTAGGGCAATTTAGTTGATATCACACGCCGGAGATTTACCCCCAGAAATTGACTCGCGTGCGCCTCGTGGTGCATTGTGGGTGATCATGTGACCATGTCAGAACCCAAAGTCAATCAGGGTTAAATGAAGCCGTGTTGTACCCGGGTCTGAAGGTCAACGCAGGGTGCAAAGGAGCATCCAAGAGTTGTGTGCTTCCACTAAATGAATGCTCCCTAACGAAGCATTGTCAGGTTGCAGGTCACGTGACTGGCATGCACCAATCAGAACCTCTGACCCCTGACCTATCAGATTGGGCAAATGAGAGACACGCTCAGCCGAAAAGAGCTCCGCGAAAATCAAGAATTGCAAGAGATATCAACACGAACAACCGTACCTTGCGAAGCGACCGCAACCACAGACACCCGAACCGCAGCCAACCTCAGCAACAAATGACTTCACAAATGTAAAAAAAAAACCCGCAAAACAACTGTTATGTGTGTTAGCAGGGGTTGAGCCGTGGTGTTGGGGGCGGTGCCCATGCGGCGAAGGCGGCCGTCAAGACCTCCGGCAGCTGTCGCCCGACCCTCGCTCCATTCAACGCTCTTTGATCCGTGCACGCGTCCAGGTGTCGAACCAACCCTCAAATGCTTAAATTGAACAATGCCAACTTCGCTTTCAATGTAAGCGATATTGTTGCGCAGCCTTCGGTGATGTTATACTTAAGAAATCAAGGCTCCGTGAATGGTTATTGAGAGGCCTGATACGGTGCACCTGTTCTAAAGGTATTCAACGGATTACACGGTGATTGAGGTGTGTTGAGGTGTTATGGAGGACAGATTATAGAGGCGCGAGTGAAAGGTTAAGATGGATTCAATCAGCGATTGCATTATGGATGCCTCTTGTTTGTTGCCCATTATCGTCATGTCAGGCTCATGAAACCATTTGGAATCTGGAATACCTGGCGCATAGATATAGATTATTCATTCTAGATTTGTTTAACCCAAACACCCAGGTGTATTCTCTCCATGTTGTGAAACAATGTCACAAGTCACAACAAGGAAATTTGTCATTGGCCATGGCACTATATGTATGCATGTATTGTATTTTGATATGGAACGCGGATAGCGAGAGATTAATGACAGTTATGTACACACAGCCCCTAAGCTAGACAACATACTGCTATATACAAGATTATAGGAAGTGCAACAATACTGTATGTTGTATCAACAGCATTACATAATCTCTCTCCGTGTGTGATGCATGAGTTATGAGTTGTCAGTGCCAATTAAACTGAAACGTATACAGGCAGAATAATGCTTAGTTTTGTATGACATTAGACGAACGGAACTTTCCCATTTATTACACTTCAATCAACAGGTGATCTGAATGGATCCATAGCTGCGAGGTGTTTGTTACTAATTAGTAATTACCAAGAATAACAAAGCACATCATGATATCGCCCGATTTGATTGTGTAAACCTGTATACATACAATATGATACAAATCTGTACAACATGTCTCTGTAATCAGAAGCTAAAAGGAGAGACAACAAACGTATCTTTTGAGTATATCACACGAGAGGAATTAACACAGAAGAATGATGTAATCCCTTTGATCCTCTGATGAATAATACAGCATCGAGTGTGGGGAAGTCAGGAAATGTCATGCGGGTTTCATTTCCCTCACTGTGCACCATATTATGTAATGTTGTTGCATGCTTGACTGTTAGTAGATTTTGATAATTCATTGAGTTAAGTCATAACGTGAGATCTATGTACTGTACAACACGTGGAATTGCCAGGGATGCATATTGCATGGGAATCTCTTCTGATGCAAACAATATGAGCACGTAGAAAGAATTTGATTTTGGTTGTCTGAATATACTTCTGGTTTAGAGGTTTGATTGTACTATGTAGTACTGATGCTCACGCATTTATGCTTTCATAAGAGAACTTCTGGATAGTAGAGATGGCCTTATTGAAACCCCTCTGGATAGAGATGAACTTCAGTTTATGCTATCTTTTGTGTGTATTGAGTAATAATTTGTCTTTCACACTTCGCTTTACATCTGTATTGCATTATGTCAAAAAATGGCATGAAATAAATGATATACATATAATACAGTATTGAATACAAGCAATTGTGCATTCAATATGGTGTGAAGATATCCGACCGAACATTTCTTTGAATGGAGACATAGATTGACAAGAACAAACAAAAATGCTTGAAATTTATTATTTACTCTCACTTTACAAAACATGCTTACGTCGAATCCAATTATAATTATTACATAATCTGTCGAGTTTTGTTGTTCCATAGGAAAACTTGAACGAACACAATGTTAATTGTCAGGGAGATTGATCTTGTATTGACTGCAGTGTGGTTGGATCAGAAGAACAAAGGGAGGGAATTGATACATTGTGGGTTCACGTCAATTAGAATTCCTCCGTAATTGGCCACCACCGTGGGCGATCAATCACGTGACCTCCTTCTTAACAAGCTGATTGGCTTATTCGTAAATCATAACGTACTCAGAGGGTCGAAAGTTATAAACCATACAAAATTGTAATTCAACATTTATCAATCTGAAGATATGACATATATAAAGATTTATATTCCTATTACAGAACCCCGCAATGATTGAGATATCATCCGAAAGGAACCAAACGCACACTTATTGCAAATTTGCACCCCGCGACAAAAGTCACGTTCCTGTTTGAACTACGCTTTCTCTAAAGTTCGCTTGGGGGCGCCACAGTGCAGGACCTTTAGTTGCCACGGCGTTCGCTTGAGGTCGCCACATGCCGGTGTTCGTCTGCCGACCTCCGCGAAAGAGTCTCAGTCTGGCACGAAGCGATTAGGCTTTGAAGAAGAAGATGGCTTTGTCTTCGGAGCTCTTTTGTCATCTGACGACGGCTAAGAAAGATGAGAACTAGCTGTAGATGGCCACTAGCCTCCTGTGTTAATGACCGTCGCCTCTGGCTTTGTGCTAGCCCTCTGTCATAACGCACGAGTGGTTTACCGCGCGTGGCACGTTTGCAGTTTATGAATTAACAGCTTTGGATTACGGGTCTTTTGTATGAGTTTAAATTAGTGTTGCGTCTTATTGCTGTGCAAGGGTCATCGCGTGACACGTGCCGGTCACGTGGGCAGAAGTTAGCATTGGAAAGTGCGTTGTTAAGTTTTAATGCGATATATTGTCACTCAAGTAGAAATAAATGTGCGCTGACACGAGCAAGTTCTGAAAACCTCCGTTTTTGGCATCATAGTTCGAAATAAAATATGAAAAGTAACCAGTAATGGATTTTTCTCATTTTTATGAGTAATGCAATGATAAAGATGGTTAACCAACAATAGATTACATAAGAAAGTTTCAGTCTCAGGAATGGCAAAGGAATTTATAAAATAAAATAAATTAAAAATTGCCTCAGGGTATTAGTATTAACATAATTTTGCGCAAAAAAATCTTAAAACAGATGTTTATCTGACTATTAAAGAACAATTTGGAGAAACCTGTTAAAAGATTTTGCCCCAGGAGAGGATTGAACTCTCGACCTTCAGATTTCTCGATTTGTTTGTGTTTATGAGACTGACGCGCTGCCTACTGCGCTACCGAGGCACATGAAGCTCTTAGAAAGCACACACAATATATCATTCTTATAATTATAATTCTTCTTAACTGATCACCAATAATACATGTTACTGTACTTTTACACCCGAATTAACAGATTTTCAGACAACACTTGAGCTTTGAATATATTTCATTGAACGGTTTATGGTAAACCTCCATTACACTGATTTGGGAAAATCTTTCAAGATGCCCTCTATTCCCTGTAATGATCCTGATCTCCCCCTCCATTTTCTCTTTGGTCTTCCTATGGGTCTGATCTACTATCTTGGACTCCATGGCTGTTACCTTGGGAACCGTTATTTCTTCCTGTGAGATGTCCTTGATCCACATTGAAAACTTTATTAGTACTCCACCACCAATGTCTTTTTCTTTTGCCTCTGATTATCAAATTATAACATTTCTTTTTGGAAATTTGTCTGATGCGAATCAATGTCAATCTTTCGACCCTTCAATTCCTTTGGGAGGAAGGGGAAAGAGATGGGAGACGGCGTTGTTTTCTATGTTTCAGTCCCATACGTGTGACCCATTGTCTTCCTTTTAAATCACATTACCATCTTTGCGTTTTCCATAAAATAATTTGTTATCTATGATTGAAAAGGTGAATATGCAGTTATTTACATACAGGTATGCTTTTTTTTAGGTCTGCGTTGCTGCCTCTGATTGAATTAAAACTACTATTACATAAGAAAAAAAAAAAAACAGAAACAGAAACAAACCCCAACCCCGAAAAACTCGACAAAAACAGCAGAAAGAAGGACCCAGAAAAATAAAATAAAAATGTATAAATATATAAAAATAACAATCCTTCTTTGCACTGCCCGGGAATCCAACCCGGGTCGCAAGAATGGGAATCTTACATGATACCACTACACCAGCAGTGCTAACTGAACAATGGCTATTTATTTTGCGTATGTATTCTAATAGATTGGACGCCCAGATAGATTTCGGTCACTTATCTGACACGCGATTTATGCATAATTCTTCAGAGGATGATGTCGTATCTGACTTTCACGTTGCTCGAGTTGACATGTAATACATAGTCGCGGTGACGAAAACCCATATATTAATCAGAGAGGAATAAAATGAAAAAAAAAAAAAATGAAAAAAAAAAATGAAAAAAACAACAGTTAACAACATTAAATTTCATACGAAAATTTCCCTCAGGGATTGAAGGCGAATTAAAAATAAAATAAAATAAAAATTGAAAATTGCCCTCGGAGATGGTCGTACTGGAGACATCCAGTTTCTCGCTTCGCTTTTGTTTAAGACGCGCTGTCTGCTGCATGCGCTTCCAATGCACGTGACAAAAATCGACTCAACATAAAAAAAAAAAAAAAAAAAAAAAAAAAAAAAGAATTATCAAAATATGTCGTAGAGGTGGGAAGGGATACTCTGTATTGTGGCAGGATTTTATATTTGATCAAATCAAATAGTAAGTGAATGGTACATTGTACACTGCACTGCAAATGTTTAGCATTGCAGACATGGAGAATTTAATTCAAGAGTTTCCTGGGCTTTTTGGGGGTTTAAAAAAAAATCTTTTTCTCTCCTTAAAAACCACAAATGCTCTTCTCGTGGTTGCATGCATGCCTCCAGACTTCTTGGAGGCATACATTAAGAAATAAAAGAAAAAGACATCCTTCATCTCTGCTCACAATCATCATGTCTTCACCCTATGTAGGTAGGTCTATGTTCTCTGCAATCACAATCAGTGTACACAAGCAATGCCTCAACGGTATAAAACAAAGTACATGTATGGAACATCTACAAATAAATCTCGAACATGTATCATAGAGGGCTTGTGGCGCAATGGATAACGCGTCTGCCTACGGAGCAGAAGATTCCAGGTTCGAGTCCTGGCAAGCTCGTTATTTTTTAAATTATTATTATTTTACTACTCTTTCATGAGTTATCACGTGTTTCTTGCAAACTGAACGAATATGTGCATTTATCGACTTGACTATTATTATTGTTATTATTATTATTATTATTATTATGCGTTAAACATGTATACTCATGCCATTCATGAGTAGGCCAAGTTCTGTGTACATGTACATGTAATTGCAAATGGAAGGAATAATTTCTGGGTCCTTTTAATAGTATGCAGATAAATTTCAATGTACAATTGTGAAAACAATGTATGCTCTCTTGGTGACATTCCGACCAAGACAACATGTAGATCATGAGTGACCTTGAAGTCTTCAACCCTTGCTTCTCTGATTTTGCACTCAAATGACTCAAATGCTTCCATAAACTCTGGCCATCAATGCAATGTTTGCCTGGAGTCAGCTCTGTATGCAGAATTTCAATTTCACAATGGACAGGAATGGCATTAATTCCAGTTGTTAAAATCAGAGCAACTTCGACATAATCGATCGAATGCAAGTTTATCATCGACTACCTGTTACATAATATGGGATTCCTGTTATGAAAAAAAAAAAAACAACCCGTAAACTATTAGTCTCCCGAAAGGTTTAACATTGATCAGCTGGGATTCGGGCACCTGAATCCATGGAGTCTATTAGTCCTATATTTAATCATAAACATATCGGCAAAAAATTATTGCCCCAGGAGAGGATCGAACTCTCGACCTTCAGATTTCTCGGTTTGTGTTTATGAGACTGACGCGCTGCCTACTGCGCTACCGAGGCACATGACACCCCTGGAGATACACGTGAGGAATGAGCCAAGTTGATTGGGTTCAGCTATTTCCAGATAATGAGTAAAACATGACAATCGACCTATGGAATAAATATAAGCACTTTGACCCAAATTGCAGGCCATTTTCGTGACTTTTATATAGACATTACATTAGAACAACTGATTGAAGCTAAAATGTGTACACACGGTGAGTCTGTGAGATAAACTGGGAGTAATCTAAGCTAGTAAACTTTATCTCATATAATTGACCTGCTTGACCAGTTGTGTGAGAACAATTTAGGGTTGTGATGTCTCAATTTTGAGATCTTTGAGATCAGAAAAAGCTCTCAATGGGATAAAGCTAGATGTTGTCACCTTTAGTTCCAAAATCCAAACGCCTTAAATTGGTTTTTTTTTTTTTTTTTTTGTGTGATTAAGATATACTTCTCAGGTCGCCAAATACAATAATTGTGACAATAAGATAAGTTTGGAGTCATTTTATGCATTTACATAATGTCCGGGGGAAATATTGTGATCAGTGTGTATGCCTAATTATGACAGGTCCATATGGCAGCTCACTGTTTGGATCCTTTCGATGAACTTCTTGTATACATCCTTAGTAAAAGAAGTATATTTAACTTGTATAAGACATACTTATATATGAACCAGAATGAGTTTAACATGAAAAATTATAATCGAGGGCTTGTGGCGCAATGGATAACACGTCTGCCTACGGAGCAGAAGATTCCAGGTTCGAGTCCTGGCAAGCTCTGATGTTTTTACGAAGATAAATTCTGCTTTTCTTGTTTTTATGTGGGCAGCATGGGAAATTTTGTCCTGACTCAAAAGCTCAAACAAATTGTACTCAACAAACGCGAGAACTGCGACAACATGCATGCAATATATCTACGGGGGTTAAATTCCCCCCCCCACCCGGAATTAACACGACGCCTCCGCACACACATGTATTAATATGTAACCGAGATCAAAAGAGAATGGACGTGGGATTACTGAACCGAGAACCGCAGTACTCCAGTCCTCGGCATTAACTATAAATGAGGATCCCAAGGGCTGTACACTGGTGATGCTATCAGTCAGCCACACCAGTATATTCACGTTCATTAGGGAGAATTTGAGACAGTTAATATGCACATATATCAGGTTAAATTTAAAGTGTTTCGTCAATTGTGCAATTGTGTTTACATTTTTTTTTTTAATTGTCGACTAATTTGCACAGATATTTAATCATGTTTGAATTCCATGCAGTTAAGAATGCAATTGGACAGGAATCATCATTTTCTTCATTGAAATGATGTCTGATTCATTTGATCGCATTTGTTTGAACATCGAAGTAAAATTACGACGAAAGATAAAAGACACTAATAGACGCGAACTATGTCATGTGAGCATTATTATTAGTTTTATTTAGCGACCATCCAATTCCGGAATGAAGTTCGTGGCCTCAATTAGTCTGCGTGCTCGCAGTTCGGATCATTGACAAACACAGTGCCACAAATACTAAAAATACTAAAACGATTACTACACAAATAAAAAGTCCTAATTCGACCGCATGGAGTTCGAACGGCAGCGTCGCCCAACAAGCCACCAACGGATGTAATCGAGTAACAAAGAATGATGAAATAAAGCGGAAGCATGACAGATCAACTCGAAACAACAGACACGACGTAAAATCCAATCATCCTACAATTACAGGACTGTCAGCTTCGATTAGCGCAAATTCTCGCTCGATACTCCCCTGCCAAAGCCTCTGTCGTATGTACGCTGCATGGAAATCGCATTTTTCATGGCCTGTCTCTCTCCCCGAGCCCATCTGTCATAACTGCCACCCAAGAAAATTAATGGCGGTTTCAAAAATCGACGCAACGGAACGAGCAGCGTTCTGTAGATGTTTACTCACGTGACAGAGATGGATCGCCTCGTTCTGAGCACCATGACCTCGTGACCCCCGATCTGGACACCCACGTGACCCCAGAACCACGCCCTCTGCTCATGTCTAAATTAAAATATCTATTTTCCTTTTGATTGTGTATTTACTGAAATATCGATTCGAGTTTGGAGTCAACGAAACGGAACTCATGACGCGGTTAATAATTAACTTCGTTGTGAAGTTATATTTATGATTTTGACGTTATCAAATGTTTAATTAAATCCGTTTTAATCAAGAGAAAATATACAATATTTTCACAAAATAAGTTTCGTTAAAAATACCGGTTTTGAGACAATTTGTTCAACTGAAATTAACGACACACTTGAGCAAATCTCCTGAACGCTTGATATATACTTGTTAAATAAACGATACAAGTAAATTTTCACGCAATTTCAGTTGTACTTCGTAGTATCATCAGTCATCTCGACCCATAAACTCATCTCAAACTCTTCAAGACAACTCATTCATTTCACCTTCTCTTAAACAACTTTGGTTGTTGTCCTGCGATTACATAATGCATAATATACATATATAACTATAGTGCTGACCAGAATTCCATTTGAATATATCACACTTTTCAGACCATTACTCATGGCTTAATTGCCACCATTCGCTCTCATTTACAAAAAAAAAAAAAACAGCGCTTAAAGACCTGAGATTTATTACCTTATTGTCACCATATAATGGTCACCATAATGGTATACAATCTCAATTAACCTAAAACTGAATAATAGTATCCTACCAGATAATCAATCTATATTTGAAAACGTGAACAGTATATTCATTATAAAAATACAAAAGTAAAATTTAAATTAAACGATTGAAAAAAAATATCGGCAAAATTAAAAACAGGCCAAAAATATATATAATACAAAAAATAGTAAAAATAAAGCATTTTACTTTCACCTCACTCTTATGGACAATTGCATGAATTATTACACCACACAATGTATTCACTGGCACATCATTGCAGAGGAATTACGAATACTGAAGCGCGTGCTCTATAAACCACTTTAAACCGACCACATAAAGCGTTTCTCAGCGTGATAGACACCTCGTGGCTATACAGCCACCAGCTCCTCATTTACCACACAATGACATCATTTGACCTTTCGGGGTCACATTTGGGTGGCTAATTGGGCGGAGAGCGGGTTCTATTCAAGTTGCGGCTTCTTCTGGCAGCCGACAAAAGGGTTTTTAAGGCATTTTGCGCTTCGGGGGCTCCGTAATGGCAGAAGGTTCCCTTGGGGCACCGGCGTGATCAAGGAATCGTTAGGAGGGAAATTTCGACGTAAAAGGCTTCTAGATTAACGTTTGATGACGCTGATAGACGCTAAAGGGGAAGGGGGTGTGGGTATACGAGAGAGGCGATGAAGGCAGGATTATGTAACTCTACACTAATGTATAGTGTGATATTATTATCAAACGCAAAAGAGGTGCAATTATTACATAATTGCTGCTGGGACAGAGCCCTCCACAAATACCTTTCCTTTGCCTTTGTCCAGAAAAAAAAATTGGCTGGACTCACGAACTGGCGGTCAAGGCAATTACACAGCGGCTGCGTCGGCTACACAGCGCCAGGCAACCACATTAATTAATTCTCTCATTAGTGGCACCTCGTGTAATGGCGGTGCAGTGCAGCGACTTGATATCGGAACAGAGATTGGCTTCGGGGGCGGGGTCATGCCGTTTCTATAGTGACCCCGGTCACGTGGTCGGGGCAGAGGTCGTGGTTGCCTTGACAACCGACCGAAGGGTGGGAATTACACGGATTGGGTCGAAAGGAAGTCGGATTAAGGGATGCGAAGTCTTCCGAGCGAAAGAAAGCTCTCGTTTCTCCATTTAAATAATGCTTCTTTGAGGCTAATGCATAAGATTTACATGGCTAAATGCTGATTTGGTAAAGCAATGAGAAATCCGAGGTGATGAAACGCAGGGAAGGTGGCGCCCCGAATAAATAAATTGCGAAACAAAGGATCTTGGTTTTATTTTATTTATTTTTTTCCCTCTCTGACAGATTTGAAATGCTTGGTATTTGGAAACATATTTATTCGAAGCCAATATACTATAAGCCGTATTACATACTTGGAAATTATTCTATCACTTATGCATTCTGTGATCCTGTTAAACGATCCTCAGATCTATGAAATAAAGATATTTAAATTGTAATTTGTGGAGTTTTATGTCTTAAGTGATAAAGCAAAATTATGCGATACGCCAAATAACACAAACTATAGTAAGTGTATCTTTAACCGATAACAATTAATCCTTACATAAAGTGTTGCAGATAATATTTCTATTAAAAATATTACTTTCAGTAATATATTTCGTTCTGTGAATGGGATTTTACAGGTGGTTACGATCCTAACGAATAATCAGATTAACATAATTACCAATTTTTGCAATTGAATTTAGAAATAAATTTCTTTTCTTCCTCCACTTTCACATAACTTTATTTCTCATTCGGGAAATATTTAGATTAATCAATAATTTCAGGAGTGTTGAATGAAGATTCAGCCTGCATAAGTCATGGCACAGGCACATACCGATCGAATCAGTATTTCAAAAGAAGACAAAATTTACCAGACTCAAAATAGAGCAAATAATTGAATCTCATCCAAACGAAAACAACTGAAAACTGCAACCACGTATAGCCAACAACACATTCAAAGTTGCTGGTCAAGCGGTCATTTCTTCCATTGTCCTCTTGCAAGTGATTGAAGCAGTGACCAGTGGTGACCAAAAGTGTCATTTATTACTCCGGTGACATGACTGGAATGGCCCAGGGTACAGGACCTGTCCCAGAACGGAGATTTAAGAGCACCAAGAGTTGAAAGCTTTCGAGGAAGACTTATGACCAAGTGGATGGATGGAGGTCAGTGTGAGCGGCCCTTGGTCAGTGAGCAGTGGATTAATTGGCCAGGGCTTTGTGCAAGGATTGAGCCCAGTTTGCAGAGTGTCTGGAGGAGTGGGTTGATAGATGTGGCCTTCCTTGATTGGCCTCACCCCCACCCTGATAGCCCCGGAGCTGTGGTCACCGGGGAATAGGGGTGTATCTGACCCCTGGGCGTCCTCCTCTGGGCACTGGGTAATGGGGTGCCACGCGAAATGGACACAGTGAAATGGAAAGGGTCACAGAGAGGGGGGCGCAGATCAAAGCAGCACAGTGGCATGCGGCTGGCAAGGGGATGAAATGCACATATTTATTATATTCTCATTTCTTGCTCTTACTCTTCCTGATCAATTATTTTTAATTATAATATTTTTGTGAATATATTACTGTGTTTGGAGAGGGTATTCAAGTGTGGTCCATGTGGCTGATAATTTGAATCGTTCGGACAAATTTAATTAATTCTATGGACGCGAATAAATCGCGAAAATTGCTTGACCGAGTAGCGTGTTCTCCTGTCAACGGTCAGCCTGGTATCCATGGTGACCATTGTCCGGCCTGCTGGTCACCACGCACGTGACTTGAATCTATAATTAGCCATTGGTCAGTTCCGCTTTCAGGGCGGGGATTCAGAAATCCTTTTTTTTTTTTTTTTTTTTCTTTTTTAAATGGGAAATTGTCGATTAAAGTTATGATGATGACGATGCTGCGCTAAGCATATAATGCAGTAACTCCATATTAATTTCTCAACTCTCATTCTCCATTAATTCGAACATTAAGCAGATTATTATGCAATATATAGATTTATTTAAAATAGCCTTAATATTGACCCATCCAGCGATGAACTAAACAATTTCTTGGTGTTGAAACCGGGAAAGTCGGAATGAATTTATTTCCATGCTTTTGGTTATCGACTGAAAAACCCATTATGATTATGCCAGCAGCGACCCACTAAATGCCATACATACCTTTAATACATGGATTGTGTTTGTTGATTAAATTAAGGTATACTAGCTTTTCATTTCTTGATTGACTCATCAATTTTACTCAATTCTCATTTAACCAGGTTTTTATTTCGTTCAAGCGTTATTTTAAACAGAACAATTTTAATTGTTACTGAAAAACAATGCCTCAAGTTTCTGTGACAATTTATCTGTAGAGTACTTTTGCATAGGCCTATTCATAAGATCATCATAATATATAATCGATATTTTTATCCAGTATGGAGCATAGATCATGCTATCATATAGTCAGTGAATGAACATGTAATGGCCATGAACTTCTTGTGTTTCATCGTCTGCATGAGTTATATCACGAGGAAAAGCATTATTGTAATTGTCCGGAATTGTTGTACTCGTAAAAAAGTATATGACTAATAAATACATCGACTGGTCACTGACCAAGGTCACTCTGACCTTCACGCACAGCTTGGAATATACCCTCATGCACAGTGCATCGAGATCGAAATATGATTCTGCAAATTCTGCACCAAGCTCAGTGAAATTGATATTACGACCAAGTCTGATCAAAGTATAATCACACGGGATGATTTAGAGTCAGCGAAAGAAATTGGCATTAATTTCCCCTGAATAAGAAGAGGGAAAAGGAAGATGAACCAAAGATGAACTGAACAATGGATTCATCTCCCGCATGGGTCGTAATTCCCCCAGCGAACAATGCAATGAAGAAAATCACGCATTGCTTCAATCTCGACGCCGAGAAAGGACGAACTTCAATGGAGCGGACGGTGCCACGGGGCCTCCCCCGAGAGGGTCGCCTCTAGGGCGGCCGGGGAACAGATGGCGATGGCCCTTCAGCCCTCGGAGAGCGTGCCAGGGCGCTACAAGACCTGACCCCTCTTTCTTCTGAGTGTCTCAAGTCAAGACGTCGGAGGTTGGCGGGTGAAGACATGAGACCAAATGGAAGCCACTCGTGCTGAAAGATTACATGCACTCGCTGTGACCCGCCTCTGTTGTCATGGTGACTGCGTCGTTTCTGGGGAACTCTGAGTATTTATTATTTATTATGTTGTTACCCGTTACGACGCTTTAAGCTGCATCATAAAGCGTCAAAATACAAATCTCTAAATTCAGCAGAGGATAAAATAATTATGACCTACTCTGGCAAGTAAAACTACCGGATATATGGAGTCTCAATTCGTTTTAACCGTTAGGAATTGTGCCTCTGCGCAAGTGCCCATCATGTCTACTGGTGTTTTTAGCTCTGAGTAGTCAACCTACCTGATACAAACGGTTACACTCGCCTATGTACAAGACATATGCAAATATCTATAAACATATCTTGATATATCCGTTGTAATCTAAATTGATATGCTTTCCTCTTTGATCAAGTGCCTCGGTAGCGCAGTAGGCAGCGCGTCAGTCTCATAAACACAAACAAATCGAGAAATCTGAAGGTCGAGAGTTCGATCCTCTCCTGGGGCAAAATCTTTTAACAGGTTTCTCCAAATTGTTCTTGGACTAGTATACATATAAATCTGTTTTAGATTATTTATGCAAAAAATATGTAATACCCTTAACTGCTGAGAAGCTTGATGAGAGTGAGTGAATCGAGAGAAATAAAAATGTATTCAAATGTGTAAATTTACTACATTAAGCAGCAATAAAAGTGTGATTTAATTAGACAACAACAGAAACAGAGCACGATGATCCAATTAAAAGTTTTGTTGAAGAATCCAATTAAAATAATGAAATAAAGAAGACAAATAATAAAAAATATCGAGCTTGCCAGGACTCGAACCTGGAATCTTCTGCTCCGTAGGCAGACGCGTTATCCATTGCGCCACAAGCCCTCTGTGGCTAAACACCATATTGGAATATAGATATGTATTATACCAATATGTTCCGTCAAGTATGCTCTAATAAAACGGGTCTGTGAGATTTAGTTGGTTGTAATATGAGAAACTGACCCCCCCCCAAAAAAAAAAGCCCCATTAAGCTGTACATTAAATATAGATTCAACTGACTTATTGAGACTTAGAGAGCCAATAGGAATCGCTAACACATTTTAAAATACCTGTTCATTGAACTTCGTTTAAGTCTTCGACTCGACTGTCATTTTATACGAGTTTCAGATATGTACAATGAATACGTGTACAAGAATGATTATTTTGAGAGAATGCTTGATGCAAACAATGCATTGAAATGTCAATCAATATCACGTATTCGCAGATAAACACCTATTATGAATATTTAATTATTTATGATATGGATTATAGGATAATTAATATCTTCTTCATTTTCGAAGCAAATTAAATTATTTCTTGTCATAATTATTTCTATCTTATCTGTAATAAAGTAAAGTACAGCAGGATTATTGAAGCATTTGCAATCCGCGAACGTTGAAAAAAAAATGTATGTCAAAGCGAATGGCATGAATAAAATGATTAATATTTAAACGTTTAATCCAAAGTTTAATTGCTCGAATGTAAGAGTGATTACGCACTCATACAAGTACAT
The DNA here is from genome assembly GCA_000328365.1 of Capitella teleta. NCBI lineage: Eukaryota > Metazoa > Annelida > Polychaeta > Capitellidae > Capitella > Capitella teleta. Next base: position 263,924 of record KB311498.1, on the reverse strand, counting down.
TAAATAGAATAACAAGTAAATAAAAAAAAAAATTGCCCCAGGAGAGGATCGAACTCTCGACCTTCAGATTTCTCGTTTTGCTTGTGTTTATGAGACTGACGCGCTGCCTACTGCGCTACCGAGGCACATGAGCTACACCGAGCGTTAAAGCATATCACAAAACGAGTAATTCAAAACTTAGCTTAACGCAAACAATGCCCTTCTTCCCCTATACCCGACACCCCGTACACCCAGAGCGAAGGAAGCCATGCCAAATCTGGGATTCATGAGAGGAGGGTGATAGTTTATCCCTCGGGATCTGTGGTCGAATGGGTTTTCCTGATCCCTGCGCCCGAATCCGGGGCGTTGGGGGCGACAGGCCCTCCCCTCCCCCGAGGGACCTCACTGCACCTCGGCATTATCCCCGCGAAGATAGCAGGGCTCGGCTAATCTCGCGGGGGTCGAGGGATTCAGACGTAATTGGCTGGTGGGATGACGGTGTGGGGGCCTTTCATGTTGCCTTGTGTGATTCATAAAAAGAGTCTCCTTCGAGGGCCAAGACTCACAGGATGGTGACGTCATCTGTTGCCATGGTGACCGAGAGCCGCGTTTGTGGACTCTATAGTACGCTGTGTATTAATCGCTGCGGTCTGTTTGGTAATTAATCTTCAAGCTGGAAATATTGCTAATAGAAAAATGCGCATCAAGCCTCACATACAATTATTTACTGCGTATTACAAGTTCTCATCGAGAGCGTCTGTTCAGCGCATTTCTTCATACGAACAAATCAAATAAAACAGTCTAAAGTATTCCCAAGCAATTTATATATTATGCATAATTATACCACTCTTCACAATACATGGACTGCATTGTCCTCTCTCGAAATCACTATACATGTATACAATGTATATATTGTTATAGATACATGCTATAGTATACAGAATTCTATACCATAGTCGTGCAAAATTTAATCACATGGCACAATCGCAGAAAAACTGACGAATGCACCTAACTTGGACACAACAGGAGATACAACTCACTCCTCACACAAGCCACCATGATGCATAAACAAACAGAAGATCAGAAGAAGTGCTAGAACATTGCTGAAATACAAAATGTGTAGTACGGACCATTAATGGCATTACGAAGCAAACAAACTCCCTCGGTATGACCAGTAACACGCACTGTTTAGCCACACTGGAGCATACAGGAGATGAGAGATAATACGAGGATGAAACTAATGTTGTTGAAGTCATGTTTATCACAATCTTGAAGCAATCCTTTGATAATTGTTTGCCATTAAATACATGTCTTGTTTACGTGTGAATTTTCTTTGATGGGTGATGGGTGCTCAAAAAAAGAATATCGTGTTACATACGTGGATAAATATGAATCAGAGACATGATCAAGTAAAATTTTAGCGTGCCAATTATGAACAACTGTAGCTGTGTGTTAATACTGCATATCCCACGCTGCTCACCTCCCAAGCAATAATCCGGCCCTTGGAACAGATGACGTGCCTAATGATAAGTGAAGGGGGACCCTTTTCCCGTCACTTGCGTTTGATCAGTTCCCCTAACCACCTCCCCACGAGGGATCCCCAGCCACGATTGAACATGACGCTTGTCTATTAGCCCTGGATATGACTCCGTGGATCCGTGTCGTCCTGGATCTTCGTCAGAACAGGATGCAGCGCCACGGATCTTCCTCTTTGACAGCTCGAAATGACAGCGGTGACAAATGAGTCCCGTGCTTTGCCTTTAAGCTACGAAAGAAGTTGAGTGTGGAATCGTGGTATGACCTACCCTAGATGGTTATGCGTGATTATATCACGCACGTATGGAAGGGTTTATGTTCGGGTTATTATTGGTAGAAATGCATAGCTTGCAAATGGGAATACATATGCATCTCATGTTTTTTTTTCTTTTTATCTGTAATTATGTCATTTTATGACGTGAAATAAAATATTACTATTGTATTATGTAATTGTAGACTGTATAAAGTACAATGTTAGTGGGGCATACTTGTTGTTAATGACCTGTACCGCCAGTTCTATATAATCTGAGTTCGTAATATATATATACATATATATATGTTTATTCGTTCATAAGAACATCCAGGATAAGAGAAAAAAGTTAGACAGTTAAAGAAAGTACATAGAGATGGTAGACTAAGGCACAATCACCGGTGCACGTAGGCAAACAGTTCAATTAACAGACAGTAACACAAGTAGTACCACAAATAGCGAGCTTTGACTGTATATTGATTAGTGAAACTGGAGAACAATATATTGAAGATTTGTAATGGATATTCGTCAGATATCATCATTGACTAGTTGTCTTAATGTATATGCGTTTTTTGTTTTTGTTTTTTTTTTTTTTTTTTTTTTTTTTTGTTTTTTTTTATCGTAAACCGTGTTTTAAATGAAGTCAATAAATCGATGGTAGTGCACACCGAACTAATTAGTTAATGTAATGCGCGGTAGTACGCTTCTGAATCGAATAACATTATTTTACTATTAATAATTTACTTCAGAAAACTAAAGAGATGCATTCGAGCATCGATATATAATTGCATCATTTTGTCTCAAAAGGACTGTGTTACGTACACGTATTCTGCAGGTAAAATTAATAATTATGTACGGATGTGCCTGCTGCACATTTGCCTCAGGCAACAAAATCACGAACTCTTTCCATGCCAGCATCTGAAACAGTCCATAATTCATCCAATTAGTCACCATAGTAACCAGGGTCCAGTGGAGGTCAGTAGACGCTCAAGGGAAGGGCAAAGAGGCCAGGTAAGAAAGAGAAAGGTGTCAAGGTACTGCGTGACCAGTGATGTCCAATTAGGATGGACATAGGTCATTGGTCAGAAGCGTTTTTCTTTGTAATCAGGTGCAATTTTTGGTGCTTTTTTATTTTCTTTTTCTTTTCTTTGGCGAGAGCAATTCACAAAAAAAAAAAATATATATATATATATATATTCAGGTTTTTAATAGCTGAATTAATATCCATTACAATTACTCGAGAAGTACTCACACTCCTCAAACAAAGTCTTTTCTTGCCTTCTTTGTGCTCGTTATGCATAAGAAATCTGCGTATGAGTAATGACCAGTCAAGGATGTATACTGACCACTATAACGGTCACGCAGCTGTCTGCACCGAGTGGTCATTTTTCAACCCCCAACGGTTTCTAATGGTCAAATTTGAGTTCAATTATAAACGCATGCTAAGCACGGTTCGGGCGTGGTCTGTTGTCATGAGATGAATACATGAAACGGAATGGAGGAACGCGTGAAAATTACCAAATTAGTCCCTCTTGGCTGTATCCATATTGTATATATAATAAATTATTAAGTACACTAATTTGTATACTTATAATCATTGGATAATACATGTTAAGGCATTGTATCTCTNTGAGATGTTGAAAACAATGACCAGCAATCGATGAAAAAATCGTGAAACATGAGAACTGCTTGTGCACAAGCTTAATTGCTATGTTGTACTTGCTATAGCATAGACACAAGAGCTGTGTGTCAGTTTTTATCACTGTGTACATTCAGCTTTTCGATATTATATTAATATATCATTATATATTATTATTATATTAGATATTATATTATCAGTGCAGTGCAGTGAGAATTATACATGCTATTTATTCCGCCTGGTGGCGCCACGACTGTGAGTACCACATGAAGCTCATTTGAGCTACAAAACCATAAACCGAGTATCTGAAATACCTGTAGTTAACAATCAGAACTGATACAAAACATAGTTTACAATGGCAATCACGCCACATCAACAACACTCGATTGCATAATTCCCTGAGATTTACAACCTGCATATTGCATACACGGTGGATTCAGAGGAGAGAATCATCTCCTTGAAAGATTAATGTCGAAGGGAAGAGGAGCCATGACTGATGTATCACGTGGCAATTACTCTCCAGGTGAGGAGGAAAGGATCACAGGCGGAGCGGGAACTGGATCCCTCCGGATCAAGAGGGCATCATGGACTCCCCTTGAAGATAGGGAGGGTCTTGCAGGGGAAGCTAATCTGGAGGAGAAGACCACTTGGGGTGTGGGGATGGTCTTTGGGGCGAGGAGGCGATGGGGCGAATGAAAGGCCGCTGCTCTTGCAAAAGGTTATGTGAAGTTGGATCAATCTCTCAGGTGTAAGTATATGGAGGCGTGTTGTATGTGTGTATACGCACATACTGCAGGTTGTTTGTATATAAGGCGTATGTGGGTATACACACATGCTGTGGGTTATCTGTATAGTGTGTATACTCAGTTGCAGAATAACAGCACATAAGTGTATTGTGTAGCTGCATCGGAGTGGTATTATATAGGAATAGACACAATACATAACACACGATTAACCATGGGACTGGTGGACGATTGTTTCAGAATTAACTCAAGTGTAGTTGGTCCTTGGCTCTGGATAACTGTTAATCACATAATTATTTACAGGTATACAAATACAAATGTTGCATTTCTATACAGAGCAACAATGTAACACGTTGGGCGTGGGGGGTGGAGGTTAATTCAAAAAGGATATGAATCTAGTAATTTTGAATTTGACATCCCCCCCCCAAAAAAAAAGAAAAAAAGAAAAAAATAAATAAATGAAAAAAATAAATGAAAAAAAAAAAGAAATAAAAAAATAAAGTCACTCACCTCAACTTGGTACATTTTTCCTTGTCATAAAATGATAAATAATAAGTCCTTTTTTTCTCTCCCTCTGTTCCATGTAAGCCCTCCTACAACCCTAAGGGGCATCACATGGGAGATGTTGTCACCACACCCTCCCAAGGGGAACTGCAGGGGGAAATCCAAGGAAGAGAGAGAGAGAGAAAAAAGCATTTCTAAATAATGCATTTAATATTTATGCGAATTTCGTGCTCTCCTTTCATAAATACAGGTGGTGCTATTCATTCAGAAAATCTTGCCTTTTGAAGAATCAACGTGATGGGAATGTTAGAGTCGCTGAGGTGAGCCAAGGGTGAGGACCCCAAGACATGACAGAGCAGCCCCCCATTCTTCACATGCTTCCCTAAGGGTCGCTACCTGTCAATCAAGCTCCCTAGAACCTTGAGGGAAGTGAAATTCCCGACCCATCGAGCCAGATGGTTCAAGAATCCCTCGCCACAGCTATGAGCACGACAAAAGAAAAACAAACCCGCTCGCTTGACATTCACCACCCTGAAGAAAGAAAAAAAGTCTCACCACAAGCACCAGTGATTAAGCAATTATATAACAGGTTGTCAAGCAGAGTAGCTTACCACCAGCCGAGAGGCGTTGATTTGCAAGGCATGCTGTGGTCTCTGAAAGGAGATGAGAAGGGGAAAAAACCCTCAAGTCACCGCCCTTCATTTGAATTCAATTACGCGGAGAAAACGCATCAGTTTTTATCGTAATTGAAGAAAAAGAAGGGGAAAAATTAGGAATTCTAATTTCAAGATTTATTGAAGTGTTAAACCTTCCTTTTTTTAAGGAATGGGATATTGTGATTAAAGACTTTCGAGGTTAAAAAGGTGCTTGGCTCTATGATCCTGCATCTGTTGTTGTGTAAGAGATTTGAACCAATCTGTCTCGCAGAATTATAACAAAGTGGTAAATATATATTGATACCGAACACCACCAAGGGCCTGGTATGTTTCTAAGATGTCTGCAGACACCTTTCGGTCACACTTTCATTTAATCCCTTAGCACGAACTGACGCCACTGTCACGAAGGTGTTCCTCTATGTTATGTGCGAATAAAGAGCTTTTCAAGAAGCCTTCCCTCTCCCATAATGTCAACACTCCCTTTTGTCTCTACCCCCTGACATTTCCCTGCCCTGTTCTCCCACACGTACGTGCGTGCCTCTCCCCCCTTTGCAGACAAACCACAAACGGGTCCCAAGTCAAGCATGATCAAGGACCCGAGTTCAAGAAACGAGTTCCCCAACCTCACATTTTGTAAATTGCCTCGACCAAATTGGATTAAGGTCTCCGAGATAAGAGCTGTGTGAGAAGAGCCTCTTGCGCGGGTGAAGATGTTTTATAATTCACGCTCGGTTGTCTTTTTCATCTTCTTGATGGAATTCTTGTGATCCTTGCCCTCTTAGAGTGGCCCCTTCTGTGGATCAGAGGGAAGGAGACAGTTAAAAGGAAGAGCCATGCGTCAGAGAGGCTGTCTCGTATAGTGGAAACGACCCTCCAAGGAACGAAAGGCCTGCCATGTTTCCTATAGGCCATTTTTGCCTTCTGTAATTATTTTTGTGTGAATGAATCACGGTTCATTGGTGACAGTGTTTGATGTCACAGAGTTGTGCATTGGCTTCAGCCTGACCCATACATATTTAATTAGTTTGATATCCTCTCATTAATCATTGCTCTAATACATTAATTAATCCACCATCATAATTACACACTCCTGACTAATGCACTTGCAGTAACAATTCATGACTTGACGAATTAAATGATCCCTCGATGCTATCAAAGGAGAGATCAAGGTGACGCAAGAAGCAGCTCTTCCCCCGATGACGTAATCCCTGAAGGTGAAGGAGTCCTCCAGGGGTGCAGAGGACGGTAATTAGCTGTGACAGGATCAGGATCCAGAAAGAAAAGCCTCGTGCATGGAGAGGGATCTTTGATCTCTGGGCGGATACTTCCGTCCAGGGCTCCAAGCAAAGATTAAACAACGGATGGAGATCAAAACTGAGGGGTTTTTGATCCTGGGAGGAGGTGGAGGAGGTGGAGGAAAATGAGGAGGTGATGGTGGAAGAGGAGTTGGAGGAGGTGATTGCATGCGAGATGGAGGAGGTATACAGATGAGGTGATAAGAACAAGGATCTAGATTAAACCAGAGAAATAGATCCCAATTGCGTTGTCTGCAGTCACGTATGAAGCAATCGCTGAACTGACGCTAGCTCATGTTTTACGACGCTTGTTCCATGTCTCTGCTGATTGTGACTCAGCTCACAGCCCTAATTCAGCATTATCTTGTGTCACTACGGATGGCTGATTCATGCTCTGAGATCTGGCCTAAGGATTAGAATTATTACAGTATCGAAAGATCTCGTTCAATGAGTGTGTTGTGCATGATACAACGAAATTATTAAGGATGATCGTAAAGCATACTTGCTATACATACACTTGTCGTGGCCGCTCTGTAGATAACTCGAGCAGAAGAAAAAGAGAGCTTTGCCATTGAGGTGTCAGAAGCTGGCACTGGGTGTCGCCACTTATTAGGAACAAGGTCACCGCTTGAGGTCGCTTCCCTTTGAAGGCAGTGTGGGTCCCTCTCCCACAATGGCTTCCTTCTTCCCTTTCATCAGGATCTTTAATCCTGCCTGGATCAGCCATGCCGCTTCTTGTTAGGGCTACCTTAGGGTATGTTCTCCTTGTGCCCTCTCTGGGGTCTGGGAGGCCTACTTCCTCTCGCTAATGGGCTCGAATGGCAGTGGCTCCAAGGATTCACTTAATCTCTCGTTAAGAAAGCTTTTTGTCCTCTCGCTGCCCATGATTATCCGTTCTCCGCTTAATTGCTTCACTTGGGTATAATCTGCCGGTGAATATTGCGTATTTTGTTTCACTTGCGTTGGAAACGTTCATCGCAGGAGGTGTATCTTTATACCTAAATAGGTGTGGTGTGCATTTTCTTGGCAGATAAAATTAGATTATTTGATCAGAGTATAGGCAGATAGGTTTGTTTCTTTCTCTTTCTGGTTGAGAAATAAAAGAATGAATGTACTTATAATTCTCAGTTTAATTCTCAATGGAATAAGATTGGAGAAATGAAAGAATCGAAATTAAATTTTGGGAAATTTCAAGACGACCTGTTATTCGTTTGAAATGCTAGTAAGTAGTAGCAAACGGTGGAAGATTCATTCCAAAATACTTGTATTCGCAATAGGAAGATCGTCTCAAAATTACATTCATAAACGGAATCGATCTAAAGAGGGTCCGAAATGAACTGAGGTCCTCTTTAAATTTGATTGTTTGACCTTTCAGCACCCGATCAAAATGCCCGGATTAACAGCATAAACTCCGATAAAAGATCATTTAAACGTGAAGCGAACAATGCCCGCGAAATTGACATATATTTAGGCTCACCCCGTTTGCTATGCATACACCACAAACAGACACGTACTTCGCAGAGGCTCATGCATATTCATGAGCGAAAATACACACCGCTGCCAGGGAGCACACAGGGTGCCCCCCTGGCTCCTGCTCCGTCGCCTCGCCCTTGACTGGGAGCTGGAACCCCGTACCCTCCCCCTCCCCAACCGATGCTCTTTCGTTTTGGAAGGAAAGGGCATCGCACGTATAGATAACGCGGCGCAACGCAGGGCGTCCCCCCTTCGCCTCATGAATTTTCCATGCGTCGAGGGTCGCTTGGGTTAGCAGAGGGGCGGAGGGTCAGGGAAAGGAGGCGGGGCTTCCGATGGGGCGGGGTTAAGGGTGGAGCCACGGCTGACCAGTGGGCAGCCAGGACGCCACGCATGCGCATTCGCAGTTTCTTGATTGCTGTTGCTGAGGCAACACGAGTGGAGAGATGTTGTAATGACGCAGAAGAGATTGCTGAGCGCCAACTGTGAGCAACGCTTGTCTTCTGTAATCGCGGAGTCAGATTTTATGCGTTTCGGGCGCATGCAGCCACGGGTGCATTGCGTTGCTGCTGTTAATGCCCATGGCTTCTGGCTAACTGTCTTCTCAACCCTTCAATAACTCCACTCATTTAGAGTTTAAATCCCTGTTTAGTAAATTTCCCTCCAGTTGTATCACCCTCTTCTCTTTCAACTCCTCTCAAAGATGTCTAAGGTAAATCCTTATCCGTGAGTTTATAAGCCTTATCTGCTCTAATAAGTATATATAAGTGGACTTGTGTCATGGGGTACGCATATACATTCGCATGCCTGTTGGAATCAATCTTAAACTGCAACGTGAAGCCACACAGTGCTTACAGAAGCAAAATTTTCCGTTTGAACCTCCTCTTCAATTAAAAATCATGCACTTGCATAACATTTGTTATAGATCATTTTGAAGATGAAAAAAAAATCGATATATTGCTTTTTGTATCCTTTGTTCGAGCTTTGAATTTATCCCAAATATTAGCATTGTTGCTTAGCCCGTGTGCTTGAATTATCCCATAGTCCGTGCAGTGAAATCGGGAATAAGGATTTAATCTCGTAGAAAACCAATCTGAAGAGAAGGTAATGGAATCATAACGCACCCTATGCCCAAACCCAAAGATGATATAATAATGCACTTTATTCACTCACCCATTCACTTTATTCACATGTTAATGTGAACTAGTAGCTCATAGGGATTCCTTTATTTTGCTAAATTTCTTCTACTGTAGACACGTAACTTCAAATCTCCAATTCAAATAGTTTAGCACAAATCAACACTCTCAGAATCTTGGTTATTCTGCCATGGGGATTCCACGAGAATGGACCTGCTGGGGATTATCGGTAATCCAGAGGGTTGTCAGCCATGGAGATCTCCAGAGCGGATCTTCCATTAAAACAACGATCCTTGTGTGGTATGCACCACAACAGCTACAAGGCACTATACATGCTACGACATTTACACAAGTCTATAATACATATATACATAGGCCTATAGACTATAGCTACAAAATATCCTTGTGATACAATTTCAGGTAATGAATGAGAGATATCGCGTGAGGATGTACATAGTTTGGCTCAAGTATATGATATACGAACAGAAGCACTGTTTTAAGCATCATGCCACTATGAACGACTAGATCTCATCGTTGTGTCGCTCAGCTTACGTGCAACTGCGATGCCCGAGGAAGATCAAGCGTTTTGTCAATCGCGTAGCCCTCGAGGCACTCGTCCATGCTTTCGTGACATCCAAAAAGGACTAATGTAATTCCCTCTACATTGGAATCCCGAAGTGCCAACTCATTGGGCTGCAACGAGTGCAGAATTGTGTGGCGCGTCTGCTCACAGGTGCCGACACATACGTTTCAAAGTCTGCCTGCTGTTGTACAAGGCCGTAACTGGTGACGCGCCGCAGTACCTCTGCGACTTAGTTCATGTCAATGTGCCAAATCGAACACTTAGATACAGTCATGAACCACATCTCCGCATTCCATTTACTCGCTCTCACCTCGTCAAAACCTCGTGTTTTAGTTACATTGGACCTTTCATTTTTAATTCTTTGACACCACAATACTGTCATATCAAGCATGCACAAACTTTTGATTTTTTTTTTTTTTTAACATCTGAAGATCCACCTTTTTTCTTTTATGTAATTCAATTTGTATATTGTATCAGCATTTGGATTTTACGATATGGAAAATAAATTTTCATCATTTTCATTTTCATTTACAACCAGCGTGAATGGGGATAAACACAGACCGTGCAACGAAAAATTCCAGCCAGAAAAATTCAGACACATTAGTGATCCTTCCGTGTCTCAACCACAGAAGCAGTGATAAGTTGCCAAAGATTTTTTTTTTTTTTTTTTTTTTTTTTTGCATTTTTTTGGAATTTTTTTTTTTTTTTTTTTGGATTTTTGCTACCGTTCTCCAGAAAAAAAAGTCTGTGTGAACAATTTGGAGTCAGTTTCAACAACACAGCTTCAAATTATTGATACGAATATCATATCCATACAGGATGCGACATATGGGCATTGTCGCATTTGAAATCGACGGTATATATAAATATTATATGCAGAAGTGAGGGTTCACGATTCAATGTTCAATGTTCAAGGTTCAATGGGCGATAGATGTAACAAATGGGCAGGTAAACGATGTAGTACACACGTATAAATGTATATTGTTTTGTTATATTCCATATCGACCTCTTTGGTATCAATTCATGATGCAAGTTTCTCGTTGTTCAACTTCTAAAAACTCCCCATTAAATACCCTCTTGGATAGATGGAGCAGCGTGGAAGAAATTCCCTCGCCAATTAAGGTGCATGTGGAGATGGGCTATTTAAAAGCGTACGAAAAAAAGGGGGGGGGGTGTCCTTAAAAGTAAATGGACTAATAACTGGTTGGGGTACCAAAGATTTCACAAGTATTCCCTACATCCAGCCAAATATACCCATAATTGCTTCTGGGTTAGATGATGACGTAAGAATTCAGATATGACGTCATCGGAACCTCGATTGCTGGCTTACTGATGGATTCAGTGACCTCGGCGTCTGCTATAACTAAACTGTCGGTTACACGAGTATATATTGTATACTCGAACAGTTATTTGAAATGCATCGAGGTTCCATTTTCAAGTTTGTGGCAAATTTTCATCAATTCTATTTCTATGCATGTGTGGTCTAAATTTGTTTCAGATTACGTCGATAGTTTTCATGTGCCTCGGTAGCGCAGTAGGCAGCGCGTCAGTCTCATAAACACAAGCAAACCGAGATATCTGAAGGTCGAGAGTTCGATCCTCTCCTGGGGCAAAATTTTTTTTGTTTTTGTTACTCTCGTCGACTAAATATTTCATAAAATGATATGTACAAACTTTAACATTCGGCATTTACATAATTATTGCATAGCATTAAGCAATTGATGACATTCGAATTCTTCTGTTGAATCGTTACCCAATAACTATAATCATGCACTTGTTAATAAACAGTTATTTGCGTAAGCAATATTGTGTATAACAGCCATTCACCCGGCCTCACACCTTGACCGGGTTCGTCTGAGGACTGAAAGGGAAATCCGTCCGTATCCAAGTAACAGCTACTTGAATACGGTTCGGTCTCATTGGCTCCTATAGGGCGAAACATAAAAGTGGCCAGTGCTCCGGTCAGCGAAGTCAGGTAAATCGAAATAACAATAAAAAAATAAAAAATAAAAAAAAGTAAAAACGCAAAAATAGTAGCTCCGTTACCATAGCAACAATTTGTCAAGGAATAGAAATTAAGTTGGTGATTGAAAAATCAAAGATTCTGACGTGAAAAATCATCCGTGGTCGTTTCAGGCCCTAATTTAACCGTCTCCCTCTACCCCTTTACGTAGTGCGCTGCACAGCATTCTTAGATTGTCATATCTGACAGTATTTATGTAAGGAATTGTTCTTCCTCTATTGTGTGGCAGAACCATGCTAACTTGATATTGAACAACATGGATGTTAGCAGGCAACCTTGCCTGAAAAGAAACTGCATGCATTAGCAGTTAGCAAGTTTGATCTTTGAGCAACACTGAGCTTCTTTTTCGTCGTTGTCACATAGTCAGTCCTTGATTAGTTATATGGGTTCGTGGTCTATGTTAAAATCACCCATGACATGCCACCTGCCTGGGTGTCAAACGCAAACATAGACTTACTTGAAATCCAGGAGGTTAGGGTGAACTACCGGTGAAGGGAGAACTTTCTCAGTTTGGAGATGTCTCTTACTGATGATTCGGTAGAGCGGTACAGTTTTTTAAGCCTCCTTTCTCTTCTGATAGGAGTTTTTCGACTTGCGGCATTTAGGCGGTTAAAGATAACCCTAAGGATGTTGTTGCCCATTTACAGACCCCCTTTTATGGTGGAATAACGACTCGGGATCGTCAATCATCAGCCACAGTCCCACTGGACCATTGGTGCCCTCCTTCGCTGTCTCACTGCAGTTGGTGCAACAGCAATACTTCCTTCCAACCAGTCCCGAATGTTTTCGAATCATTCAATCCAGTGAAGTCCTTTACTCTTCTTGGCTGCTGGTTCTCTCTCAAATGCTCCCAGCAAAATATAAATATACATGTATATAAAGATAAATATATTTGTCCTCTTCTAATGTGTGTAGTTGTCATTTCCTTCTCACTTCAGCCAGCAGTCCCGTATTTCCAAGAATGGAAATTTCATTGCAGACCTTGGCGTTACATCCGTGTTGGTCAGAGGTCAGGATTTGCTTTCAACCTCGAGCCTGCATGGTATTGGTCAATGGGAATACGAAGATCATCGAAACGGGGCTTGTGGCGCAATGGATAACGCGTCTGCCTACGGAGCAGAAGATTCCAGGTTCGAGTCCTGGCAAGCTCGTATTTTTTTTTTCTGCTTATACAGCAATGTGAGGGTGGCTTGCCAATGGTTTTGAAATTTTGCTTTCATAATAATAGGTGTCTCTAAATGTAGGTCAGTTTATATAATAAGTTATTTAGGTAGAAATGAGCCAAAAATATTATTGTGAGAGCAAAATTTCAAAACCATCCGCAAACCAGCCACAGCGCTTTCGCCCTCGCCATAAAAGTATGCAGCCTCACTTCTGGGTTCGGTATGAATCAACAAACCCATACGCACCTTCAAAAACATCTGCTTCGGGTCCTTTGCTGAGAGTATAACGTAAAACATATGTAGCATACTCCACTTGATCGGTCGATGCATTCAGTGTGCATTGCATTGTCGTTCAGTATACATTGTATACAGCGATTGCACATTTTAGTACAAAAGTATCACGGATATAAATGAAGCCACGAGTGGAGTTCTGGGCTTCATGCGCCTTGGTAGCGGCATATTTTTGGCTCATTTCTATCAAAATAATCTAGTATCTGAACTGAGCTAACTTTAAAGACAACTATTATTATTAAAGATCAAGATCATTTTTTTTTAACTAAAAAGCATATGTATAGCATAAAAAAACGAGCTTGCCAGGACTCGAACCTGGAATCTTCTGCTCCGTAGGCAGACGCGTTATCCATTGCGCCACCAGCCCCTTCTGCTTATATTCCTATTCTCATTGACCAATACCATGAAGGCTCGAGGTTGAAAGCAAATCCTGATCTCTGACCTTTGACGTTTGTAGTTGTAGACAATGCTAAAAATTAACATGTGAATGCAAATTTGTCCACGCTTCTGTGACTCTATGCAAAATTGTCGATGGATACGTTGGATCTGGAAAGCATTTCTCTTCACTTATTTCCTGATTGTCCTCGGATTTTAATGTTTTCTGACAATACAGGGTCAAGCAAGAGCCCATCCAGATTTGCACATATTTCGTATGCTACAAGTGTTGACTCAAAGGTGCTAGTTGAGCAGGGCGATATCAGATATACCTACTTGTTTGGTTCCCCAGTCTTGCTCTTTTTTTGTGTATATATAGTGTGTTGCCACAAGGTTGCCTAGTAATTCAAGCTTATCTCAGACTGCAGCCAACGAGTAAGTTTACACGCAAAGGAATTATGGTATTATAATCAGTAATTTGTTGGCTGACTTATGGGTTTGAACCGGCCTGGTCAGCCTGCTCTCTCTGATTTGTTCGGAGGACAAAATACTTGCTAATGACTTTAAAAGAAAATTATATGAAGCATACCAGCAGCCGGTGTTGCAAAGCTAAATCAGAGAAAAATTGTTGAATTACTATGAGTGTACGTGTTACATATTTCCAAAAGTGAAATTAAAACTGCAAATTTTAAAACATGCACTGCCCGGGAATCGAACCCGGGTCGCAAGAATGGGAATCTTGCATGATACCACTACACCAGCAGTGCTGTCTGACAGATCGTGTCTTCATCATATCCTCTTATAGACATCAACTCAAAACAAGAGTGATGAAGCTCAAAGGTCAATTGAGTTAATTGTTGATCAAGTTGGTTAGGCAAGACATGTCGAAGACACGCCGATAGGGAAGTTCGTGGGCTACGTCATGATGTCTGACTGAAGGATACGCCTGGCAATGGCAAGAAGGCTGTCAAGCTAATAAGAGAATAGCAGTCAAGCGAGCTAATCATGAAGAAGAATTGGGCTGAAGGCCTAAATTGATCGACTGGCATGTATGCCTGCAGATCCAGAACACTTTGGAAGGAGGCTTCTGTCTGCAATGAAATTGTCATTCCTGGAAATACGGGACTGCTGGCTGAAGTGAAAAGGAAATGACAACTACACACATGGGAAGAGGACAAATATATGTATATATTTATATTTCTATTTTGCTGGGAGCATTTGAGAGAGAACCAGCAGCCAAGAAGAGTAGAGGACTTCACTGGATTGAATGACTCAAAAACATTCTGGACTGGACGGGAGTATTGCTGTTGCAGCAACTGCAGCGTGAGAGCCAAGGAGGGCAGAGGTCAGGATTTGCTTTCAACCTCGAGCCTGCATGGTATTGGTCAATGGGAATAGGAAGATCATCGTAACGGGGCTTGTGGCGCAATGGATAACGCGTCTGCCTACGGAGCAGAAGATTCCAGGTTCGAGTCCTGGCAAGCTCGTATTTTTTTTTGCAAATATATCATATATATATCTGTGATGCTATTGACCGATCAAATAGAGTATTTGCAATATGTTTTTCGCTCTACTCTCAGAAAAGGGTCCGAAGAAAACGTTTGTGAAAGTGCGTATGGGTTTTTGAATCAGACCTTTCACTACCTGATATTGCACGGCATGCAATATGTGTTGTGCGCTCACGACTACATCCACGAGGCACCGACCATTCTGATCAAGTGTGTGGTGAGCCAAATGACCGTACATGTTGGTATAGATCTACATTCATGCTTTCATCCATCATTTGTCTGCATGTCAAGTTTTCTGGTTGTTCCGAAGTATGATTAATGTACTGTTGATCGTGCACGCTCTGAAATTGCGACGGCAGAAGTATCTGCAGAGATGCGATTAGGACAGTATTATGACTTGAGTTGGATCAACTGTCTTTGATGACTCTGACCAGTCTGTATGATTCTCCTTGTTTTCCTAATTTCGAGAGTGCTACGTGCATACTGACTGATGTGTCACCTGTCACGAACCAAAACTTGTTCATCGCCAAGAGTAAACAGCCGCCACCTCTCGAAATGAAAAAGGATAAAAACAAATCGCCTCGCCACTCAATTCATTTAACCACCTTTTTTACATTCTGGAAGGAATGAGGAATGTAGCGACGTCTTCGATCTTCTACTGAGCTGTAATCGACCTTTACACCTCACGAATGAATGATTGTTCTTAAAATTGAATGACCAAGACGAATAAGGCAGCGGTAAAATTAATGATGATTTCTTTTAATCGATGATCAGGATAATAGAAATATGACAGGAAGTATGTTCTTTGGTTTGGGCAGAAGCCCCCATGCCTCCACGCGTCTGCTGTCCCACGCCAGACTCTTCTCCCTCCGCGTCTCCTCGATCTTTCCCGCCAAATCCTGTCATCAGATAGCGTTGATTAAAGCCAGGTGGATAAGGTGGCCTTGATGGGGCAGGATGCCTGGCAGTTCCGGTGGCCTGTTGGTTTTAAGTCCGACAATTTGTATTGACATCGTGTATAAATAATTCAGTTAGCACTGCTAGTGCTAGTGTAGTGGTATCATGTAAGATTCCCATCCTTCGGAGACGGGTTCGATTCCCGGGCAGTGCATATCTTCCATATTATTCATTTCATGCTCTTAACTTTTGACTTCGTAATTATCATTCAAAAGGATCCCATGCAAAATTGTAAACTATGCATGCAGCTTTAATTTCAGTTCAAAAAAAAAAAAAAAAAAGTCAAAAAAAAAAAGTCAAAAAAAAAAAGTCAAAAAAAAAAAAAATGTCAGAATCAGCTATATCTCTTTTGTTTGAATTTGTACATTTTCATAAAGCTTCTGTGATTTTTCACTTTTACTATTTACTGGAAATTTTTCTGTAACCATAACAACAACACTTCCATTGCATAATCCTTCCTACATTTCTTTTCTCGTGTATTCCGCCCTGAATATAAATACCGTAATACGCATGTAATTTATTATTCTAAATTATGGGATGTAAAATTCTGGTAAAATGCTTTTACATTTATATCGAATAAACTCCAGCCATTAATAAATTGTTGCGACTTACATACATAACCACTGCTTCAGAGCTTTTCTGGCTATGACGAATGAAAAAAAAAAAAAAAAAAAAAAAAAAAAACTAAAAAATTAAATACGAAAAAGAAAAGCGATCGTTGTGAGGCAGAGGAAAGGTATGCAAATTAAAATAATAAAATGTCGCAACTGTCCATGGCCTCCCCTCCACATTTAGTATCGAAGTAAATAATTATAATAAATTATGATAAGAATATACATTTTTAGCATGCCAAGAACTTGAAATCTTTGAATCCACGGTAAGATTATACCATTGCGTTAAATTTAATCTTACATAGAACTCTGATTGCTTTGTTCTGTGAGAATCTGCTGAGAATTGCGTCAACAGACAAGACGGATGCTTCCGGGCCTTCCTGTGCTCCGATTGGCTAACTCATCTCTGAGATGAGGTTCCCGCACAGCTGAGCTCTTGTTTGCGATCTAGAAATCATTTTGCACCTCATCAAGCTCACTTGTCAGCGTGAAGGATGGTAATTAGCACACAGGCAGAAAGCTAATGAGGAACACTTTTTCCTTTTGTGTGGCCTTAAGGTGTTTGAGTGATGAGGTTCTGTGGGCTTGGCAGGAAGGGTGTCTCGATTTATGAGCTGCTGAGATTGTCTGTTGTCGGGGGATCTCACCCTCAATACACCCCCACTCCCTCGTCTCAATCCCCCACTCTCTCCTTCTTTTATGGTGCATTATGTAATCTGTGTTTGTAGTTATTGCCACAGCGTATTATTATAATTATTAACAAGGAGCGGTTGCATCTACAGTATTAGTTATACGAGTGTGTGCACACAGTACATTTAGGTTTACCTAATCAGGTTAATCGTCGTGCAATTCATTTTAAAACTCGTATATTGTTATCAGCTCTTTCTGTGTCAGTAGAATTTGATATTTTGTATAATAATTATATGCTAGGTGTGAAATTTATAGGTTTAGATGCATGTAGAGCGTATGCTCATGCAAGCACAAGTGCGCTTTGTACTACTCGACATTTTATTCTAAAATTACTAATCGTTATACTAGTATTGAACTAGCTTCACAACTTGCTTGCTCAACCTTATGCCCCACAATAATCTAATTCCATTGCAGGTAGAAACTGATATAATATGCATGTCCACTCACAGATGTTGTATGCCCTCGTTGGCTTATCACGCCTGCATTTCCCATAGTTTATATTACATAACACAGTGATAAGCATAACTCTTGTGGATGCTCATAGAGCCAGGCTAAAGTCGGCAGCCCACCCTGCGGGTCGAGTCTAGCCCCAGGGGTTGTAAGTTCTTTACGAGGGTTTACAAAAGGGAAAAGTGCAGATGAGGGAGAGGCAATTGTATTAGGCAGAAGATTGCAATTTCATGTTTCATTCCATAGATTTATGAGACGGCAGAGCAGAGAGCGTGCTTTCTCTATTGTCACCGCTTTCAATGCTTATGAGGTTTAGGCAAGGCAAAGCATGAGTTTATTTGATGCGGCGGCCAAAGGAGAGATGCTGAGGGATGAGTCTCGTAGGCCGCCAGGGCTCCGAGAGCCAGGCCGCCCAGGGTTGACCCTTGCTCGGCTGTAGCGACTGATGAATGGGCCCGGATGATCCCGTGGGCAGCGAGGAGTCTCTGGGTGCAGTCGGGCGAGGCAGAGCCCTCCTATCTTTCTGCTAAGAAGTGACAGAAACGTCGTTTCCTTGTTGATGTATCATCCTGCGGTTGCCATGGCAGCCCTCTCCACCCCTGGCACGGGGAGCCCGGGTCATCTGACTAATGAAAGTCGGTCTGGCGCGGACGATAGCGGCCGGGGCGAGGCGGCCCCTTATCCCCGAGGTGCAGGCCTTTGTCCCTCGGCCAAGCGCCGGCCGCTTGGCGATAAAACTCCGCCATAAAGTGCGCAGAAGCCATTAAAACGAGGCCTCAGCGGTCATCTGTCTTGCAGCCAATCAGAGGACGCCCGCTGCCTCGGTCACTATGGCGACCCTGCACCCCCAGGCCAAGCCACCCGCGCGACCCTCAGCTGCTGCCTCTGAGTCACCATGGAAACAAGCGCAGCTGCCGCACCACGTGACCATTCGAAATGCACCCTGGGTAACCTTGCGCCGTCCCTTGGCCGAGAGGGCGCGATCTCTGCGAAAAGAAATGAGAAAAATTTAAAATATACGTGTGAAGCAGCGTTTAATCTTGCGCAGCCATCGAATTTGGTTGGCGTTCGTTATTCTGCGCGCGCACGTGCCACAAATGTGCAAATCACCCGTATATAACCTAGCTAATTTGTACCTCTTCTGCATGCTTCCATTTAAAAGAATATTGAAATTCTCTTATTTCGGCTGCTTCCTGCATGAATCAATTTGTGATGCCTGCAAAACAATGCAAATGTACACGTAATTACGAGCGTCCCTGGCATTTTAAAGTCGACAAAGAATTATCCTCAAAATTGAATGCACAGAAAAACCAACGCATGCGCCATTATAACAACTATCATGGCCACGAGGCGTCAAATTACGATGGCACGAAAACCACATTAGTTTACAGTTCCACCCCAAATCCCGAAATCTAAAACTTCCATGCGAAATATAAAACGCTATCTGCAATTAAGCCTTTAAACAAATTTGAATTTAGTGACTTGCATTGCAATTAAACCCACAAACATAGAGATGAAACAGATCGCGAGACTCTACAGTAGTTCGAGTTATAGAAGTTTTGTTGTGTTACGACACATTACCGAAGTGTCAAGCTAACCTGACCTTTAACAAATGGTGTTTTCTTGAAGAATGAATTTTTTTGATTTATTTGGATAATCGGGCAACAGAAGTGCGATCGCCCCGAGGAGGGCTGTGTTTGATCCCTTTTGAAAACGCCCTTTGAGGGATTGAGGGTGACTGAGGAACGCCTGTAGGGGTCTTAAGGTGTTTAACTTTATACTAAATCTCTGTCTTGCTTTTAGCTTTTTTTTTTTTTTAATTCAAACTGGTACATGACATGGTGGTAGCTCCAGGGCGTTGTCCTTGGGCGTATTTTTTGTATAGGCCCTGTGTTTGACATGGACACCAAACATAAAACTCCTGTTATTTTGGTTATTCACAAACCAAAATTGGATCTAAATTGGAATTAAAGCAATCAAAGGCAAACTTAATTTTAATTTAATTTAATTTTTATTGTCACGGGACTCCAAGAAATTTAAAGAAAGAGAAAGAAAAAGAAAACAGAGAAAAAAAGGGCCTTAATAAGTGAACAAGCAAACGTGCATGGAGGGGATGGGTGGATCTTCCAGGGGATATCGGTTTGACCTCATTTCCGGGCGTACCCCTGTTAAACACGACGGCACACTGTCCATTGCGTACATGGACTGACATCGACAGCACAAACATAGACGCCTCACCGGTCTTGCTACGAGTTGGATTAATAGCAAATGAAGTGTGCATGAATTTATTTTGGAGCGTTGTACATTTCAACTTGGCTAAATCTTTTCTGCTTTGGTTTCTGTTTTTCCTTCGTTGATAATTTTCGGATTGACATGCTCCGTATAAAACCAATGAAACCAATTTGGATCTGATGTTCTCTTTGGGCTATTTCACCGAAAAAAAAAAAGGGGGCTAAACACCATTGTGTATCTATTGTGTATCTAGCCCGCTTGTGACAAGCAAGAACTTATTATCTTTCGATTCCGGCCACACTAATATATATTTCTAATCATATGCTATAAAAACGAACGCATAAAATTATTCGCGGGGACATTTGAGAAAACAAAAACAATTGCCCCAGGAGAAAACACAACTCGCGACTTTGCTTATGTTTATAATCTCGCTTTGCTTGTGTTTATGAGACTGGCACGTTGCCAACTGCGCCACCTAGGCGCACATATAATTCAGACCACACAGAGTTGATGAAATGAAATAAAAACCATAGACCTGAACAAGGAAAATTTTAAAAACTCAAATCATAACCTCAAAGTGAGTTAGAGCTCTGGCTATTGTGCGGCTGTATATAGAAGTGTTTAGCGCCACCGCGATTGCATTTCGCGAAACGAGGCAGTCCATTAGGGACAATAATCTCGGCACTTTCAGGCGTCTTCGTCACGCGTTCATTTCCTGAGCTTCGTGCTTATGGGATTGTTGGCGGCATCGAGTGCCTCTTGAGGCGTCATTTACCCCAGCTCAAGACAAGAGAAGCTGCGTGCCGATGGCCAAGAAAAAGCGAACAATAGAAGACATGGAGTTATAGCTTTTGAGCTGCGTTATGGGTGTAAGTATGGTTGACCAAGAGAAATGTCATCTCCATATTGGCCAACCATTATAATTATGAATTTTATCTAAATTATGAGTCACAGGCTTTATGTGGTACTGCGAGGTTGATACATGACCAAAAAAAAAAAAAAAAACATCTCAAAGACAAGGATCTGAAGATAAAATAAATAAAAAGAGTCGTCAGCCGGAAATAGAGGATGTCACGTGGAGAAGATGAAAGCCAACAAGGGGCAGGGTGTGGGATCACGTGACCGCCGTCCAATCAGCACTAATGAATCCGATCCATCATGACACGACCTCCATGGCAACCACTCCGTCTCCCCTGGCAACCCCGTGGCATCGCTGCCTGGGACCTCATTGGGCTTGGGGTGAGGGGGTTGCCGCCCTGCCATAATCAATTCAGTCCCGAATCTAATAAACCCTCTGTGCGGAATGGCAGTTGCAAAAATAGGAATTCTCCATTGTTCGTTTTGATTTATTGCATTTGCTTGTTTGTTAAGATAACATGGAATACGCATGCGCGTTCTGTAGGGGATTGCACGCTTGTGTACTACGCAGTATGTGTCCTTGGTCACGGATGGTCAAGGGAAATTTCGCATTTCCCTCAATCTGACCTGTCCATCAGAAAACTATAGTTTCATGGTGTTGTGTATGAAATTTACAAAACTGATATCATAACTTACTCAGTGACACTTGTATATATAAGCGGATACTATAAATTGTCACGTTAAGTGACGTTATGCCCTATTTCAGTATCTTTATCAAATTGCTCAAAATAATATGAACAAATTTGATATAATTGACCTCAAAGGCATGCTGACCATTCTCTCTTGTACTTAACAACAGAATTATATTCTCATTTACCAGTAACGACAGTTGTAGATAAAAATGCGTTAAATAAGAAATATTTAAATTAAATTACTTTTTTTTTCTTTTTTTTTTTTTTTGTTGCTAATTCATTCTTGTTTTCTCGGGATAGTGTATTTACTACAACATTCAATTGATACAATACTTGGCTGAATCGAGAATAATTTATACGATTCGTATACCACTTTTGTGGAAATTCAGCAAGTTTTAGGAGCGACCTTTATATTTACTTGGTGTTTCCGATAATTATTTGTTCGTTGATATCATTGGCATTGATGCAACAAAAGGCCTATACTGTGAAGACAGGCAAGCCAAGCAAGTGATGCGTCACATACTAATATATGTAGTTATAAATAATTGATAAAATTTATAATACTATAGTAGTGTCAGCAATTAAATGAGACATGGAGTTATGTTATACTTTACTTAACGTATTTGTTATGCTAAACAGTACTTGCATTTAAAAGCATTTACATTGTATCGTGAATTATATGGTTCATGCATACATCCACAGTTCATTTGAGTTTAGAATCATTACGTAATCATCGCTAATTGCGGAGTTTGTTGGTATTTTACTTAATCATAAAGCAATAGCAGTTGGCAATCACCACAAAGTGAGCGATCTTTCAAGGAAATGTTCGACGCCGCTCCCTCCAGGGCTTCCGGAAGTGCCAGGGCCGCTTTAGGACGAAAAAGGGATAAAAAAAACACCACCCCTCTCCAGCCGCAATTATCGCTCGCTTGATGGGCGCACACGTGTGGATTCTTTCGTTCTGATTGCAGCAACCTGAGCAGCGGATTAATCCCGCGCTAGGTCACGAGATTAACGAGGAATCTCGTCAGAAGCGCGAGTAATTGCGAGACTTGATTGCGCACTCAGCAGCGCGGCCGAGAGCGGTGGCATTTTGCGACTCGCATTCAAATGCCATTCGTCATGCGATTCCTAATGACAGCCATTGTTTCCTGGTGCAGAGGGAAGCATTCCGCGCGATGGAAGAGCAAAAGGCTGTTCCAGGCACCTCCCGCTGATTAATTACTGCGTTTCTTTAATGACCCCTCCAGAGAGCTTATCGCACGTCATCTTGGATCCCTAAGAGGTTCGGATTTATGATCCCAGAGGATCAGGGAGCGTACTCCTCTATATTCCCCTCCGCGGAAGACCCAGAGCGAAGGAAGATAAGGCGAACGGATCAAATGAAGTGCCGCCATTGCGATGCAAAGCCGCAGAACCGGAAACCCAGATTAAAGAGAAGGCGCCTCGCTCCGGGAAGAAGGGGAATGACCGATGAGTTCTGTGGATGGGGGAAAAGAGGAGAGCTGCGAAGGGAAATGGAGGCTGCGAGGAACTGGGTTATATAAGGAAGTATTGTGCAAATCATGGTATCGACACCTGTCTATCTTATATAAAGGAAGACGCGAATAGAGTCGCTTGGACAATGGTCAATTGGTCATCCGACACTATTTAGAAAATGAGAAGAAAATCTTTGTCAAATTACTCGGATGACCAGCAAACGAAATGCTCCCTAGAATCGGATTTATGCGATGGTTTTCACCAACCGGAAACAACACGTGATGTCAACTCACAGAACATCATGGGTCACGTGGTTGTCTCTTGGTATCAAAACATCTCTCCGTTTCCACAAAACAAATGCATCTCGATCCGCTCTCAAAGAAATTCCCAATTGCGTTTTATCGCTTAAGCGCCTAAAAAATTGGGGTGAGTATATCGATCGAAACGTGGGCTGAATGTAAAATGTGGAACTCTAACGTAAATGCCTTTCATTTGGGAGATGGCCAACCAAGTCTTTTCCGAAATTCCGAGATTGAGTTTATAAAGGACCAGCTTGATAAAAATCAACAGAAGTAGAAGAATAAATCAAATCTGTATAGATTTGACTATATATAAAAAAAAAAAAAAAAAAAAAAAAAGACATTAAGATTCCTTCCTCAAAAAATCAGAACCCAGCGACGTAGCTACGGGCAAAAGAAAACCAAACGTCGGTTTTTAAAAATCAAAAATTCAAACATTCTAAATTCCAGCATGTCCAGTTCCCGAACTGCCCAGTGGCTATTCCACCTACGCATTGTTACATTCCATGGCGTAGTAACATTTGTCAAAAAAACAAACTTGACTGACCACTCAAGCAAACGACACCCGCTGACGTGCAGGTCAATCAGAGGTCAATCAGAGGTCAATCAGAGGTCAGCTGCATTTGTCAAAATATGTAACTGGAGACACAGGTAAATTGTCATCGCGATTCAACGTCAATTCGGTCTACAAAGAAGTGGTATGGGTTTTGAAAAAGGATTTGTTGAGCTCGACAGGGGGCGAAATTGAATGGGCGTGGTGCTGGCGATCAACCAGTGATTGATTGCTTCGGACGTGCGCCAGGTGCCCACATTGTGGTCGAACGCAGTTTCATGCTGCTATTCTTACGTGTGCTATCCTTACGTGTGCTATCCTTACGTGTGTTATTTGTAGTGCTTTCATACTTTATACGCAATTAAGACCACGTGGCTTGTCTCTGCTTGTGATGATAGCGAATTCGTTTTGACAGATAACAATTTGGTCAGATTGCATGTATTTATTACTGTACAGGATAAAGCTAATTTTTGCTTCACTATATGCATGTATGTAGTAAGTAGTAGTTACTGAACCAATTGTGTGAGCGAAAAATCATTTGTCTATTAAGGTTATCAACGAACGCTTTTTCTTCGTTTTAATTCACTATAAATTTGCATGGTTGGTTGAAGTATTGCGCATGTAGAATATTTTATAATTGACGTCATAAAGTTGTCACGTATCCTTGATTACACAGCACTCGGGTCAAAAATTCTACGAAATGAATAATACATTCTTAATTAATGGATCAGAAATCGCACTGAGGATATATATAGCTGTATAGAGTTCATAAACTGAATATCTCCTTATTGAGTTTTTCGATTACGCTTTTTGCGCTTTTGACGAGGTAAAATGCTTGAAATTGAAAGTGAAATGTGCGCGAGAAAAATAAAATTATCACTTAAATATTATATCCGTGTAAATGTGCAGCATTATGGATCTTTGTTTCACTCGCAACCCAACAATGAAATATTGTAATCTTGTAATATATGCATGCAGTGAAACATGTACACGATTTTGTCGTATAAGATTGAGTCGGAAACATAGAAGGGCACGCCCCTAGTACACATATAGTACCATTTTTACATTTTTGTATGTTTGGACCGATAAGCACTCGATTCCTCGCACAGCAACCAAAAACAATCTCATTCGTCACCAGAAACGTTCATTTACAATTTTGCTATTTATTTCAAACTTTGAATATGTAATATTTCCAAATCGAAACATATCCTTAAATATATAGATACCTTCAATATGACATATTATACGTATTGAGTATTACTTTTCACCTTTATCGACCGGAAACATATTATTCTGATGAATTATTAAGATTATCTTTGGTTCCAAATGTTCCCTTTTATCCGTGCGTAGAACTAAATACATCCTTAATAAGTCAGTAAAAACGACCCACAGAACAACGCTGTTTGTTCTACATAAAACAGCTCTCGGAAAAAAAAGAGAGTAATTTTCTGGATCTGATCAAGTCTGGTTCAACGTTCAACGTTCGTTAAGACTCCTCTCCTGCAGACCAGTTGCTTTATTGCTGTAAGTGTGCAGTATTTGTCTCAGTATCCATGGCAGCGACAAAGCATGCCCGGGTTTAATGTCTGCTTGTTTAATTGTAATGATGTGTCATGATTAAAGGTTTTAAATCTTATTCAGCCGTATATAGGAATTGCAGGTGTCTGGATTTCAAATGTGACGCACAGCAACACACAAAATGCACGTTTTAATTAATATAATTGCAAATTAATCGAATGCAGATTGTAATGTTATATACGCATTGTCAACAGCACGTGGCACAGAAATCAATTCAGATAAAACGACGAAGAGAGATTTATTCTCATCTAATATTCTGCCAATGCTAAGAAGACCGATGTTCTCACGGATCAAAGGCCTCTGTGCTCTCAATACCAGCCTCCGTCAATTAGGTATGATGAACAGACTTAATCAAGAGGGATTTAGCCAGGTGCCAGTTTCATCAACGACGCTTATGAAGATCGTCGTATCCATAATATGCCTCATATTTACGCCAGGATTAGCAATTCGCAGAAATGACCCACCCTATAGATCACGTGACCGTTGCTAAGCAACTGGCGAAGTTTTGAAAATTGGCTGAGAGATGAATGGGCGTCTCATGGGAGAGGGGCATTAAGATCCCGACGCTGATCTCCCTTCCCCCTTCCGCTTGTTTATATGCTCCATGGACCCCAGGGCTGTAAAAGGGGTGCCTGACCCAGAAAGGTCCCGAGGGGCGAGAAACGATCCCTCGCTTGGAGCAGACCGCGATCCGCGGCCAGGAGATAAGCAGCTCTATAGGGAATGGTCAGGGATGGTCAAAACGCGGATGACTGCCCACTCCGAGGGGAAATGGGCAGAGGGGATTGTTTTGGGTCCAAGAGGCATGGGGTGAAGTGAAAGAGCTGTATATGTTTTATGTATGTAAACGAAATTACGCATGTGATACAAACACATCTACGTACATGTATTTACATGTTTAGAATCCGCACAATTATGTAATTGTGCCTCTGCTCTCTCACACGGTGTATTATTACTCTTTGATGGACTTTGTTATAAATATGACCCACGAAATCGAGATTTTTTTCCTCAATTTTCACTTGGAGTTCTCCTCGTTAGCATGCAATGAATTATGCTTGTAGCAGCATCGCGGTTAATAAAAAAAAAAAAAACAAAAACAAAAAAACACAAAACACAAAACACAAAAAAACAAAAAACAAACAAACATCGTGTTCTACCTGTCCTGCTTGTTGTTTATGGTATTGCGCTCAAAACTCAAGATGTAGTCAAAATACTAACGAAGATTGTCAATAGTTGTAACGGTTACAATAGAGACAATTCGTTACAAATGTATTAACTGTTGAGTTTAATAAACTAACACAATATTTTTGTTTGATTCGCCGCAACCATGCAGTACTATACATGTATTCCCAATTATTCTTGGAAATGATCTCAAACCTTCCAAAACGTGTTTATCCCCAATATGATCAATCGATGACATGACACAAAAATGTGAACTAATTTCATACTTGAATCTCTCTTAAATATTAAAGGGAATTCCGTGTTTAACGATCTGAATCATTTGAATGTTTAAACGTTTAATGTATACATTGATTTGATTTATTTTGACTAAGAGATGGATTTAAATGCCTTCCATTTCTACGCTATTCGAGTCCTTGGTACAAGAAACGTTTCACGAACATGGCATAAATCAATTTTAATATATTTTTTTTTTTTAGTATTACGAATATCGATTCGATTATGTGAAAATGATAGCGCAACTCACTGTTTTAAAATAGTTTTAAATGCACTCACAATGTATAAAAGCGATAATATGAAATAAATGACTTTCAATATTTTAATATGTTTGTTTTCTTTGGATTGCTTATTTTTTTGTTTAATGAATACAAAGATTAACACTTACACGCAGTATACTCTAACAAAAATGGTACAAATAATAAAATTCGAGTTAATACTATGTTAGTATGTATGGTAAGGGGACCGGTGCTCAGGTATAAAAACGTACACTAGTAGCTCATCCAGGGCTTATCAAGGTATAGTTGAATAAGAAGGTACAAGTTAGCATCAATTGCATGAACGGAAGTGTTGAACAGTGTCGTGGTGGATTGCATAACAATCAGAACCAGTATTCGGCAGTGAAACGATGCGTAAAATGACATCAAACTACCGCGATATAAATATTTTTGCATCGAAGGAGGAAAAACAGTCAAAATAAAGGTATCAAACTTAAAATATTAAATCGAAAAAAATATATATATACAGTATATGTGCAGCAAACTTCAGCTCATTCTTGTGCGTACTCATTGACATTTCAAATATACAAACAGCTCATCAGCGTTGCTAAGCAACCGTTGAACGAGCCAGAGAATGAAAGCGTTGCCATGGAAATGACTAAGTGCGTCGATTTGAAATCTTGACATAGCTGACCAATCACGTCCTCCCTTGCTTGACCACCCCAAGAAAACTCATTGCCCTTCGCGACGAGTGTCGCACCCCCTTCGCCCGATCGCCCTGACAGATCATTCGCATCCATCAAACTCTTGACATTTTCCGATCAGGCCGCTGTGGGGAGCCACCGCACGAACACGCCATCTGGCGGCCAGAGAGCAAACCAACAGCCTCCCACTCAGAACAAACACCAGCCATGATGAATTCCTCTATTATCGTCCGCTCTTTGTTGGCACTTATTGCCGGGTACCGCAAACCACATGCTCCCTCTTTGGAATTAACTTTTTATTGCTGCCACCCTCCGCGCACCCTCCGCGCACCCTCCGCGTCTCCCGTACCCTCCTCCTTTGCCCGTGATGTCGCTTCTATGCTGTCTGATAAACACCCAAGGGGCACAGAGGCGAGTAAAGTATGTTGTAGACACGTATGTATATGGATGAATGAATGAACAATGCATGTGTAGATCTCATCATTCAGAAAATGATGAACATGAACGAATCGGTGTTCATTGTTGCACGTGTTGTATATGACTTAAAATCGTAAGGCCATGCAAGCTAGTTTATATACTTATAATCACATCTTGTATTCCAATTTCCAAGTGCATGTATTCAGGCACTAAATGGGATGGAATGACCACGACGAAGAATAAAATAAAAGATGAAGAAATAAAATGTAACTGATCACAACAAAAATATGGGACTGGAGGCTTCAATTAGGATGAAGATGAAGATAATGAGGGCGAAGAGGAGGAAAATAAGGATGGAGAAGAGGAAATTGAGGGCAAAAGTGAAGAAAATTAGGGCGAAAAGTAGGAAAAAAAGAAGAAGAGAAAAATGAGGGAAAAGAGAAGTAAATGAGGACGAAGAGGAGGAAATAAAGGATGGAGAAGAAGAATATGAGGGCAAAAGTGAAGAAAATGAGAGCGAAGAGTAGGAAAAAAAGAAGAAGAGGAAAATGAGGAAAAAGAGAAGTAAATGAGGGCGAAGAGGAGGAAAATAAGGATGGAGAAGAGAAAAATGAGGGCAAAAGTGAAGAAAATAAAGGCGAAGAGTAGGGAAAAAAAAGAAGAAGAGGAAAATGAAGAAAAAGAGAAGTAAATGAGGGCGAAGAGGAGGAAATAAAGAATGGAGAAGAGGAAAATTAGGGCAAAAGTGAAGAAAATGAGGGCGAAGAGTAGGAAAAAAAGAAGAAGAGGAAAATGAGGAAAAAGAGAAGTAAATGAGGACGAAGAGGAGGAAAATAAGGATGGAGAAGAGAAAAATGAGGGCAAAAGTGAAGAAAATAAAGGCGAAGAGTAGGAAAAAAAAGAAGAAGAGGAAAATGAGGGGAAAGAGGAGTAAATGAGGGCGAAGAGGAAGAAAATAAGGATGAGGATAAAGAAAATAAGGACAAAAATGAGGAAAATGAGGGCAAAAATGAAGAAAATGAGGGCGAAGAGTATGAAAATAAATATGGAGAAGATGATAATAAGGATGGATATGAGGAAAATGAGGATGTACACCATGTGGATGCGGGAGGGAAGATTATGAAATTAAGGATGAGCCAAATAGAGATGAGGATGAGAGGAGTGGAAATAAGAGAGGGCTGGAACATGCAGTTATGTTTTTTTCTTCCATGCCCTCGAGCGGTGGGTGCGTCGCAAATGATCTTTCATCTGCCGCTATGCGCATCGTGTGCACTGTCAGCAGTGCATGACACATGATGCATAATAGATGAGAGGGTATGCCCAATGCCAGTACACCTTGTCAATTAATTCACCCCGACAGCAAGCCATCCGTCATGATCTTGTTTCGGGGACGCTGCCCCGTGTCAGGGCCCGGGAACCAGGCACAGGGTGGCCGCCCAGGACCCGGGTCACGGCGCCCGACGGACAAAGCGGATCAGAGCCAATTAAGGACGATGCAAAGCAGTTGCTGCTGGCTTATCAATGTTGCATGACGATGTAATGATGTAATACGATTATGCACCAGACTGCATGCTGTCAACCAACCTATCCCTCTGGCACCCCTTCTATATTCCCCTATAGCGTGCTTCCGTACCCTTGCCTCCGCAGTCGGGGCAGCACCCCAATACGCGCCAATAACCCGCCTTTCCCTCAATCAGAAATGCCGCAATTAAACCTTCACTAATTTCATCTCAGTTCCTCGCTAAATCGAATGAAGCCCCGCTCGGCGCACGAAACCAACCCGGAGCAATCAGAACCCCATCCCGTGCGGGGCCAGGGGGCTCGCTACATGCCCCCGCCGGCCCCTCAAAGGCCACCTCTCCGCCAGGCTGCCCGGGGCACGCTTCCCCGGGCAGCCCCGCAATCTGAGCAATTCATCAAGGCACGTCATTCCGCATTTGCCATGTTTTTGTCATCAAGGATCGGATCAGTGAGATCCAGGATCCGGAATGACATCGAATGAGGGATCTTAAGGCAAGTGGGGAACAAAGGAAAGGATTTTCCCTACGGAGACAACACGCTGTACAAGTGTAAAAAAAAAAAAAAAAAAAAAAAAAAAAAAAAAAAAAATATGTGACGCAATGTTCGGATTATATGGGCGAATCAACTTGTGTTTTTCCTCCTGCAAATGACATTCCCAAGCCCTCATCCCATGCAACCCTCTCAGAACCCCACCCCGTTCTCTCCCATACTTGCTTAAACCCCTAATTATAAAGGCAATTGATATACGACTAACATAAGCAACCTATATAAAACTACATTCTCGCATGCACGTAGTATATACATAATATATAGATAAGGTAGTTCAATTGAAGTGGAATTTTGCGTCGATTTTTCCAAACAACAATGAACTGTCAGTGAATTCTCTTGGAAACAGTTATCAGCATTTCATCCCTTAACAGGATCACATGTCTATAATCAGTGTTTTTCCCCTGTGTATTGCGATCCCTGCAGTACACCCTCGCCCTTCCACTGCGTCAATCCCTTGCCCATTGCTAGCGTTAGAAGCCCATTACGCAGTTCTTTGTAATCAAGGGATCCGCGTCCCGAGGCATTGTTCTGGATCCGTCAAGTGAAAGAGCATCCTGAAATTGGATCCGCAGGAATCACATCTCAACAATGCGGTGCGCGATAATACGGAAGAATGGATTATGGTAAGCCAGAGATGATAATGCGAGTCATGATGAATGACGGACGGCAAGCGATGCCCGAGAAGATAAGAGACCAGGCAACCTCTGCTGGAACACCGGATCGACCTGGATCTTAGGCGATGGGACACGGAAGAGGAAGAGGAGGATGGGAAGGGGGTCGAGAAGGAGGGTGGCCCAGGATGAATACCAGTAAAATACACAAACCTGCTGACGAGGCGATTAATGAGATAATCCGATTGAAACAAGAGACAGATTGCACTTCTAACGGTGTGCTTACAACGAGCTAAACGGAAGGACTGGCGACATTTCTTTCCCTGCATATAAAGAAAGAAAGAAAGGGAAACATTTCTTCGTGGCATTCATGCAATAAAGAATTTGTGACTCTTGGAGAGGGAACCATGAGAGAATGTTAGCTTTTGGGCATGAGGCACATGACTAATCACCCTCAGCCTCAAAAGCCAAAGCCGTGTCGGCATCTTGGCCGGCGGGGCGTATACTTGCCCCTGTGCGCGGCGCCCGCAGCCACCCGCGACCTCAATGCCTCCGCGTACCCTCAACAAAAGAACCGAGGGTTTAATAGCCACTGACCACCTGCGCGAGTGAGGTGTTAGAATAGGCTCACGTGTGGCTCAGGTGAAATTATGTGAAATTATGTGAAACTTTTGAAGTGATATTTAAATCGTCGTTTGGGGTAACATGGTGTAACCTGGTTTCATTCATGTTATTGTTGGTTTTAATGTTTTTGATTGTGGGGTTTTTGTTATTATACAGTTTGTGATTTATTTATTTATTTTTATGTTTCGTCACCTCGGTCACCTGATAGCTTGTCCTCAGGTGTAATTCTCTCTTTGATATCGTGAATTGGACCTGACTCTTAATATTTAAAAAACTCAATCAAGTGGAATCTATTTCTGCTGTTAAAATAAAATAAAAAAATGAGAAGTTCTATTGAGTCACTTTCCTCCTTTGAGCATAATGATTTAAGTCATGTTTATTCGTATCCCCGAGGAACGTCCGGATATTAACGACGCAGAGTATATATGTGTGTGCAATTGTACACTTACTTTGAGCAGTTTGTACTAATAGGACATAAACCTTAGACGTGTAGCTCCACTCATAGACCGCACTGACATTATCAACCGCCCCAAAATCTAGTTTACAATATGCTGTTTTCACATGAACCTTAAGCAGATAAGCTAAATATAAAATTCCTGAAACAAAACATGTTTCAGTTACCACACCTCACTCTCCATAGCATGTGGTACAAAAACACGAAAATGATGTTTGTGCTTTTGACCATTCTGCTCGCATCGAAGGTTGTCCAAGGAGAATGGACGCTCGGACGAGGAATCGCTGACATCACTGGCTTACCAGGAGATGGAGTCTTGGTGAGCAGATTATACTTATGTACATCTAGAATGCATAAATTAAATAATACAAATGAAATGTACACATGTACATATACAAGTACATGGCATTGGAGACGGTGCTAAGACACACTTTCATTACATTATCAGTACATTATGGGTTCCAGTAATACATTCCTTTGCATATAATGCGAACATTGCAAGAGGTATATCATATAGTATACTGGGTACCCATGCAATACTAATATGTATATACAGACATATATCAGAATTATGATCATAGAATTTGAAGGTTCAGAGTTAAAAGACAATCTATACCGATTTGAAAACATGAATGATCAAAGAGCCCCCCCCCCCCAAAAAAAAAAAAAAAAAGCCAAAAAAAAAAAAAAGCCACACGTAATGCCCGATTTATGTTTCAATGGGAAAAACTGTACAGGGACGTAATATTGTGGG
>KB311498.1:178076-211598 GCA_000328365.1 Capitella teleta | reverse complement strand
TTTAAATTTACTGACTGTTCGTCACTCCCACTGATACTAGTCTAATCATCGACTAATGGCTGTAACTTTGCCTACATGAAACCGATAAGTTGACAATTTGTTGTTGTGACAAGCGACTCATTTCGTATGCGGCGTCACAATTTGTCCAGTTCCGTTCTTCTTACATATTGCACGTAATATTTTATTTATCAGTGTTATTTTGATTGGTCATTAACGTTTCCTGTCTATTCAACATCTGTCCAGTAAATTAAAATAAATTAATTTCATATGGATAAATAAACTTGATGGATCTTGATTTCATTCTTATATTGTTTGTTTAACATGAGGTGCACGTATATGTTACTATGCAGGTTATTATTGGTTAGGTTAGGTTAAGTTATTATTGGTTAGGTTAGGTTAAGTTATTATTGGTTAGGTTAGGTGTAAATTTTTTGGTTATTTAACGTTAGGCAAACGTGATACACACGTGCCGGTAATTGTACATATGCAGCTAATGGTTGATGAAGTTTGGTAGCTTAATATGAGATTAAACGTTATGCAGTGGCTTTAATTAAGGTTCGTTAAAACAACATGAGGTGCATGTATATCATGTTACTATGCAGGTTATTTTTGGTTAGGTTAGGTTAGGTTAAGTTATTTTTGGTTAGGTTAGGTGTAAATTTTTTGTAACGTTAGATAACGTTACAGTAACGTTACTTAACGTTACCATGGTAACGTTAGATAACGTTATTGCCCCCATCCTGAGTAACGTTAGATAACGTTATTTTGTAACGTTAGGGAAGGTTACCTACACGTGTCTCCCACGTTTGCCTAACGTTCTGTGTTTGCTGGGTAAGTTACGTGGAGACTGGCGCTCGATCGAGCCTGGCCGTCCACAATTACGAAAATTCACTCGCTCGGCGAAAGACCGGCGTTTACGCAACATATTCACTTACATAATACTTCCTCTATATTAATTCTTTTAGGCGAACGCTATCGACAGCCTCTCATTTTAGATTGAAGATAAAAGATACACTTAGAGGCATCCCTCTCATCAACCCAATCATACTTGAGATGATATAGAGATACAAGATGTGGTGAGAGGCACCAGCCTCATGCACCAATTAGACTTGAAGGTAACATTGAATTTGCAAAGTGTTAGTTTTTTTCTCTACGATTCGAAAAATATCGAAAACGTACGTGCTATACTGGATCATTCCTTGATAGTGATACCTATTCAGCTTTTTTGGGCACAATAAGAGTGGTAAAAATAGGTTCTACATAAATGATACACTTAAAAAACACACTAAACCGGTTTTTTTTCACTCCATGACCTTTTTCGCGTGTCCACAACGAATGCTGCGGAGATGGTCAAAACACTTAAAAGCAATTAAAAAGATAAATGCAAATCTTTGTAAGGGCCGCCAATCTTGAAATAATCCTCCGTGGATTTCTTTGGTGGATTTCTTTCCCTTATAGCGGAAATTTCAAAATTTGGACAATATAACTCTTAACTCTTAACTGCCAAGTCAGACTTCAAGTTAAGGCAAACTCAACCTCCAAATTGGCGTGTGGCGTCAGTGAGTGCATTGACGATGGAAGTCTATTTCAATAAGCATACAAATAAATTTTATTTTGCCTGGTTACTGCATTTCCTGCTGACGTTATTATGATTACATGTATATCATAAATCAGCGTCGCTTCGAATCGTCATGGCACACCATTCGGTGTGCGGGTGCACAGGAGACGATGACCAGCATTACGAGGGGAGCAGCTCTGTCGCCATGTTTGCTGACGTGACTCCAATACTACATCAATTATGCACTAGTTGGATGGTAAGCTCCAGTATTCGCTGATTGCCTCTTGGGAGATGGAAGCAATCCCGTGCACTCGCTGCTCGAAGGTCTACGTGCATGGGCAGAGTTTATATACTTACATTTGCTACAATGAAACATTGTGTAAAGTAGTAAGAACACCCATGTAATCTTAGCATTTGCATCCCTCACTGTTGAGGTTACATTTCAAAGACTGGAGAGACATGGCTGTCAGACGATTGCACTCAAAGACTGACCTGCACCGCGTATGCTGACTGTGGTGATAGCTTTGGAGATATTGTGGAAACCCCTCACGAATGCCCTGAAGGGGAGAAGTGCAATGCTGGAGTCTGTGTGGATGATGATGCTTGTTCATCTGATCCCTGTTTGAATGGAGGAACCTGCGCTCACTCTGAAAACTCCTTCAACTGCGAGTGTCCTGAGAACTTTGAAGGCAAACATTGTGAAACTGAGTGTTAGTTTGTAAATGCATCATTGCGCTCATCACACACCTCGTTCTAAGTCTGGTATGAATTCGGCCCCTGGAGCGACTGGTTCTGCAATGCTGTTGAAAAAGTCAGATACAGAAAGTGCTACAAGATGCCGGCTGAAGATGTCGTTGATGACGAGTTGTGTTCTGGAGAGAGCCAGGAGACAAAGGAGGGCGAAGGTCAGTTCCACTAAGACTTCGCTCTTGAATATGCAATGCTGATGATTCCAGTTGACTGTGAGGAATGCCTCGCTGATGGCGGATATGTGCCCCACGAGTGCAAAAGCGGAACGTTCTGGCAGTGCTACTAAGGCCTGGTGGATCGCCTCGCATGAGAGATAAAATGTGCCAATGGCACAGAGTGGTGTCAGCCCTTGTCTCCATTCCACAATACCTCAACAAGGTCAGTGAACTTAAGGTGAACTCAAAGGTCATGTGACACCAGCATCATACTGAGAACCGTTGTGATATTCAACGTGAAAAAAGGGATTCGATAAGTTGGCGAATTTGAAAACGTGTGTTTGAAAGCAGGAAGGTTGGTGGCAAGCCTATCAAATGCTGCATGAATTTATGCGGTATTTGGTTTGCCAAATGCAACTCCTGACAAATCCTTTTGAAAAAAAAAAAAAAAAAAAAAAAAAAAAAAAAACATTCATCTGACCAACAATAATGCTACAATGCTATTCTAATTTCCACATAAATACTAGTACTTCACAAAACATACATACTTTACAAATATCGCTTCAATAGTTGTTGATTCCACTGAAAATGATTCGATTTCAACATTTTATACGATTTCAACATTTCATACGATTTCTAAAATTAATACGACGCCGGCCGGCCTGATTCAAGGAAAGGTGCGAAATTTCAATCCCAGCGTCACACGTATACTTGCGTATGTTTACATTGCATGACGTACGTTCAACTATGGATTGCAAAATTTGAATTTTCATCTCAATTCTGTGGTATGGATGCTGTTATTTTTGGCGGATTGTTTGCGTGAATATTGTTAGGTAAACCACAGACCTAAGATGCAATTATTGTAGACCTGTCACGGGCCTGACAACGTTTGGATAATAGGTCGATCGATGAGCGATCGGCATCTGACATAGAATTGAGCAAGGTTGGTGCTTTTGGGTGGCTGAGAGATACCCAATCAAATTTGGTCAATAAAATTCATTCAAACAGGGTGTATACGATCAATCAAGATGAAGAATGTACATAGATTGGAACACATGACCTTTGATTATACATCTACTGACTGATCACAATATGTATACATGTATATTACATAAACATGGTCGATCATGCAACATTTCCATTTGTACAGATGAAGGCTGCAAGAATAACGATGGGAGCCCCTACGAAGCCATTCCCGGGGACCCACACAGCTACAAATGGATCCTAGCTGATGGGAGAGTGATTATCATGCAATGTCCACAAGGAACAGTGTTCAGTGCTGACGAATGTGGTTGTGTTAGGCTTACATCCTAATCTGACGAACCAATTTCATTGATCCGATAACCAAATTGTGTGATGTCATACACCATTCATTTTGCCATTAAATGGTATTGCTGTATTTTTCTCTGATTTATGTTCAATTATTAGGGAATTAAAACAATGCGGTATTCAGAAGCAAAACGAGCTACATTTAGTTGTCTACGGATTTATGTGATTATTGTTATGAAGGATAAACAAAACCAAGTGAGAGCATAACAGAGCACATCAAATCAGGAGACCAAATCGGCTGCCCAATATAAGGTTGAATTGCACGCAGCAGAGACACAAGCATGACATGACATGATCACATGATGGGGGGTTTTACGGTTCCACCCAAACCATTCAGATGATCCGAGCGCTAGAACAGAAGGCCCGGGACCGGGGTTTCCCCCCACTCTTATCGATAAATCCCAAGGGTTCTTTATCCTGGATACCACCATAGACATTAGTACACAGCGCCCGGCCTTGTTACGCAGTTAGGCAGCACTGCAGAGTCACCGAAGAATTACAATTGTAATTCACAATCATAACGCCCGTGGCCTGATCGGGTCTCGAACCCGGGACCTCGACCCCCACGGTCGGCATAGGATTGCAGTCAGCCGTTCAAACCGACTGAGCTATTCCGTGCCCCTCAGAAACACAAACGACCCCTGAGAAATCACATCCTACTGCGACTCTTACCTCCTCCTTTCATGGCAGCCGTCTCACAAGTCCCGCTGACGAGATCGACCGACGTGGTATAAATATAGGTCACAAAGCATATGTTTGGTGCGCAAGCCCCGGTAAAGATGGCTTGGCGAATCTGCAAAATAATTATAGTTCATGGAAGTTCCGCAATTGTTCCGTCTGATATGTTCATATTCTACTGTTTACGTTCCATGAGATTATTATTTACTAGCATATCCCAATCGATTGGTAGGGCAGGTTATATAGCAGAATAAATATTCTCTTTTCTTCTTTTTCTTCTTTTGTTCTTTCTCCCTGATGATCGCGGCTGAACGGGTTCTGCGGAATTCTCAGATTTTGTTTGATGACAAAATTTGCGAACGATTTTCGCAGAAATTCGCGCCATTGCCCGCAATCTGCTTTTCTATATTTTATCGTGTGGCATGTATGTGTATTGCCAAGTGTATGCGTGATCAGATCTTTATGTCATTCTTCTTTTGTGATGGTTTGTCGGGATTTCTTAGGACTCACTTGAAATCGAATACAGATTGCGCAATAAGTAATCAGTGCTATAAAGAAAAAGAGAAAGGAAGAAGGAAATTCTATTAAAAAAAACCCCGAAGTCTTACCCAGATATTGCCGATAAATTCATCAAAAACGATTGTTTGATTTGTTTTAAATAAAATGTTGATTACGTAATAATGGTTGATAAATTGGTAAATTGCGTGCACATGACAGGAAAACTCAGGCAATTACGTTTTTATAGATTCGTAAGTCCACAACATTTTGAACAAAACACTTATCATCTTATTATGCTTCAATGACTGCGTGCGCACAATGACAAACATCTGTTTCTCTTCGTGACATTTCAATGAACATATTGCCATCGAATCGTACACGACTCGCAATTTGAAATCTACTGCTTGAGGTCAAGAATTGCAATGTCCGAAGTGGTCGTTACACTATTGTATGATCTTATTAGTTTACTGTAATAATGTTTTGTCAATGATCGACCTGTAACCGAATTTTGGACAATCCTAATGATCACATATCAAGCGAGATAGGCCACGCCTTCAAATTCGATTTTCGTTTTTCTTGATTTCCTTGCTTACGTTTGTTCGTCCTACGATATCCCCATTAACCTCTGTTTCAACTGTGCTCACAAGAAAATGCCTTATTCCTAATTAAGGATTTGACTGGAGTGTTTGTTAAAATTTGATCAATTATTTGATCATTTTGTGATGAGATTTGACCGATTATTGGATGCGTATTAGACGAGTGTGGACCAGTTTTCTGTGAGTGAAATATTCGCTTCAATATCCGTTTCACCGTTTTGAATATGTACAAACACGTGGCGACCACATTTTTTTGTAAATTTTGGTGTAACAGCTATTAGTTAATTTAAGTACATCGCTGATTATGTGGAAATAATTAAGTAAGAATAAAGCATTTCCAATTAAATTCTTGTGTGGGTTTACGTTTTATATTATTGCACACTAACACATAATGCATACTAACATTCGTATAGATGCGTCTATATGTTCTGAATGAACCTATGCACCATATGTGGTGACGATTAAGCAATATGCGCTAAGTTCAATACTGTGTGATCAGATATAATTATGTCACAATGATTGATTAATTTGAAACATAAATTGCTTCAATTTGATTCCAAGAAATGTCTCAGCTGTCTTGATTCAATAATAATAAAATAATGATAAAATATTTTATAAACATAGAAGAGTAGGAAATAAAAACATCTTTTCTTCTACCCAGACACAAATTAAGCTCTGAATCAAGAGTAAAATTAAGTACAAACGGTATTATTTCGCAGTCACAAACTACACTCTATTATTCGTATTAATTGAAGGTCTTTAATTTAATTATCAATATTATTTATCCACACCTTTAATTTAATTACCAATATTATATATCCACAAGTCCAGCTGTGGGTAGTCATTAAAAACGACCAGCTGCTTACTCAAGTATTGAATAATCAGGTGAAAAAATTTGGGCTTTCTTTGATTGTGTTATGATATGTGTGTTTGTGAAATGCAGATTCCGATTTTCTTAATTAAGGCAAAGGCGGTATAGAGGTCTAATTTTGAAGGATATCTTCAAATCTTTCTGGTCATCATAGTTGCCCATCGGATGCAAACAAAAGGTTAGTCTATTCAGCACCCCTGCAACACATGATACTTAATGATGTAAAGATGTCTAATCATGTTGATTGAAACAATAATAGTAGATTAAAAATCATACAAGAAAACATCTTGATATCGCATTGTTATTGCAAACATTTCGGGCATAGTGTGTTGATGTTATCAGGAAATGCGAGCGATTTCGTTGCCAGGAACCGAAAACTCCATCAGCCTATCTAGGATACACTAACATACTTCCTGGAGTTCAGAGAAATTTTATAGTACTCAATCTTCATGTCTCTGTTTCATTGTATAATAATTATACTACAAATTATTTGTAGTATCCTTCATACCGGAATCTTTTGAGGCACAGTCAATAGTGGGTCACCCGCAGTGCAATCATCAAATATGAATGCAAGGTAGGAAGATTGGCACAGGATAATCGACTAGAGGTTGATCAGAAAATAAGAGATAAAAATTATGAGGCGTTTAGCAGACAGACATTCAGACATACAGAAAAGGCTATGGGCTTTCAATTGTGAGTGACGAGCGACCAATAATTTTGAAAATTCAAGGCAAACTAAAATGCGAATTTCTTACTAAAGCAAAACAGCTTGGAACGAGATGAGTGCTAGAATTCTTTCATGAGAACTGCTGAAAGATATGCTCACTCGACGACTCCTGTTGTTAGCAATAGGATAATGTATTTTTTGACATCACGAAATCACGATATTCTGAAAATTGAACACGAAAAGAAAGCGAGATTTGACCTCTCAAACTCAATGTATCTTGGAATAGCCTTAGCATATGTCAGTCAAAATGCTTGTTTCTCTTTTGAGATGCATCCTGTATCATATGTTACTATTTTGAAACAGTCAAGGGTCCTCTTTGAACCACTATATATCTATAATTGAACTGAATATATTAACATCGGTGACTGACAAAATGACCTTTGACCGATCACCAGGGGATAATATTTTTATGTTTTTATTGTTCAATCATTAATCAATCAATCAATCAATCAATCAATCAATCAATCAATCAATCAATCAATCAATCAATCAATCAATCAATCAATCAATCAATCAATCAATCAATCAATCAATCAATCAATCAATCAATCAATCAATCGTGGAAAATGTTGCTGCCGGGCCAATGGCATCAAATTGATGTTGAACACAATTCCCATGAATAATTCATCATTTATGCAAATATATATATGTATGCAAGTATATATATTATAGTTAATGTACTAATTGCCTATAACTTAGAAAAATGAATATCGTACACCTTAAATACCGGTCATTAATTTTATATCGCCACAATTATTGTTCACTAAACATCTGCCTCAAACAAGCAGAGAAATTTGAAGGTCGAGAGTTCGATCCTCTCCTGGGGCAAAGTCTTTTGACATTTTGTTTTATTTCGCTCTTATCTATCATTGACTCTTGACTCTTTGACTCTTCTGTGTTTTTTTTCATTTCGATTGTTGGTGTTTTTTTTTTTTTTTTTTTTTTTGTTTTTTGTTTTTTTGCAATACGGTCGAATGAGTCATGATTTCTTAGAAAATTAAAATAAAATATAATTAAGGAACATATACACTGGCACTTTCTCATCTACTTCTGTCAAGTGCATTATGACTAGTGTCCGTCTGCTTAAATAAAATACTTTGCCATCATATAACTCACATTTGAATCTCTTCAGAACCGTGAACACCGCGTCACAATTGACGATGATAAACCCTTCATATACATTGCGAACCCTTTGTGTGTAGGCTGACATGACACTCACCTTTTCCCTATCTTTTATCATTACACGGTGCGTTATGATCGCGAATGTGAGCAAATGTATAATTGATTCAATATTTGACTCGTTAATTGTCATCACTAATTTTCTCGTGCAATTAATGAATAAATTGGTATCTTTGGGTGTTCAGCATGCAGTTGGCACTAGCCGCTGGTCAGTGGGATTAGAACCACTTGCGTCCTTGTGGGTCTTTCACTGGTCTCCGGCGCGACTGAAAAGAAACACCGGCACACACCGATGAATAATCACCCCTAATTTGGTACATCCATTTCACTCGATTTCACATGACGTCACTCGGAATTCCCAAGATAGCTCACAAGGCGAGGCGAGTGAAAATGAATTCACAGTATTTGCTGAATACGACTAAATGTTACTATTAAATAGCAGCCAATGAGATACCACCTGTCATCTCCTAACATATATACATATGTATCTAATTTTTTTTTTTTTTTTTTTTTTTTTTTTTTTTTTGCAAAGGGCACTTTATTTATTTCACGCGATAAGAAAGAGAGACAAACAATGTTTTTGATAATTTGATATTGATCAGGGCTGCAACATTAGACAATATTATGCATATATATATATAATTACTATATAGTATATAGGCCTGTCGCCACCGTAACTAATTATCTTGAATTTAGAGTTTAGTTGATGTTATAGGGGCACCGAATAGCTCAGTCGGTTTGACCGGCTGACTGCAAACCTACGTCGACTGTGTCGGTCGAGGTCCTGGTTCGAGACCCGATCAGGCCACGGGCGTTATGATTATGAATTATAATTGTAATCCGTTATAATTGTAATTCTTCGGTGACTCTGCAGTGCTGCCCAACTGCGTAATAAGGCCGGGCGCTGTGTACTACTGTCTATGGTGGTATGCAGGATAAAGAACCCTTGGGATTTATCGATAAGAGTAGGGGAAAACCCCGGTCTCGGGCCTTATGTTCGGGCGCCCGTATTATCCGAATGTTTTGGGTGGAGCCGTAAAACCCCATCATGTTATGTTATGGTAGATGTTATGTGCTTTCAGGAAAATAGCTGACAAAATCAGCACCCTCTTTCTTCTACCATAGCAACAGGTGGCACGAAAAATCTTAACCTTTTATACTAATAATATTTTATGGAAATTTAATTCGACCATATTTTTTTTTTCTTTTAACAGTAGGGAGTGATAGAAGATGCACGCTCCCGCCCCCCCCCCCCCAAAAAAACAAAACAAAACAAAAAAAAAACCCAAAAAAAAAACAATTAAATAAAAAAAAAAATAAAATAATAATAAAATAAATAAAATAAAATAAAGTAAAGTAATAAAAATAAACATAAAAGCAACCAAAAAAAAACTTGACTCTAAGACACACCGAATTTGAGAAGTTTCAAATCTCGCTTTCATTTCGCGTTCGGATTAATTCAGTTGAGATGTCGTGAAATCAATCATCCTATTATTAATACATATTATGTACATTAACAATGGAACCACCGATTGAGTACCTCTGATAGTTCTGATAAACGCAATATGATTCTACCTAAGCAAGAAAGTCGCATTTTAAACTTTAATTTGTATTTACTTGTAATAATTAAGTCTCTTCGTAGCGTGCAGAAAGTTACACAAAGAGTATCTTTGTATTCACAAAAACCCACACAATCGATCTAAAAATGTTCCGTAATGAACAGTGATCCCCTTCAAATCTTATTAAGCAGAATCGAAGCCTCTATATATTATGAATGCGCCAGAGATATCCATCCCTGCATTCAATAGCTTTAGGCCACCATTTGTATACGTTTGGATTCCCAAAACTCAATTTGTAATTCCAATTTAAACAGAATTATTGATACAAGTGCGTTTTTATACAAATATATCGCTGTAAGTTTAATAATATGCTTCCTATGATAGTTTTCTGTGGAATTTATATGATACTGAACGAAATTTGTGTTATAAATTCGAAGCGCTGTTTCAGGTTGACGTATTACACCGATTCTAGTTTTATTTCCCTTCTTTTGTGCAAGAATTTTGGATTATAATTGACGTTGGTGCTATCAATACTTATATAAAATGCGGGACCGGACCGTTAAATGGGCATGTCTGTTCTTCTCATGATATACATGTATATATGTTGGTGTCATTATAATGATTATTGGTAGAATATCTTTGAATTGATCAGTGGTAATTATGACTTCAAGGCGGAAAATCAAATCGATATTATTTAACGTGGTAACGTGCAATATCCGCCAACTAATTTCACGCCTGGGTAGATTGCAGATTTAACATGGCTTATTAATGGTACATTTCGACAGTGAACATGGATTAATGTCACTGTATGTCTAATGTGCTCCATGGTATGCCCCTCTTATGAGAAATATTCAATATATGACTTTAAAGGGAGTTTAAAAGATAAAAAGAACACCTAAATAGCTGGGCTATACCAGAAGAAACAAAAAAACATAGTATGAATAACACTACTCTGTAAAGAACACAAATCACTGTGTTTGGACTTCCAAATTTCACGATTATTTGATTTTTGTTTTTTTTTCGATTTTTTTTTTTTCCGATTTTTTTTTTTTTTTTTAATCTATGTGTATTTCCCTTTCTTTACCTCCTAATTGTAGTGGTCAAAACTCAGTATTTTCGGATTTTAAAACGTTGTTGAAATAGTAAAAACAGTTTACAGTTTATTTCTTACATATATAATAATAAGCACGCATGCCCGTACTGCGCATAATAATATTATGCAAAGAAAAAAAAATGTGTATTATACTTTTTTCTTTCTCCTTTTATTACATGGTCATTGAGTCTTTCTTGTCATAGTGTCATATCCTGAATCACACGGTACGAGTGGTCGTGTACAAGAAACGCGTAATATTTGCATGGGATCCATATCTGA
The DNA here is from genome assembly GCA_000328365.1 of Capitella teleta. Lineage (NCBI taxonomy): Eukaryota > Metazoa > Annelida > Polychaeta > Capitellidae > Capitella > Capitella teleta. Next base: position 200,326 of record KB311498.1, on the reverse strand, counting down.
ATCAAATTATATCCTCAGAATTAAATTTCCAGGTGGTCACCGTGATCGGCATAGGACGCAGATTCAAATGAACTATTATTGTAAATAGTAACTGTCAATCAAGCTCTATAGGATCACGTGACCGTCATCTCAACGCTAGTTGGATACGTAGGTGTAATCGTCTAGACTAACTTAGTGCAACCAATGTTTGAATGTCTGTTCAAAAAGGAAACACAAAAAATCTACATTATTATTTGATAATTAACCTTTCGTATAATTATGAAAAGACTCGAAACTTTTATCAAGTTTGCTTGTATCTGCATTAATAATAATAATACTTTATTGCAGACTGGAGTCCATATGCATGTATATGATAAATAAAGTGAATAAAGATAAAGTAAAAATAATTCATTCGTGAAGTTGAAAATGTACTTTACATAAAAACCGAAAGTGTTCTTGTCAACACCGACAGTGGCGCTGGCGCGAAAGAGCTTTTTTTAAATAAACGATTATTGCAGATGCTACTTCTTCACACCCCCCTTGACAAGGTCACCCTGCAAATAGTTATGCCTAAAATTTGACTATCGTGAATAAGTTAAGAATCAAATATATATTATTTATTCGTGCCATAACAAATACACGTCGATACGTTGGCTACAAACAAAAAACTGCATTAATTAATTAATTAATTGAACTGAACGAAACATCAATCGTTGCAAGTGGAGACGATCATTGGGGCCCACGACGAAATTTTGTAGTAATTTTTGCAATTTTATTATTAAAGGGATGGGGAACTGAATTTTAAGTGATGTTCTATTGACTCATAGTACCAATTGATAGCATTCCGTGCCAAGAACACCATGCCTGGATACAAGCGTAAGGAAATAATACATTCCGAATATCGGGGTTAGCATTGCGCCTATGGGAGAATGGCTTCCATTGCGAAGTATAGGAGGCAAACGTCAGCTGAGGGCTTGCCGTGATTGGTCCCGTTCCCCTCGTGAGGCTATCGATTTCAGCCAGTCAGAGCAGATCATCTTTGTCATAAAAGGACATCTTTGTTGTTTACAAAACGAAAGCGCATGCGTGGTGCACTATGGCTGACCTTTTTACTGTTTCAGGATGAGAAACCATGGTAGGTGTCCTAGAAAATCGCTTGTTAAAATAAGAAAAATAGCAAAAAATAAAAAAAATTTTCGCGCCTGACTGGTGGCAAAATGATTATTCTATCTATTTCCGAGAATAAAATAAAAATATATCTAGGGGTTTAGTCGCAGGACACGCTGATATGACGAGGCCCATTGTAAAAGATGGGGGACTCGGTGTTTCATCACAGCTCCTGACGTCACGCATAATTAGCAATATATCTCTCGCGAAATCGTTAGCGATGATATTCCTTGTGTGGGCCAGGCATAGGAATCATTTTTGGTACATCAAATAACGACTCAAAGTCCATTTTTAACCAGTTCTCCCTTCCTTTAATTATAAAATTCAATTAACTATATATTAAATAAGGCGTTAATTAATATTTGAAATCATGCGTATGACAGCGTTTCACATCAAAAATTCCTCACAATAGACTATTTACTAGTATATAGGGAATCCATTGCACATTCGCTCGAAGGGAGTTATGGGATTGATGGCAGCGCATGTGATGTCACCGCTAAGAACAATATACTTAAAATTAAAATTCTTCAATTTACTTCGGAAAATATTGGAAAACTTCATTTTACAGCCTGAATATTTTATTTCTTTTACAAATGATTCGTTTGTGAAATTTCATTGTTTTTTGGGGTAAATTTTAAAGAAAGCGCTCGTCTTAAATTTCCGACCAATTAGCAGACCAATGGCTGCCATTCAGTGACATGCGACATCTGTCGTACTGGTACTTACAGAGATACCCTATAGAGTATCTCTGGTACTTGCGACCATAAATTATGGCTTACGAATATACATGAGTTGGGACTAGAATCATAACGGCCAATCAAGTCCTAACCGATTAAGCAAAGCTGCATAATTATGGATTTGAATAAAATAGAATGCTCGGCTGCCCTCTACTAGATGACTGCCTCTATTCCTTACAATACATCATCATGTTTTCGGCATTATAATCTTAATTTTTATTGCGTATTTACAATTAAGAGCACAGCTATAAATCCTCGTGGCTTTTAGCTCTTGCCCATACATCTACCAATAAAAGTTAATGCATAGATCTACCTTTGACATCAGCGAATAAATACTACAGTTTTACATCCGTAGCCACAGCACACCTTAATAGCAAATACTTCAGTCCTGTATCAGTGTATGTATAATGAACAGTGATTCGTTTTCATATATGATGGCTGATTAAGGTATGTTCTGTGGATTAAGAGCAGTGTGTTTATTAATATAAACAAGCCCTAAGTGCGTCTTTATTCAATATTCAGTGATGCGTTTAATCATTTCATTATTACGATTGAGGCAACCATTAAATTTACTTCGATATCGAGATACAAATGATAGGAGATACAGACAGCATGAATTATTACACGATCCTGTTTCAACAACTATAACATGTTCACCTTCATCGTCATTCTATTAACAGTAATATTTTCTATTTCAAATAATCACATGGAACTTCATATGTGCACTTGATGACTTTAATGTACAATGTACCATGGGTTTTATCACTAGGATCGCATCCGCATAACTTCTTAACTAGAAGAGTAATATTTATATTTATTTTAAATATATATATATATATATATATATATATATATATATATAAATATATATTTTTTTTTTTGCATCATATTATTAATAATTGGCAGCTTTTCATGAATATGCCAAAAGGTCATAAATTTTATCTTGCGACTTTGGATCTCGGCGGACTGGAGGGTCACATATATTTATGCCATTACATTAAGCAGAGAACTAAGCAGATGATCTCAGGGTTATTTAAAGCTGATATGATTGCCGATTAATAGGAGCAGGATATGACCGGCTGTCAACGGATTATATCGACCCGCTTTAATTAAAGGTCAAGTTAAAATCTAATCAATGTCTATCCCGCCCTGTGTCCATCAACACGATGCAGTAACAAACGTGTCTCGCTTGCCTGAAAAAACTGATCATGAAACAATTAAAACTGACCTCCTTCTTCCAAAATTCATGGACATGATTGAGTACATTGAACCACATTGATCACATTTCGCACACCTGAACGATTTCACGTCTTAAGGTTTAAGATGCTGCCGATAACATTGATGAATATACAATGCATATATGTATAGAGCAAATCGTAAATCCCACAGATGTTACTGATATTTCCACCGTGGACTTGTGATTCGATTAATTGGTCTCAGTAAAAGGATGCACGGCAACTGGATACATTAACAATGTATGCTGTGGTGCTACGTACACTAGGAGTACATCAACTGTGGTGAGATTTTAGTTTTGATTCAATAATTGTTCAATCTTCATAGAGGAAGATAGACAACGTGTAAAGGTTATTGAAAGGGTATTTCAATGTAATTGCGTGCGTGCCACGCGGTATGTGCCGTACTCTAACATAACATATGGTTGAGGAACAACCTTGAATAAGGTTGTGGTAAAGTAAATTTCTTGGTTTATTTCATATATTTCGTGATATGGATATCACCATTTTTATAACTTTGATCCCGTTTAGCATTTGGATCATTTTAAAATTAATTTGTACTTTATAAATTCAAAATAATAAGCCTTTTATATATTGCCCACCAAAACAATATTCGGGATTTCGGAGACCGTCACATATTAATAGGTAAAACTGGAAGATACATAATTATATATAATTATGTGCACACAAAAAGTCGCACATGTTCTTGACTAGATCATCTATCGTATATTATTTATCAGCCTCATCAACAGCAAATAATATTAGTTTATTCCACGAAATTGAGAATAAACTAGATATTCGGGTGCGCAATTATAAAGGTACCTATACACATGATAATTATACATAGCCCATATACTTCACGCACAAAGAGGTTTAGTACCAAATATCTATTTTTTTTTTCTTATCTTATCTTATCTTATCTTATCTTATCTTATCTTATCTTATCTTATCTTATCTTATCTTATCTTATAGGAGACGAGTGATGACGTTCGCTGACAGGAAGCATGGTGACCCACCGGAAGAATTTCTCAATGGACCCGTCTTCAAACTCCGCAGAGACAGATCCACTTCCTGTGGCATGGGAATGGTCGTTGCGATGTTCATATTTTGTTTCACATACCTCTGCTATAAAGGTGATTAGTAAATGATTTAATCAACGCTGGAGTTTTGCAAATATGAAGTAAGGATAAAGCATACTGCGTACATCAGTACGCCTTTTTACATGACCATCCGGTTGAATGGAACTGGTGGTTAGAAGCACAGGTGACTGGACATGAACTGATATTCCATTGAGAACACCAATTGACACCCTTGTCTGTCCTGAACACCTTCGTTCATGAATCATTCGTGTGGTGAAGGGTCCGTCTTTCCTATGTAGACAGTATAGTTATGGACGATATACTGAGAATTTTAAATCCAGATATCTGGCCTCCTGTGACGTCACACCTGTAGTATATCTCAAGCCTCATAATAATTACGAAGTTTATTGGTTGGTGCGCAAAACATATGCGAGGTTCTTATAGTGTATAAACTAACAATTATGAGTCAAAAATCGAACAATCAAAGGACATCCTATTCACAAAAGCTGATCATGTAGAAATGTCTACTGCAGAGAACGCACAATTTATGTTTGCATGCACATTTACACATGGATACTACCGAACCGCCTGTATTATAACAATAATTTACAATCGTTATCATTTCACTTCCAGAGGCAAACTATTTGCTACAATCACGTGGTACAGGCCTCACTGAGTACGTCAAGAGAACATATTGCGAAGAGTACATGGACGAAGTGATTCACAAGCAGCATAGCTTGTGGCCGGAGCCAGTGCCCAAAGTAAGCGTCAAGGAACGATCATTTGGGGAGTACGACCCCGAGAAGGACCCTCTGATGCCGCTGGGAGAATCGGGAATCAACTCCGCGGAGACTCTTCTTTCTGTGGATCGTGTGTTCTACAATCGGGTTGCAAAATGTGGGTCAAGAACAACGATGCGAATATTGGAAAAACTGGAGAAGCTGAACAACTTCACTATTTACAAATCGAAAATCTACGATAAAATGAAACTTCAGCTGAATGAGCAGGTATTTTAATATTTTAATTGCCTTTTTTATGCTCATTTTGGTACTAATGAATGCCACAATAAGTTCTTGGATATTGGGTGGGTCTCACCAGAGCACATCCTATTCATTGATAAAAGTCGACTATTTTTGTAGGTCTGCATTTTCATCTGATTTGGAGAAAAAATATATGCATGTTCATTTTTATTCATGTAAACATTTCAATGCTTAAAAATCGATAACAATGCTATGTAACAGCAAAATTGTGGATAATTGCCCGATTCATCTTAGGGTCCTCCAACTATATTATTTTGTAAACTGCTCATGCGAAATTACTATTTCACCATTTCTTTTCCTTTTCATAGTCTGAGTTTGTCGATGACATCATGCGGGTACCGGCACCGCTCCTCATCGATCGACATATTCATTTTCTGGATTTCGAAGCGTAAGTAATAATAATCGGCATTAATCGGTGGTTATCTAATTCTCTCTCCAATAATAAATATTCTAGACTAAAATCAGTGCCTTAGCAATAATTTTTGTCCAGGTCGATTTGAGTGCAAACATACGAGCACAGTAAAATATATATTCTGCAATCCAATTTACAAAAAGCATACGATACCCTATAAGGCCATCTATGCAAGTTTATATATTTTCATAATGGGACAAAAGAACTCTGCTCACACGATGATTAAGATTTAAGCTGTGTCGCTCGTTTGTACCAAAGGCTACTTCGCATTCACACTGTGGTAGCATGGCACCCATGCCAATGTGGTAGCATGGCGTCCATGCTAATGTGGTAGCATGGCGCCCATGCCAATGTGGTAGCATAGCACCCATGCCAATGCGGTAGCATGGCACCCATGCCAATGTTGTAGCATAGCACCCATGCCAATGTGGTAGCATAGCACCCATGCCAATGTTGTAGCATGGCACCCATGCCAATGTGATAGCATAGCACCCATGCTAATGTTGTAGCATGGCACCCATGCCAATATGGTAGCATAGCACCCATGCTAATGTTGTAGCATGGCACCCATGCCAATATGGTAGCATAGCACCCATGCCAATGCGGTAGCATGGCGCCCATGCCAATGTTGTAGCATGGCACCCATGCCAATGTGGTAGCATAGCACCCATGCCAATGTGGTAGCATAGCACCCATGCTAATGTTGTAGCATGGCACCCATGCCAATGTGGTAGCATAGCACCCATGCCAATGCGGTAGCATGGCGCCCATGCCAATGTTGTAGCATGGCGCCCATGCCAATGTGGTAGCATGGCACCCATGCCAATGTAGTAGCATAGCACCCATGCCAATGTAGTAGCATAGCACCCATGCCAATGTGATGTCAATATGTCGCACCATACGTAACTCATTAAATGTCAAACGAGACCTTTTCAATCACCTTTTGTGTGAACTTTTCTACGTCGAATGTCAAGCTAAGACTGAAACTTTTGCCGGCGGCCCTTTAGACCTTTCCCTTGTTATCGTCGCGCATGTTTGACTCTTTTAAGGTCAAAATTCAAGTAACTACTTTTCTGCTTTTCCGACCCACTTCGTTGTGGAAGATACTATTTAAACTGCGGCATATCATCGATTATCATAACAGCATAATGGTATAAATATATTATAATTATCAGCAGATGCTAAATTTTTCACTCATAATTTCATAAGATATCTTTCATTTTATTCAACCGATGCGCAATTCAATGCTCGCAAATGGCATTTTACTTCTTTATTTTATGTTTACACGTGCGTCAGAGCTGTTATATGCATAAAAACGGTGAACTAATCCAGGATTATGCTGCCTACCTTAACCTTTGAAATTTACTCAGAATGGTCTTGATGAGTTTACATGCATGTATAAGTTATAATTATAAAAATACTATTATTTAATCTTCATACAGTGAAATCATAGCCATATTCTTCAGCCGTGATTATATAAGATTGATAATATGACACCGAATTTGTTTCAGATCATCTACAATGATTTCAATTTTGAAACTACTATGTTGAAACTTCTAAAATGACCCATTGCAGGTTTGATGCTCCTCAACCTGTATATTTCAACGTGATTCGTGATCCAGTGGACCGAGCAGTGTCAACCTTCTACTTCGTGCAGAATAACCTAACCAGTCCAGAAGAAGCGAAGAAAATTAAAATCAAAGTAAGTGTCGACTTCCTGTTCTCTTTCCCCGATTTCCTTTTTCACCTCTCACCTTTTTCACGTGTTTCAAAGAAATGATGATACCGAAGTACGTATAGTTATACTGTAACTGGTGAAAAATAAACCAGAGTAGATACAAGAGTATACTGAATTAAAAATATAGAGCAGTAAACTGGCGTTAATAGTGCGGTAAACCTGGCGGCTTCCGACCTCAAATGCGAGAATTCAGGGTGATCGTCGGTTACATCTTGTGGAACCAATAGAGAGGTATTAGTGGGTCCCTAATGTGAATAATGACACCACAGAGTTCATGGTGCTACTTATTTACGATGGGAATAAAGGATTTTCAAATTGATAATGCAGTGTAAGTCACAAGAGATAGAAAGCTGACACAATTTGAAAATTTAATAACGATTATTATTTTAACAGGAGTTTATGGAAACTGAATCGCATACACTCAGAGTAGACGAAAAGGATTCGTTGCGAAAAATAAATAAAATAAAATAAAATAAAATAAAATAGTATTGAAATTAAGTTGAAGCGCGTAGAATAGTTCATTGTCTTCAGACCTGGAAAACACTTCTCTCATTTCTGTATGATGACCGAGTGTTTCCATCATGTTACAGCCAAGAATCCCGATTTCATTTAGGATTTGTTGCAATCTTGGATGAATAGCAACCAGGGGTTGTATTTTATTTTATTTGTCAGTAGTATAGATCGACAGCATTGTAGGGTAGCGAACAGAGAATCGCCTAATAAAAAAAATTGATGAGCATTAGAGCGATTCGAAAATATATACAGGATCTACTCAATAAGATTAAGTGGAGCAAGACAAGAAGCTATGTTACTATGTAAACAAAACAATATTCTAGTTCTGGCTATTCATTACAATCGAAGATTCGTCGTAAACAATCTCCTTATTGTAGTATAATCGATAAAATTCGAATTGCAATTATATGTTTTCAGGATTAATAGATCAATTGAAATAGTGGGAAGTGAGAAGGTTGATGTACGCTGTATGATCTGAAGCATAAAATTAGTTATTAGGTCAAGGATAGCGTAGATTAATCAACCTGACTGAACTGTCTACACACGAGAAGCGAATTAGCTGGTGACCATGAAACATAGAGGTCACTGTACAGATACTTCAGATGTAATTATCTGCACCTGTCGGTTGATAAAAAAAAAAAAAAAAAACGAAAACAGATATTTCTGGTTCTGTGATAATTGAGTTTAATTCACAATTCACCCTCGTATCATTCAACTTAAGTCTGCAATTCACACTTCACTGGCAACTTCGAATTTGCGGTTACATCAGTAGGTTATGGAGGGCTCCACAGTTCTATGATCGTGTTTGATTGGATTTAAGGTATACATTGTCAGGTGTGTATTACAGAACAATAATTCTATTGTTTATGTGCAAAATGTCTTGTAATGTAATAATTGATTATATATATATATATATGACTGATTTTCTCATTGAAAAACAAAGTACATCTGAAATTTTATTATGTCAGTTTTTTAAATACCATAAAATGGCTTGAATATATTTTCAAATTAAAATAACAGGTGTTCATCAAATATATTTTGTGATGGATAACAGTTCAATAAAATCGAAAGAACAACCCCAGGGCAGTTAATTAATTTCTTATAAAGCAAATAAAGCTGCGTGCATGGCACAGCATTCACACACACACACGCACAACGCCCTCAATAATAATGTTATTGTAATACACACGTGTATGTGTACAATGACGCTTATGTAGAGATATACAGCATACCCAGGGTGCCTGATTATGACGGTTGGATTGGATATAGGCTGACAGTAGTTAGAACATGAACTGGATATCAGCAATAGGGTTATGTCAATAACAACCCACCCCCTCCCCCGTAATTTGTAATTATTTGTGAATTAATTTTTTATTTGGTGGAGTGGTAGTTGTCAACACCTGGTTCGCTGCTTATTGGTAAAAAAAAAACTAGATTTCCATCCACAACAAATCTCTCCTTCCCATCGCAAGGGCCTAGAAAAGTTGAACTCGTATTTCCAACTTGTTGATCTCATCAGATTTGAGGAAATATTTGTGTATTTTACTCGATGTTTACAAATGATACACCCAGACAATTATAAAGGAGTAACTAAAGAGGTCATAGGGGTCACGTGATCCGTCAGAATAAGTAATTCTATGCATACATCTCTGTAGTGTAGAGACGTAACCGATCATACTAAATGATCACGTACCAAATTACTAGTACGCAGCAAATCACTTACTATAGACTATATCTGTCTATCGAATCTAATAGTTAGTGGATTCTATCGTGCGTATCTTCCCTTGTCTGTTGTTAGACGGGAAAATATGATTTCAGTGGCTACCTTGAACATATATTTCACGTTGAAGTAAAAAAATAAAACTCCACAACATGATATATATTTATATATAAATTTATATATTTTGTGTTGTGTGTTTTTTTTTTTTTTTCTTCACTAGAATGTGTCTTTCCACATAAACTATACTGACGGATAATTATGGCATGATAGACAATTCAAACCCTTGATTGACAAAAAGGTGATTAAGTTGACATTATCGATCACAAATCAAGAAGTCAAATTTGCCATTACTACGTTCGTCTTAAGCCACGTCTGACCTCAAATCTACAAATCAATAATCGGTTAATGTCAGAGCTGTCGGAACTGAGTGCACACAACGTGGCCGGAAACCAGGCAAACTTGGCAACCATTTTATTTTGCTGCAATTCTACTCTGGTAGCATTCATAGAGTCAAATCTATGAAGAAAAATAAAAAAAATATTATGTAATAAATCGATAATTTTGCCCCTGTTTCACCCACTGTGTTTAGTTAAAAAACATAATAACATTATTATGATCGGGAAATAATCAGATGAAAACCCAGTTTTATTGTAAGAAAGTTATTGCTCATTGCTTATTATTGGCCCTGAATTTCATTTCCAGTCTTTTGAAGAATGTGTTTACAAGAAAAAAGAAGGTTGCACCGGGAGACATGTGTTCATGAAGATGCTCTACTATTTCTGTGGACAGGACCCCAGATGCTGGTGAGGATTTATTTATACTTCTGTTCTTTTCAAGGAGAGGAAGGGTGGGCATTGGCTCACGTAGCAAATCAATCTGATAGAAAGTAAATCCAATCAACACATTTCATAGTCCGGAGGCCGTTGACATCTCGCGCAATTCGGTGCACTGATGTAACTACACTGTCCTAACCACTGGACTTCTCGCCTCCTTCTCTCTCTTCTCCCTTTCTCCCCTGAATCCCTTCTTCTATGGTTTTGAGGCGAAGGTTTTCTCTTCCAAAGGCAGTACTTCTGAATCTTTCTTTTTGCTGTCTGGACCAAGAGTCCTTTTGGGGATGTTCTGTTATGATGTTCTGTCCAACTGACAGATATCTAACCGACTTAATGCAATATAATACTGAAATAGACAAGTAGCGAATTCTTTTAACTTCGCCACAGAAGATAATGTCAAATTGAAGTAATCAGAGGGTGGTTGTAGAAATGTTCATTTAAAAAAAACAAAAGTGCTCCCTCTTTCTCACAGAATCACATCAACAGTGAATTATATGTTTGCTGCTTGGATTGTTCATTTATCGTATTATCTGTTTAGGTTTGATAAATCCAGAAGCTGGACTTTGGCTAAAGCGAAACAGAATCTGGTCAAGTACTACAGTGTGGTCGGAATAGTGGAAGACATGGACTCCTTCTTCTACGCTCTTGAGAAACGAATGCCTCGATTCTTCAAAGGAGCATTTGGCCTGTTCGGAAGATATGGTGAGTTGCTTAACTAGGCCCCTTCTGTACTGATCAAATCAATGTCTTGCTAGAATTGGCTGTCTGAATGACTCACTTGAGTATTTATTCAAATCATCAAATGATTCCATTTGTCTCTCTTTAGGTTCATCACTGAAGGAAGCTTACAAAACAAAGGGTAAGATTTACCCTTCAGAGGAAGTGCGAACCATAATGAAAAAGAACATGCCAGAAGCCTTCGAACTGTACTACTTTGTCAAGCAAAGGTTTCATAACCTTTTGGACAAATTAATGGAATCTTCATAGTACAAATAACTAATCTACTAGTATACAGAGCTTATTCATTCTTCAATGTATTGTGTACGTATTTCATGTAAATAACGCTGCTTGGATGTGTGAGTGAACTGGCACTGCTGTCTACCATTCATTTTGTCGAATAATTATTTATAATTATGTCATTGAATTCATTGCTTGTAACGCCTCATACATACATACATATCCAATTCGTGCTGCTATGTTGAGAATTATATCAGAACAAGGAATAACATTATGAATATTATTATCATTATTATTATTCCATGTACACAAACTTAATCATAATCTCAATAAATACTATATACTCTCTTTCGTGATGCTCCACACACTGAATACTAAATAGACCATACATATTATTCTTTTCTTCCCCACTTTGTATTATCATTTCCGCATATTTCATCTATCAATCCAAATCCAATGACAATTGCGTGTGATCTTGCCATAATTCATTGTTATTTTACAGATAAACATAATAAATTGTTTGGTTTTATCATAAATCCACAATATACTAATAATAAAGTGTTCGTGTATTCAAGTCATTTTTCTGATTGATTTCTCTATCCGAAGGCAGAGGCCCAAGAATGGCTTTCTCTGCTTTAATCACCATGATGCTTGTCAAAGATGTCCATCCTAATGAATATACAGTTGAATACCATATTGTGAATTCACCTGCACACACCTTGTTGTTGTCTTCTTCTTATTTTGTACATGTATATTGGACAGATTAACGTCAGATTGTTCACCAATTCTTTCGAATTTTTAGGTTGTAATTAGTAAATTTACATCAAGATCCAAATTCGAAATTATAAAATTTATCTTATCGCAACAAAAAAAAAAAGGGGAAAACGTGATACTTATAGCCAACTTGGGGGCACCGAATAGCTCAGTGGGTTAAACCGGCTGACTGCAATCCTATGCCGACCGTGGGGGTCGAGGTTCGGGTTCGAGACCCGATCAGGCCACGGGCGTTATGATTGTGAATTACAATTGTGATTCTTCGGTGACTCTGCAGTGCTGCCCAATTGCGTAACAAGGCCGGGCGCTGTGTACTACTGTCTATGGTGGTATACAGGATAAAGAACCCTTGGGATTTATCGATAAGAGTAGGAGAAAACCTCGGTCCCAGGCCTTCTGTTCCGGCGCCCATATCATCCGATTGGTTTGGGTGGAGCCGTAAAACCCCAATCACTCACTCACTCACTATAGCCAATTAACATTATAACGAAAAGCACCACATTAAACATTTGATTTTATTCGATCGAGTAAAAATGTTGTGATTATGGAATTCATTTGTGATGTAGACCTAAGATAGCGTCGTGGAAAATGAATAAGACTATAATACTTTATAACCCAAGGCGAGGGAGAGGAGCCAGCACCTGCAGCCTTTTCAAAATATGATGCAATTGATATCATGTTGGCCTAATCGGAGGTGTACTTTAAGGGTCGATCTGGGTGAATGCCTATTGTGAACTGCACGTAACCGGAGTCGAGGCCTTGTTCACGTAGCAGCTCGACCAGAGAGGTGAGAGAGGTGAGAGAGGTGAGGTACAAATCTGTGTAATGTAAACCAATCTCTGATGAGCAAGCAAGTTTCCTTGAAGATTTCCACAAGAGAAACTGTCTCAGACTTCCATGTTCCCACTCTTGATAGCTTGGTTCTTGTCCTTAGTATGTTTCAAACGAATCGAGCCGATGGGTGCAATATATACTGGTAACTCCATGACGTTCAAGTTCAGATAGAAATCAATAATATATGGTCGACAATATATATTGAATGCAGAAGACGGATCCATCAATGCTAGCCACTGAAATGCGTTGCAATTAAGGAATTCAACACGTGGGTTCTCACGTTTCAATACCACTGACAACACGCGGCTCTAAAGAAGGAAAAATAATTTTTTACTGCAATATTTTATCACATAATCTTATCCTTATTAATAAAATATAGAATCCATTTATATATAATCGACCGGGCGCATCTTTATTTCAGTGAATTGTAGAGGGTATGAGGCTAGTTTCCAGTTGAACCACTCGAAGCCATGACGTCTCCCGTATGATCCCTTTAGGTAGAGGCCATTCAGGTTGGCATAGTGACAGCCTCTGTACCACCATCCGCCTTTGTTTAGATAAGCGCAGTCTCTGGGGTCAAATTCATTATCCTGGTTTCGAGTGCTGAACTTGAAGCCATTGTTATAATCCATGCTGTCCCCTGGATCATAAATTTCCATAATATCGGTACTATGCCTTGATTGAGAAATCACCTGCGCTTCCGTTGTAGCCACCAAAATTTATCTGCCTCTGAGCCAAATGTGAAGAGGGAATGTGTGGCGAATCTTGTCTAATTGTCGCCGTCTGCGAGGTCCGCTCTCTGCTCATGCATGAAGGTTTGATTTCAGAGCATGTGGATATTTCGGTTGCCTGTATTGATAAGTTACAAATAAGGCATGAGTCCAGTAAAAAGTAGGTTCAAGCATTTTGAAGCAAAAAATATGAAAGAGCGATATAATACAAATGTATTATAATAAATTTGTATAATAACGAGAAAGAGTGAAAAGTGAATTATAATTCAAAATCTTAATATGATCTTTTCCAGCCAAGAATTCACAAATTGGTCATCGATTTGTATGTGCTTATGAATATTCAGGAATATATTAAATGAGGCAAATCCATACCATGGGCCTCTAAAGTTTAGACGCCTATGGTATGAACAGCAGGCATAAGTGTGAGGCACGATAACAGTTTTGGTTTCAGCCTTTGTAATTTCGGATTCGGTCGTTATTTAGGCATGGCATAGCTGACATAGAAAGCATTATCAAACCCCAAAGATTACAGTGATATGCAAAGAATTGTTTTCCATTACACCTAGTAATTCCTAATGGGATGTATATATGACTACTAATGGATTATTAAGGGATCCCAACTCACCCCACCCACCCACCCCCCCCCCCAAAAAAAAAAAAAATAAAAAAAAAATAAAAAAAAAAAATAAAATAAAAAAAAATAAAAAACAAAAACAAAACCCGCATAATTATGAAATATGTTCCTTATTAAATATTCATATTTCATATACCCACACCGCAGTGTACAAACAAATCGATTGCCTTGACACTCCTGGAGGATCAGTATTTCGCTCCTCTGGGATTTTCTTATGTCAAGGCCTGCTAAACCTATACCACAGAGAAACCAGCTACCTAAACTTCGCCGCACGTGTATTTTATTGTAAACTTCCGGACAATCCATATTCCATATCCATTCAGTACAATATCGGTACCTGATGTGGACCTCCCCCACTAAAAAGAAAAAAGAAAAACACACAAAGAAAAAACGACGATTTGCTGAGAAAAGATAATGGCTCATTGAAGGTGGGTCAAATTATATTTTCAGCGGCCAAATGTATATCAGAACAAATTTAAGAATATGCATGCTCACCTAGCCAAATTTTAGATCTCCAAATCCAGCGGCATATTCGTCGCAGGTATAAGGAATAAATCCTGTGAGCCATCTTTACGTCGTTGGAACACCTGTAGTACAAGCCTCATGTACAAATACAGGACTCACCAACCACCATCCACACCATCCGTTTCCATGTCACAGTACACTGCCATGCCGATAACATCCGCTGATTTGATGATGTAAGTCCCATTTCGTGTTGTTCCTCTGCTCTGAAGTTCTTTGCAATTTACAGCTCGATCATAAAATAAATCACAGACTTACATAACAAACAAAACACACTATTTCTTCAAAAGCTGATATCTAAATCACTGTTACAATTATGGCATTATTGGTTTCAAAGATCTCAATCGGAATTACAAAATAATTTCGGTCGGACATTTATGGTGCATCCAGACGGGCTGCAACTTGTAATACAATATTGTATCAATAGCCACAGAACATATTTCAAGAGTAGCTCTATTGCATTTTTAAATTAAAACTCTTAACAATGTAACTGGCTGCTTTAGCAGTAAATAAATCACATCAGTATTTGCCTATAGCTTGTAATTGCACCAATTACTTAACCATAATTGAAAACAATAAATATAAGATAACAGAAGCTTGCCGATGCAACCATCCATCGACTGCAATTGGTAGATCTGTTCCTCAAGTTCGTTCAATTTATTGTTTGTCGCTTGACTCAATTCTAAGATTCTTGTTTGCAAATGTGATATCGCGAGGGCAGCAGTGTTAGATTGAACGTTGTTTTTCTCCATCTGTTCCGCTAATTGAGATTTCAATTGATCAATGGAAACCCCTCGGCATCGCGATTGCAGTTCATCTTTTGATAGCGCCCTGCACTGCACTGAGTAGCTTAGAACTCCACTTCCGGTTACAGCAAACGAATCTTTGAAAGTGTACGTGATGCTTTTAATCAATCAATTTATCTGGGTAAGCACAAAAGTAGCATTCATACCAAGCGCAAAAAGTAACATAATTATGTACCACACTTTTTTGGGTAATCAATATTGTCCATTAGAGTTTCTCATTCTGGAATCATTCTTTCAAAGTGCATTAAAGGTCTCCCACAGGCGCAGAAGCCCGATACACCAAGAATCAAGATGAACGAGTCTACACCAACCGAAGAGACGATCTACCAGCATCCAGAGTACTCTATGACCGTCATCATTGCGGACTCTTGTATCCCTGCCTTTGGAATTCCCCTGAATATGCTCTGTCTCTTCGTCATTTGGAGATGCTGGAAGCCACCGACAGTGCAGAAAACACTACTCTTTTTCGTATGTGGGAATAACCTTGTCACTTGCTTCTACGGACTGCCGTTCACAGCGTTTGACCAATATCACCCCATAGACAAGCCAGCCAACTTCTGCACCTTCCATGCCTATGCATACTTCCTCTTACAGGCATATTCCATTCTAGTACTCTTCATGGTGACTCTAAATCGTTATTTTGTTATCGTCATACCGACATCCAAGATCTTCACATTTGGTGGCACAACACGTACTGTCATTATCGCATTCGTTACATTGTTCCTCCAGATGTCAATTTTGATCCCGCCTGCTATTGGTGTCTGGGGGAGCCTTGGATATGAGCACTCAACTGGAAGTTGCGTCCTGGTGTCTGCAAATGAAGGGGGAGATTCGAGCTACAATCTCTTAGGGTCGATCTGTGCATTCGCCTTACCTTTCATCTCAATGCTTCTTTGTTACTTGCATATATTCTTTGTTGTGAGGCGACAGAACTGCAAAGTTTTACAAGGAAATTTATTCGGCGCAGGCAAAGAACAGCAACGTCGTAAGCAAGAACTGCGTCTCTTGACAACCACTTTTGGTATGATATTACTCTTTGTCGTGACCTACTTGCCCTATCTTCTGGCCATGAGTGTCCCTGGACTGCGCAGAATTGTCCTCCTGAAGGGGTTTTCCAGGGTTCTCCCTGGAACTCATTGCTTGTCGGATCCTGTGCTCTGTCTTTGGAGCCAAGTCACATTCCGAACGCAAGTCCAAGAGTTGCTTTGTTGCCGCGCGAAAGGACGTTCGTCTGGGGAAATTCCCGGCCAGTCTCCCTCCACGAAAAAAGACGACAATTCGGTTCTCTCACGCTGAAGTGGCGGCTTTGTGAGAGTAAAAGTTATAAATAATTCATTAAAATGACCCCTTCATTAATTAAGTTAAATGTATACAACGGTAATGTACAGATAGAAGTTTTAATAATTGCTGTTTTTATATTTTGTTATTTATTTCTTTTATCTGGGTTTCTTATATTTCTTTCAGCCCCCTTGCATGAAGTTGTCACTGAATTTTGCGAAATAAATTTTCTATAATTATTAGATGGAGCCTTTCTGTTCATCCACATGCAAGGAGGCATGGAACATTAATGGACACCGTTACAGCTGCATACTGCATGCTGGCTAGTCTAGGCTAGACTTGTGAACTTTTATCACATCTTGATAACTCAAACATTTAGCTGCACATTGTCATGGATTCTCCTAATGCTATAGATTGTTATGAGTGTCGCTCATTTCTCGTGGTTCACAAATGTCTGCAAACAGTTTTGAATGCCCACTAAAGAGCATTGTATTCAGTGCTGCACCCGGTATAATTATAAGCAAAAATGTGTATTGGTGTAGATAAATACATAACATCGGAGTACATTTTAAATTTTAATTATATTCGATTTTGCTTAAGTAATTCTTACCTATAACACCAAACACAAAACCAAAAACATGCCTTCAACATATTCGTATCAGCTAAAACGATATCGGATTAAATTTAATTAGGTCAATGGTAGCAATGACAGCATATGAGAAAAAAAATACTCCTGCAAAGTAGCACTTGTTGAAGACAAAGGAGTCCATTGCATGTTTTCTCTCAAGTGATATCAGTATTGATTGACATAAAGAGGGTAATGGACTCAATTCATTAATCTTGCCTTTCATTTGCCATTCATTTCTACACATGTAGTTACGATATGGGGTAATGGCACGTTCGTTATAAGCTTGTGCAGTGCAAGTTTGTATTGAAAACAATTATTGTCATAATTCAAATCAGTGGAAATCAAAATAGTGTTCACTGAGAGATCTGTAATGAACTCTGAATTCGCTGCATGCTCTGCTCTGCTCGCCGCGTGATTTGTGGGCATCTTCTCTCCAGTGTTCATGTCAATGACTGAGACAGAGTTTGTGCCATCAGGGGTCTGAGGTACGAATTGCAGTGACGTCATTGCTCTTCCAAGCAGGGAAAAGCTTCCTGATTCTCATGATCACAGGACGAATTTCTGGCGTCCTCATAGCGTAGACAAGAGGAACCCATATGCCACGAAGAATGTGAAAGTACGATGAACACAGAGAAATGTGGCTGAAATATTTGGAGTTATATACGTACACAACTTCAACAATGGCGGACCAAAGAAGAGTCACTATCCCAAGGATCCAAGAGAAGAAAGTCATGGCACAGATGAGCAATGTTGTCACCACTCCTCTCCAGTGTCTGCGTACAGTCTCTGCTGACACTTGTCCTTGCCCATTTGCTTGTAACTGAAGCATGTGACGACGAGCAATCCGAATGGTCAGAACTTGTAGCGTCACCGTGCCCACAAAAGCCATTCCAATCGCATCACACAATAGCAACCAGAGAAACCACTGAGGAAGATTTTGATAGAAATCGCAAATGTTGGTATCGTCCCAAATGGCCACCATCAAGACTGAATTAGCCAGTGCAATGACAAATGGTACAACTGCAAGAAACATGACTCGTGGCTTGGTTAGGAGGTCGTGGTACCGGAAAGGATAGGCGATTAGGATGTATTGGTCAGCTGCAATCACCAACAGTGTCAGCAAATCAACTTGCATTTCACTAATGGCAGCGATCATGAAGAATTTGCAAAAAGCAGTATTTGCGAGGACTCCACTGTATCCAGTCAAAATTGTCATATCTCGTAAGACATGCAGGCAGGCCATGAAAATTGTTGCTATTGACAATTCCCTTATAAACATGAAACGGTAGCTTTCTCGATCCAATTTGAAGACAGTGATACATATGACCAACGTTATGTTAAGTATTATAGTGATGATGCTTATTATGAGATAACTCACTGAATATCTTATAAATGATGTTATATCAATCGTTGAGTTGCTTATTGAATCCATAGTTGATGATACTTGTCTCTCGTGGGTTTTCTTGTCGGTTATCTTTTGTAGCTGCTGATATTATTGGTGCAAGCGGGCGTACTAATGGACTTGGATGTTGGTTTATATTATGTTGTGATTGTGTGATGTTGTCAGGGAGTGCATTTTGATGGGGCCATTTTATGATCAATTACACCATTTGTCATTCTCTTATTGCATCTATTGTGTTTGGTTTTTAGAACTCAACAGCTGCAGTGAGAAACAAGAGAACTTCATAAAACGGTCTCTCTCGTTCATTCTCCAACTAGCTATGAATGCAACCGGATGCACTAATGGATATTGATGTCGCTTCATATTCTGTTATCAATTATTGATCAATCAGGGTAAACATCCATTGGTAATGGTAAAAAAAAAATGTTCCATTTACTTTTAGGCAATTTTATGATCACTCACACTATTTGTCATACCCTAATCCATTGGCTTATTTTAGATCTTTAGGGCCTACAAGCCCTACATAAACATGGTACGTCGGAATCACTTGTATTTGTGTTGGTGGTGCAAAGAAATTCACAAATCGGTCTGTCACGGGTCTGAGGGGTTGATTACGAGCATAGTTGACTCAATCAATGATGTCATAAAGGATAGGTGCGTCATAGTATATGGTCTAGAAATCCATCCTTGATGAATTGAACAGATACTTATTTTATGACAGTTAATGTCATAGTTTGAATCAATTGAAACATGACTTCACTTGGCTTTCGTCGAGAGATCTACCTTGAACTATAAAGTCACTGTACGCTATGCTAGCCGCCATGAGTTATGGGTGTCTTCTCTCCACCGTCCCTGTTCATGAGTGAGACTGCATGTGTTTGTGCCATCAGGCGTCTGAAGAACGCATTGCAGTGACGTCATTGCTCTTCCAAGCAGGGAAAAGCTTCCTGATTCTCGTGATCACAGGACGAATTTCTGGCGTCCTGATAGCAAAGATGAGAGGAACCCATATGCCACGAAGGAGGTACAAGTAACTTGAACTCAAGATAATACCGTTGAAATATTTGGAGCTGTACAAGTCCTCAACTTCAATGACAGCTGATCTAAGAAGAACTATTATCCCAAGGATCCAAGAGAAGAAAATCATGACACAGATGAGCAATGTTGTCACCACTCCTCTCCAGTGTCTGCGTACAGTCTCTGCTGACACTTGTCCTTGCCCATTTGCTTGTAACTGAAGCATGTGACGACGAGCAATCCGAATGGTCAGAACTTGTAGCGTCACCGTGCCCACAAAAGCCATTCCAATCGCATCACACAATAGCAACCAGAGAAACCACCGAGGAAGATTTTGATAGAACGTGCAAAGGTAGGTATCGTCCCAAATGGCCGCCATTAAGACTGAATTAGTTAGTGCAATAACCAATGGTACACTTGCGAGGAACGTGACTCGTGGCTTGGTGAGGAGGTCGTGGTACCGGAAAGGATAGGCGATTAGGATGTACTGGTCAGCTGCAATCACCAACAGTGTCAGCAGATCAACTTGCATACCTCCAACGGTGGCAATCAAGATGAATTTGCACAACGGGTTATTTGCAGGGACATTGAATCCAGTCACCATTAATATCTCTCGCAACACAATCACGAGGGCACCGAAGGTAGTTGCTATTGACAGTTCCCTTATAAACAGGAAACGGTAGCTTTCCCGGTCCAACTTGAAGACCGTGATCAAAATTAATAATATTACATTCAGTACTATTGTGATGATGCTGATTATAATATAACTCACTGAATAACTTATATAGGAGTTTGCGTCAACAGTTGAGTTGCTTATCGTATCCATAGCTAAGGAAGATTGTTTCCCAAGTCGCTTTAAACTCGCTTTGTTGTCGGTTGACTGAACACGACAGCATGGAAAGTAAGTGTATTTGACTTCTCTTGTTTTGCCTGTGGTTAATGGTGCAATATGCACTATTGGACATTAATGTTCGTGTATACTCAATTATTGATCAATCTGGGGTAAACACCAATCACACCATTAGTCCTTTCTAAAACTTTTTTTCTTCCAAATTCATGCATGTAAGTTGTCAGACCACAAATGGATATTTGAATTGAAACACCCATGAAACACCCATGAATTACCCATAAAACACCCACGAAACACCCATGCCCATATGCATGTAATAACCAACGAGAGCTCAAAGCACGATCCATTTACTAATGAGTGTAATTGTGATTGTCACAAATAGTACATGCAGTCACCCTTCGCAATCAGAATCAGACGGTTACCCTTGAGAACACTCAGCTAACGATTTTTGTATCAATGAGTGGGAATATCCTGAATTTTCCCACTCTGTTTATATGGGGTCTGTAGGGGTGCAGATTGAAATCATGAGAAATGATTATCTGCTCAAGAAAGTCAACATTTTGTTCGTTTCCTCGCCTCATATTAAATGTGTAAAACAACAGATATCGCGTTAATAATGTTAAAACAAGCCTTGCTTTTAGAGTGGAATTGATCGTAATATTGATAATAATTAATAATTAATTAATTGCTTCTTTTGAAATAAGAATAATAATGTTCAGCACTGGCCCTTTTAAAGCGATGTACTTCACCTTCAACGGCCATTTAGGCACTAATTTCATCATAGAAAGCCGATTCTTAGGCATGCGTCACCGGATGTACGTTCCATCTCCTTGAAATGTATTGCGCTATGACGTTACATTGCGTTCTCTTTTTAACGTGTAATTAACATGCAATATATGCAAATAATTTGTGTCTGAGATAATGCTCCAATCGGTGAGTTCAATTATATCAAATTAATGTCACGATGGCGCGCAAGACGAGGTTTACTATTGTGAGCGTTAATTGGGGATTTTTATGGCTTCAAATTGCGCTATGCAAGGATGTTAATATGACTGGATTGCTCAAAGCGGTTTTGGTGCGCATATACCCCCGGCCAACATGCCTCGTTCTGAATTCAAATGACGTCACACCAACTGGTTCCGCGTCGTAGCAACGAGAGTGTGAAACGGACCCATTATCGCTCTCTTGGCTGTGTGAAAGTGGTGAAAAAGGTTGTCGTTCGGGATTGTGGCAACTGATGAAGTGCAGATACGAATCATAATTTTCACAAGTGTATAGGTCATTCAAACGCAGGTCTCGTTGGGTGTATTATCCCGCTGAACTTCCTCTCACGACGCGTCAGTGACTCAGTCACAGTGACAGTTTCA
>KB311498.1:140015-164396 GCA_000328365.1 Capitella teleta | reverse complement strand
GACACACGGCTCATCTTTTGATAAAACATGACTTGATCGCCGTGACAGCGACGCCTCGGCACTCGATAGTCGCTTCGAATGTGTCTCAGTGCATGGTTGAATTATCTCCGATTTTATCATGCACGAGCTTAGTATCCGGAAAATCGCCTTCGTTGAGAGTGAGAAGAGATAATTTGCGTCGTTTCACAATAGTTTGATCCCGCTGACAATATATATACAAAGAGTTATTAGACTTCAAACATAGGCGATTTAACATGGAAAAGATAGGACGCCATAGATTTTTGTCCGCACTTTTCCGCGCATGCGCAGTGCGGAATTCTATTTTTAGCTCTTTTTGGGCCGTGAGACAAACGCTATTGACAAAAATGCCTCCCAAAACGAAATTTCAGGAAGGTTTGTGTTCATTTCTGTCAATTCTGTGCTTAGTTTTATCTATCGATCAGAATTAGCCCATGAATGGATGTTTTTTAACCGGGTATGGTCTATTTGGAGTGTTCCGAGTTCGTCAACTCCGAATTCGCCGGGTCGACATTCACATTCATGATTCAGTACTAGTATTCACATCGTCATGGCCTGCTTTCCATCATGAAGCAATGGTCATTGTGCTATTCCTATTGTTAGTGTTTGGGTTTGAGGTCTTAGATCTTTGTTTGAAAACAACCAGTCATAACAGCAAAGAGAACATTTGATTGCATTTTAAAGAGGACCTCTGGTTGTTTTGAACTAGTAACGGATGATAGAGGATACATCCCAGAAGACAAATACGCCTTTTGACCGACATATTTTTAGACAATACGCTTGCTGTGGGCTAATTCCTAGGTACATCGATTTTGAGAGGTCTAAATAAAAATCTGGTTTTCTTCTCATGTTCGATGTTGTGACGGCATAAAAGTATTTCTCCCATTGTGGAAGCCGTCGAGTGAGCAGATCTTTCAGCAGTTTTTATAAAAGAAATCTCGCACTCATCTCGTTTCAAGCTATTCTGCTTGAGCAGGAAATTCGTATTTTAATTTGTCTTGAATATCATTCACAGTTGACCAAATTTTTAAAAAACGGTCTCTCGTCACTCAATAAAGCACACAGAACCGATCTAAAAAGGTTCCAAAATGAACAGAGGTCCTCTTTAAATCATGACTTTTCTTCTCTTTTTCTTTCATGATAGGCGAGAGAGTTCTTTGTTTCCATGGACCACTGCTATACGAAGCAAAGGTAATTAGTCGGGGAAATAATTCAAATTTAAATTCCATCCTTTTTTGTTCTCTTCTTCAGTGTGTGAAAGCAGACACCAAGGAGAAAAGTATTCGTTATTTCATCCACTACAATGGGTGGAACAAAAAGTGAGTGCAACAATTTTCTGGATTTCTCGATTTGCAACATTTGAGAATTTCTGTATTCCAGTTGGGATGAATGGGTACCGGAAAGCCGAGTGCTCAAGTACAACGATGCTGGGTTACAGAAGAAGAGAGAGCTGCAGAAAGCCCAATCGTAATCTCATTCAAAGGAGACTTTATCCGGTTTTTCATTTTTCATTTCTTTTTCATCCCAGGAAAAAGGGAGCGGGAGGAAAGATGGGAAAAGGGAAGAGGTTAGGCGAGGGCAAGGAACCGCGACCTTCTTCTCCCGCTGTCGAAGCCTCTCCTACCGGTTCCAGTACTCGGAAAGTGGGGCGACCTTGTGAGTATCTTCGCTCATTTATTTATTATTATTTATTTTTATTCAATTTTTCCTTTTCTTTCACAGCGAGCAGTGCAACACTAGCCGCAAGAGAGAAAGAAAAGCAAGAAAAACACGAGAAGCAAGAGAAAGAAAAAGAAAAAGAAATTGAGAAAGAGAAGGAAAAAGAAAAAGAGAAATCTGAAAAAGACGAAGACCAACCGAAAAAGAAAAGAGCCAGATTGGATTTTGCTGTTGAGTCGGTTTGTGATTTTGCTGAGAATTATGCAAAAAAATTTAATTGCATCATCTGAATTACCAGGAAGAATCATTTCTCAACAAAATTGAGGTCAAGGTGAAGGTCCCTGAGGAGTTGAAAGCATGGTTGGTGGACGACTGGGATCTCATTAATCGACAAAAAAAGGTGGGATTTTTTTGGTTATTTAAACCCAACTTAAATAACTTGAACGTTCTTTCCAGCTTGTTTCTTTACCTTGCAAGACGACGATCGAGGCATTACTGGAAGATTACGTAAAACATGCATCTGCCAAATCAAAAAATCTACAAAAGTAATTTGCAACAATGACAAACAAGAAAATGAGTTGAATTAAACAAATTAATATCTCCTTTAGAGACGGAATTGAAGAAATGGTTCTCGGAATAAAGGAGTATTTTAACGTGATGCTCGGAACCCAACTTCTGTACAAATTTGAACGACCTCAATACGGAAACGTGAGTGGATTGATTTGGTTTTCAGATGTAGTAAAATTTCTTATTTGTCCTGCGTAGGTTCTTGCTGATCATCCAGACACTCCAATGTCACAAGTCTATGGTCCAATGCATCTCCTACGTCTCTTTGGTGAGTGTCCGTTCAAACTGTATTTAAATTCCGAATTATCAATCCAATCACAAACCTTAATTATCATGATATCTGATGTTGATTCATTATATTACATCAGTTATAGATTACAGCCTTCTTATGGCAAACACACAATTGACCCTGGAAGAAAGTTAAACTTTGAAGGATCTGCTAAAGTTTTTTGCTTTGAAATTAATTTTGCCAGATAAAACAGATCCTGTATTCACTTGCAAGACTCACTCTACTTAGTCATTCGTTTGTCATCTGGTCTGGCGCCCGTATCACCCGAACGGGTTGGGTGGAGCCGTAAAACCCCAATCAATCACTCACTTTGTTATCTGGTCTAAGGTTCATTTTTCTCCGCCAGTGAAACTCGGGGGCATGTTGGCGTACACTCCGCTGGACGAGCGTAGCATTCAGTTGCTGATGAACCACATCCACGATTTCCTCAAGTACATGCTCAAGAACTCCGCTCAACTCTTCACTTTGGCTGATTACATTGTTGCTCCCCCAGATTACCATCGCAAAGCATTGTGAAAATATTGAGCTTCATTTTTATGGCATTTTGTTTTGTGGAACATTTTCATTACTCATTCATGATTCAAAATCATTTTGTACATATTATATACATGTATCGTGTCTGTCTCTTTAGTAGATAAAACTAATCTCATTTTTGTAATTTTGTTTTGTTTTACTTCTGTGGGTTTATTTTTTTCACACCTGGCAAATCAGAGAAACTTATGGTGTTTGTTGGAATTTATTAGCATCACAAGGTTATTTTCATTCATGGATATCTGAATCCAATATCCACAAATTTGGTTGATTTTTTCAGATATCTGAATTTGAAGAAAATTATAAATATTTTTGGATAGTGCATGTATGTGTCGCATACATTTGATAGTGTAACAAATATCCTATTTTAGCAACGCTTGGTACTGGAAATCATAGCCTCTAGAGTATTCTATGTCAAAGTACATGTATTATGTACCATACAGTCTTGGTAATGGTTACATAGTGCGCTTAGGCAAAGGCTGAGAGCATGTCATTTTCACTTTACATAGAAGCGCACTCCACAAACATCCCTTCTGCATAGTCAGAAAGAACCTGCATGGTGTCAGTGCAATTTAAGTCTTTAAAAATACTCTATGCTTGGTATTTTGCTTACAGCAATAAAGATAAAGTGACACCAGCCATTAATAGATCATAAGAATAGACCTACATAACATCATGCTTTGCATGGCTGTGCGTGGCTTTGCATGCTCTTAGTCTAAGCTGCACATGGATCACATTCTCTTCCACGAAACATCCCTTCTGCATAGTCAGAAAGAACCTGCATGGTGTCAGTGCAATTTAAGTCTTTAAAAATACTCTATGCTTGGTATTTTGCTTACAGCAATAAAGATAAAGTGACACCAGCCATTAATAGATCATAAGAATAGACCTACATAACATCATGCTTTGCATGGCTGTGCGTGGCTTTGCATGCTCTTAGTCTAAGCTGCACATGGATCACATTCTCTTCCACGGCTGCTAATTGATTTAATGATTATCTATAGAGATCATTTAAAGCTGCATTAAGTGTAAGTCTTAGTTTGTACATGCCTTATATAACATCCGAATCTAGGCAAAACAACTTGTTCAAAACTTGAGATTGCTGACACTGCGTGTAACAGTTAAAGAAGAGAGATATCAGCACTGAGCTTGCTGTTATAATTACCTGGGCACGAGAGGGCGTGTACATAAATTAATCAATATTTGGTTTGAAAAACGTTAGGTGCACGATTAACTAGAAGTGTGCTTATTTATACGGTACATGTCAAATATTGGAAGAACGACTTAGAACGTGAATTGATCTTCTGCTTCTATGCCTCTATTTCCCAATTATTATCGGCACGGTACAAATGGTTTCACAGCAAGATTTTCAAAACTCTGCTGCCAACAACGGAGCTAAGATTCACGAGGAATTAAATAACAACAAACAAAGAAGAATTTAAAAACAAATTAATTTTCTTTGGCACTTATGAGGCACGCAAAGGCATCAAACTGTTTTATATACAAAAAATTCTTGCGCTCAATTCCCTGCCAAAGCAATAATACTTCATTGATATAAAATGACTAGCAGATTTGAGTCATCTATCAAGTCTGATATCACCAAATTTATCCACATAATAATGATCAAATTAATTTGGGAGACATCAATGTTTGATAACAATTGGGCATCATAACATAACACTAGCATTAAAAAATAAACAAATCAAATGGAATATTTCTGAGTGATTATCCAACTATTGCAAAGTTTGGTGGATAACAGAAAGCTCTGCGGTTCAACGACTTTTGAGTCAGCCGTCGTCATTCATTTCCACGCAAGAGTCGACCAACTGCTTCAAGTTCGGATTTTCCATGGCGGCTGCAATTCTCTCTTTGTCATTGATCTGTTTGTTAACTGCAAAAAAAAAAAAAAATGAAAGAAAATTACAAGAAAATATTCACCAATATTCCTAATTTCCTAATCATATTTATAGTAACTGTTTCTCATTTTGATTCATAATTTTATGATTGAGGAATAGCAATTATATGCTCAAATAATCAATGTTCAGTGTATCAATAAAATATCTTCTTCGCCAACATACTTTCATCAGCTGTTTCATGAGTTCCTTCCTTGATGAAGATATCCAACTGGAAAACAAAGCAAAGTCAAAATCCTCAAACATAATTAATCAGAGGCATCTATCTCATACCTTATGTTTATGAGGGAGATCTCTCAGCAATTTCACACGCAAGCACAATCCTGCAAAGGAAATTTAATTTCCCCATTCCACCCTTTTAATAAAGATAAAAGCGTTACCGATAAGAGTAGCCAGTGAACAGTGAGGAACAGTGGGAGTGAATTCAAGAGTAATCAGATACGAAGTGCTATTCATGAGGTGTTCAACGCGTACCCCTGACTCATACACAACATCAAGTTCTTCGAGAGTCTCCGGTTTCTCAGGGTCACGGATATCTCGAATTATGTCTGGAATTATCAGGATTCATGAGGACAGATTCATGCTGGAGCAATATCTCTGCCTACCAAAGACGCTTGCAGTGATATCATCAAGGCTTTCTTCATAGTGGTAGGTAGCCATTGCCTCTCACTCGTTTAGCATTCTGTAATTTGGAAGTAATTATAACTGTAAGTAAAATTCAAAAACCTGGTCAGAATAAATTTTGAAGTAAAGTTGTCATTATAACTGATGCTAATGGAAAATGATATTTACATTTACGGCCCATGATATTTACACCACGAGTGGTACTATAGGAAGCTCCGCTACCTGTAGGGAGCTAGTGCTTCACAATAGCCTTCAGTGCTTGGGGAGTTAGCCCTTATGGGATGGGATCGATAGGTCATTACTCACAAGTCTGAATTCCCTCAGCATAAGTCCCTAACCCTAACCCTTGTGAGCATACAGACTCATGAGCATTCAAACTGACCAGTGTAAGTTGGCGTTTAGTTTAAACTTAAAGAGCCATGATCTGTGGGGATGATGAATATAGAGGCTTAGAACAAAACTATTGCCCATTTAAGCCATTATGCCCCATATCATCATCTTGCATAATGATATGCAAGTCTTAAAATACCAAGATTAGATAGATCACTCAACCTGAGTGTGTCACATTCACATTGTGACTGACATCATTATAGCTGACATATAATTTTTAAATACTTCCTGACTACAGCGGCAGTGCATGTCGTTTACAGTGCTGAGCAGGCGGGGTGCTCGTTTTGTGCGAAGTAGGCTTGAAGGTCGGCGAGGGCCTCCCGGGCGCGGGACAGAGGGACACTAGGTGGATCGAGGCAGCATGTGTTTTTTCATCTGCTTTGTCCTCGTCATTAAAGACATATTATTTCATGTTTTTAACTGTCAGCAAAACGCAAGCCGGCAACCACAGCTATACAGGGTCACTGGGTGAGGTTCAATTAAATGTTAAAGTGGTCGGACGGATTATAGAGTGGTCGCGTAGGGCAGATGATCGCTGAGTACAGGTGGTCACTATCACAGGTTTTACTGTATTAGTGTATATATCAATAATCAGATAATTCAGTATCATGAATATTTGTTTGAATATCACTATCAGTATCATAGTATGTTTTAATGATAGTATCATACTGATAGTATGGGGATAGCTCCCCAAGCCGTAGCGTAATGCGTAGGAACTGCTCCGCTACCCTTGGGGTTGGGGAGCTAGTAAGGGATAATTGTGGTGGGCGATAATAAGTGAAATAAGGGAGATATAACCAGATAGGAATCATTCGTAAACCGTTTCATGCTTAACGAATGAATTTGAATGATGAATCGGAAGAACTTATACGATCCCATCAACGAAAGAGCATTGATATTTAATCAAGAACCTAAATTAACAAATAAGTCGTTTTAACCTGTCAAAACAACATCCAGCTGAAGATAATCTTTGAGCTAATCGCTGGCTTACTTCCATTTCCCTTGAAGTCTCTATTTTGTGTGTGTTTTTTTTAAATATAAAAGTAAGTAATTTATTCCTCAGAAAATTAGTCAACGTTTATGAGATCACAGGGGCTCGATATAATGTGTTGTATCAATGCTGGAGTCCACAATACAATGCATTGCGGGCTAATCCATTCAATGTTATTCGAATTGGTTTCCGAGCTGTCTATATCATAACGCACTCCTAGGCCTCCCATATTCATAAGAATGGTGATCGATCGAGTGATTAATTAGTACTGATTATTGAAGAGGGAGGCCTGTTGAATGTTTTTAATTGGATCTTATTTTGTAGCCAATATGATTTGTTGTGGTCTTGCACTCTGTTAGGCACTGTGACTCCTTTCGGCTGCATGGCTCGTCAATCCTGTCACCCGAGTGACTAGTCTCTTCCTGAAAGGCTAATTCAAAGCAACGAAGGAGACAGCCAAAAGGATTGGCATGGCTATGTGCAATTAGGATATCCTACAAATAATCCTCTGATTTCAGAAAATGCAAATGATGACCAGAGGAATTGAATGATGGGAACTTGCATCTCTGGGATGGTGAACGCGGCTACTCGTTTACACGACTTCTGGATTGATATGCGTTGGCGGAATGCCAACGAAAACGACTTCAATGCAATTGCTGAAATGCGAATTTCATCCACGCCAGCGGTGAACAACAGCATTCATTTAGCCGTCGTGAATAAGAATGTTGAGGGGATCCAACGTATTCTGAGAGAAAATCCTGAGGCTGCTCAAGAGGAGAACTCAGCTGGAGAAACTCCACTGCATCAAGCATGTTGCCTTGGTTACCTACGGATGATTGACACTCTGTTGCATAATGGCTGTACCCCTAGATGCATAACAACTCAAGGAACACCACTTCACTCGATCTTGAAAGCCGTGCATAGCAAGTACATCCGTGAGGAGCAGTGTGCTCTGGTGATAGCGCAACTGCTGCATGCCGACTGCCCTATCGATGCCGTTGACCGAGGAAATAAAACTGCGTTCTTCTGCGCAGTAGAGATGGGGAATTTAACAGCTGCTGAGATTCTGCTCGATTGTGGTGCTGATGCCAATCAGAAGGAGAGCAACTGCTTCTCCCCGCTCTACATGGCCGCCATCAACGGGGACCTACGACTCGTGCGATTTCTGCTCCGTTGCCCCTCGGTGGACATTGACACGACTGATAGCTGTGGACGCACCCCTCTCATCGCCTCACTCATCACCATTACTAACACTTTCCGCTATGAGCGCATGCCTCAGACTAATGTAGAAGACGCCCACTCCAGACAATTACATGAATTCAACAGCATAGCCATCGTTGAAGCACTTCTCAAAGCAGGTAGGGATGCTTTTAAAATTAGTAATTATTCAGTAAATTAATCATACTTTACGCAGGAGCCGACCCAAATATAGAAGACGAGTACCACCGCACCGCCATCCTAATCGCGTTTGCTGCCCTGGAGTTAGACTGTATACACCAAACAAAAGGACCGTTGAGTTTAATCCCTTTCCCTGTCACTGATGGCAACCAGCTCCCTGAAAGTTCATCTTTCTCAGAGTCCGTTTATGCTCCCCTGGTTCGGCTACTGATCCTTTCAGGGGCGTATCTTCCCGACAGAGAGCAGGAGCGTTACACCAAGGGACCCCAGTGGATTAAGCAGCTGTACACGGAAGGGAAGTCCGCTCTGGGTCTTGATATCATGAAACCGCCGCTTAAACTTGTGCATATATGCCGATTGGCTATTCGTAGTCACATGGCTGATGTCAGTCGCCTTCATCAGGTTCATCAGCTCCCAGTTCCTCCGAACTTGAGAGAGTATCTGCTCATCAAGTATATTTGATGATTTAAACTGCCTCTGAACTTGAATCTCTGCCATCCAATGTGTGAAATCCTTTCTTAAGGCATCATTTGCAAATCATAATCGAACGTTGTTATTTTTGTATTTCATATACAGTCAGCCTTGATTAATCCGACTGCCTTGATTAATCCGACTCGATGCTCGATGGATCTGTCACAATGCTAATTGGACATATAATCCAATTATAATGAACATTTTTGTCAAGTAACCTCACAATCTAATTGTTTTTTCACTTTGCTTTACATGATCAACATTGGAAAATCAGTCTGTTCATTATTGTTTTGATTTTTGTGCTTGAACTACACTCCATAGTGATCCCATAGACACCCCAGCTGAGGCAAATTTGTTAATCGGACTCCCTCATTAATCCGAACAGAATCACTGGGAATGAACCTAGTCGGATTATTGAGGGTCGCCTGTACTTTCATTTTTATGGAATCTGCAAAATTCCGTATGTACTACACCCCATAGTTATCATGGGAATTGCACTATCTAGATTAAGACGTACAGTTATCCCGTGGTTTCTCAAAATAAGTCATTTCATTCATAATTCCATTGATAACGAGCATCAAAAACCATGCTGATTTAGAAATCTATTTTTACAAAAGGACTCATGGTAGACTTTTAGACTAGTCAATTTGCAGAATAATAATAAAAATATCAAGATATGTAGGGAATAATAGTAATTATACTGTGCACAATCTGAATTTTTTTTTTATATATATATATATACAATCTCTGTCATTCCAATGTACGTTTGTATGGTTGTCTGAATGCTTTTTCTACGTGTTTCAATCCTACTAAGGTGATTATTGTTATTTTATATACCAAATTACTGTCTGTGATAACAATATTCTATATTGTGCCCTTATCTCCGTTTTTTCACTACATACTTTGATTTTGTTGGATGTTTTTGTTGTGCTAGAAAAAATTATATTTTTTATTTTATTTTTATTATTCAATTTTCTTTTGCCATTTTTTCCCTTTGATATATTAATAAAAGTAAATTACTCGTACTAGTTGAATATTGGCTCATGTTTTATTATGAATTGCGACTTCTAGAGTGAAATTTAGACTATTACATTCATAATGCATATAATATATTGCACATTCTGAGTAAAATATTTTTGATTACACCTGTAAATGCTTTTAAATTGTTATGAAAAATTTATCAGTTTTGTAAGTTAAAAAGGCTAGTTCATTATATTGTGTTATCTCCGGAGAATTCTCTTCCCAATAATTGCTATTTCAAAACTCAGCAAAATAATTATGTAACGAGCAACAAAATAATGACCCTTCATTTCTTACACGAATGCCACCATATCTTCAACTTCCACAAATCCTTAAACTTGTATAATGCAGTTCCCTGGTGATTAAATAATCTATAAATAGAATATAAATTCAGGATGTCCGCATTCTTCTCATGATTGTATCTCTATTCCGGGTAACAACAGTATTTAATAACACCCTAAAGGAAAAGACGAACAGGATTTTTCTGATGTTTTAAGAATTTTAGAGTATTTTTTTTAGCATTAAAACATACGGAATCCTCGAGGCATTATGCGTAAACTGAGAAATCGTGATTGATGATGGTCGATGGTATGCCCTGCCACGAGGCATTGTCTACTTGCAAGATTCTGGCTGATTGGCTATCAGAAATCAACATCTGGTCACATGATCCAAGTGACGATGGCCAGGAGGCTAGTACATGTACTTATACACCTGCATTATGCTTAGAAATGGGCTGCATATCAAAATATTTCATGCATGCGCCATGCATGTCCTGTTCCATATATTATTATGTGCGTACGTGTTGTATGTTTTTTCGCTATCTTGCTCCAAGCATCATGTTATATCAAAAAGTGAATTTCAGTCTGATGTCCTGAGGCGTCGATCTGTGCAATTATAGAAGCTATATCAAAAGCACCTTTCCACCAAGATCTTCTTCATTCATTTGATCAACATGGAAAGGTGGATAGCAAAGGTAATCGCGCTCTTTGCAACTTTTGCGGTGATTTTCATCTGCATGTCATTGCCGACGAAATTAGCAGACATTGTTCACCGCAAGAAGAAGAAATCCGTGCTGATTATGGGTATGTTGAGATGCTTCGGCGGAGGTGTCTTTCTAGGGACAATCCTCTTCCACATGCTCCCTGAAGTCAAGGAAATGATCGGAGAGTCCATCAACGACCACTATGGAATCGAGTACCCAGTCGCAGAGGCGATCGTGGCCGGAGGATTCTTCATGATTTGCTACTTCGAGAAGATCATCATGACCGCTCACCGACATCGCAAGAGGAAGACTCAGGCCAAGCCAAAGACATTATCCCGCTCCAGCAGCTCATCCGTCATCCCTTCAGTCATGCTGATCGGTCACCATGGGAACACCGAGGATGGTACCCCATCAATCATGACAGAAGTTATCGCTGATGTGACTCACGATACTGAGAAAGAAACTGATGTCAAACTGGAGACCCCATCATCAAAGGTGGATGAAGAGCCAAGCGGCGGGACTGAGCACGGTGCTGCCCACGCGCGGTCTATCATCTTGTTGATGGCGCTATCCTTCGAGTGCATTTTCGACGGCTTGAGTGTCGGTTTGCAAGGGACCACGACGGGCGTCTGGAACTTATTCGTGGCCGTCATCTCCCACGAATCTATCGTGTCGTTCTGTCTTGGTTTGGAAATGCTGAAGTTCCATTCGAAGAGACGCGTTTTGCTGGCTGCTTTCTGCTACGCGTCCATCCCACCCATCGGAAATGTCATCGGCATCGTCATCACGGAGACCAGTTCGGTTGCTAAGCCAGACGTGGTTACCATGGTGAATGGTGTGCTCCTCGCCGTTGCGTGCGGTATTTTCCTCTACTGCACTTTCATCGGAATGATGGGAGAGGAGCTGATCGAACACTCAACCTTCAAGAAAATATTTTCCACGATGGTTGGTTGCGCCATCATGGCAGCCCTTGCGGCTGTTCCAGAAGGTTCCACGGAAGAGACGCTTGTTGCAAGTTACAATTAATGCCTCTATATAACAGTTGCACAAGCTGAGGATCAAGCTTAAAATCCGGTTAAGTAATATGCATTAATTCACAATTGCTTGCGAAGGTTTTATAGTCTATCTGTAAGTTCATCGGGTTTTCAGACTTTTCTACAGTGGGATCTTGGGCCTATTGCATCTACTAAGTCTCCATAATCTCATCTTCTTTTGGTCTTTATTCCCCTGGACATAAAAGTGATAAGAGGGTCATTGATACAAGGGCCAAATAGTTATTGTTCAAAATTGTAGCCAAATGTCCTGCCGAATTTGAACTTTTAGGAATGATTGTGTCCCCTTCATTATTCATAATCATCTTAATAATGATGACCTTTTCTTGATTATATTTGTTAAATTTTAATTTTCTATTTTGAGAACTGTGAAATTTTACTTCATTAATTCAATTGTGCTTGTTTTTTATGCCCGTGGATGGAATTAGTGACTGATGGTTTTATGATTTTAAGTTTAAAGATTTTATGATTTTGTTATTCATTTGAATCAGCGAAGAAAAGGTTTATAGAACGAATTCTTGCTTTATCAACTTTTGATTGTGAAACTCTACATTTTCTTTTGTTGTCAATTAATCAATGGAATTGCTTATCAATTAAAAGAAAGAGAGATTGAGACAAATCGTGACCCATTGTATAATACATAATTGTGGTTCATGGTTGGACGAAGATGGAGCATATAATTATTGTCATCTCCTTAGTCAGGCTGTTAAGTTGTTGTGATGCTCTGTTGATGAGCACAGCTCACTGACGTGTGACTTAGCAAACCCCTGATCCAGAACAGGGAAAGTGTCTTTCTTTTGCAGCCATGTGGACAAGGGTCGGAACTTTGATACATTTGGAGCGTTTCCGTACTTAACTGGTAGTCATAGCTAGGGCTCACATGCCAATCATATACATTATCATTGTTGGTGATTTTCAAAGATTAACACAAATGATTGATACAACGCAAAAGAAGATAATATATAAGATAGGATAAGATAAACATTTAATGCCCGAAGGGATGTGTAGGCCACAAGAATTAATTGAAATGATTGATGAAGGGATGAACGTTCCCTTGAAGCAAGCTGTCCGAATTCTTGGAATCGACAGTCTTCTTCCAGATAGTAAAAGACCATTTAAGTTTAGATGAAGATCCACGCATGATGTCACATTCTCTGAGAGCAATCAGTCCTTGTCTTGTGTAAGCTTTCCATCTTTGCCATTACAATGAGACTGGTGGTGAGTATGATGACTTGTAGCCTTGTCGCCACTGAGCAGCGGCAGAACATGATCCAGGGACAAATTTAGTATCCAAATGTTCTTTGATAAAAGAGGAATACAAATTTTATAGTTTCCACTTCCAGAAATCAAATCTGACGTGATAAATTCACAATTTTATCTAAAAACAAGAAGAGAAATTTGAAATTGCGCCCTTCTCTTTTCGTCACCATGGAAACACACCTTAAATAAACCCCCTTATTGATAACATTCTAACGCAAATTATTTATATTGAAGTCTGAACAACAAAAATGAGGCATGTGATGTCATAATTAAAGGGAGGGAGAACTGGCTAAAAAAGGACTTTGAGTCGTTATTTGATGCACCAAAAATGATTCCTATGCCTGGCCCACACAAGGAATATCATCGCTAACGATTTCGCGAGAGATTTCATTTCATTTCATTTCATTTATTACATTTAAAACGCATTTTCAGTAATATCAAAGAACATTCAAATGCGCTGTACAAACAGAGGTAAAAAGGAAAATCATTAAATACTAGAAATGCAAGGTTAAAATAGTAAGTCTTAAGTTGGGTTTTAAAAGCATCAAGCGATTGCTGGTACTGTAGGTTGGAAGGTAATCGGTTTCAAAGGATGGGTGCTTGATGGGCGAATGTTCGGTAGCCATTGATAGAAAATACATAAGTAATCCAGTTTACAAGAAGCTCCGCATTCCCGATGAAGGTGTAAATCAGGGTAAACGATGGAGTCACTGGTCACTGGTCATAGATATATTGCTAATTAGGCGTGACGTCAGGAGCTGTGATGAAACACCGAGTCCCCCATCTTTTACAATGGGCCTCGTCATATCAGCGTGTCCTGCGACTAAACCCCTAGATATATTTTTATTTTATTCTCGGAAATAGATAGAATAATCATTTTGCCACCAATCAGGCGCAAAAAAAAAATAAAATATTTTTTTGCTATTTTTCTTATTTTAACAAGCGATTTTCTAGGACACCTACCATGTTTCTCATCCTGAAACAGTAAAAAGGTCAGCCAGAGTGCACCACGCATGCGCTTTTGTTTCGTAAACAATGTCCTTTTATGGCGAAGATGATCTGCTCTGATTGGCTGAAATCGATAGCTTCACGAGGGCAACGGGACCAATCACGGCAAGCCCTCAGCTGACGTTTGCCTCCTATACTTCGCAATGGAAGCCATTCTCCCATAGGCGCAATGCTAACCCCGATATTCGGAATGCATTATTTCCTTACACTTGCATCCAGGTATGGTGTTTTTGGCACGGAATGCTATCAATTGGTGCTATGGGTCAATAGAACATCACTTAAAATTCAGTTCCCAATCCCTTTAACCCCCGAAATCAATCGAGAGGTAGAAAGAGAGATATGAATAGGGACACCCGACAATATTCCGTTCTTATTAGAAAAAAAGGCTTTCGGAAGACACGGATGGCTGGAAAATGTTTGTAAACAAATTCTATACCTGTCGACTTAAAAAGTCCTTCTCTTTGGTGGATTTTCCAATAATTATATATTACAAGATTTCAGCAATTGTTCTCGTTAACACGTTTTTTCAGCAAAAAAAGGCCGAGTAAACAAAGTTGCCATGTCGTCAATTATGGGTCGTATTCATGAATCATCATCAATTAAAAATGATTCGTCGAACATCCTTTTCGTCGAAGTATTTGACGTAGTGATTCCAATTCTGCATCATTTATCCACGGGTTGGATGGTAAGCTCCAAGCTCGTAATAA
The DNA here is from genome assembly GCA_000328365.1 of Capitella teleta. Classification (NCBI taxonomy): domain Eukaryota; kingdom Metazoa; phylum Annelida; class Polychaeta; family Capitellidae; genus Capitella; species Capitella teleta. Next base: position 149,516 of record KB311498.1, on the reverse strand, counting down.
CGAAGACACAACCAATCACTTCATATTGGCTTTAATTCACCTTCACGTTCACCCAACGACGTTCAAGTGTAAACAGTGTTACTATACTGTTGCGCTATTTCACCGCTGAGCATGTCATTTTTCCATCTTCTGGTTTCATCAAGTGCCTTTTTGCTGCAGTGAATATGAGCTGCATTCCTTTCGCTGTGTTTCGTCGCCTGTGAGCTGAAACTGATACTTGAGTTGTATGCATGTTGCTTGTCTCGTCTGACAAGATGGGTATCAGTACATATATCATGTTACTTGACAGCATGATAAAACTGTGACCTCCTTCTTTCAACTGATTGGTTTGTCCCAACGCAAATCGAAAACAACTGCCTTGCGCCGAGGGTATCACAGTAAAGAACCCTGATTTGCTAGCAAAGTGTGGAATAGTTTAAATGAATGTCACCCTGCCTATAATTAGTTATTCAGATGACAGAAACCCAAGTTCGTTTAATAGGCGAGACGATCGAAGAGCGTTGTTAAGATGAAACTTTGTCTATCACCACGTATCTTATTACAGTAACACTAAGTTGTACAATATAATGTAATTTGGACTGCTTATACAATGTGAAGTGCGAGGGTTTTGATCTATTGTTTAATTGAGGATAGGTTCCTGCTGTCAGGCCTCAGTAATTTTTTCCTATCCATCTTTCTCCTGGTTTCCTCCACTGATTGGACTCATTTAGGTGAACTCCACGAATTCTCTTAACATAATCTCTCAGATATGAGAAAAGTTAAGATATAATAATAATAATAAAAAATTATTTTTATAGGGCATAAAATTCATTTTAAAAGGCTCTAAACGCCATAACGCACACATGTGAGTACATTTTGGTCAAATCTAAAAATGTGCATTAAAAAGATGAGTTTTTAAACGGATTTGAAAGTGAAAGTGAAAGTGAAAGTGCAGATCGTACATGGAGGGGCAGATCATTCCACAAGTTGGGTGCAACACTATAAAAGGCTGAAGATTGAATAAAAGCAGAACGAGTAAAAGGAACATTCAAAGTCATAAGAGTTCACATCACGCGGTAGATGAATGAATGTGTGGTGTTTGATACATGTACAGAGGTAAGAGGGTATGATATTGTAAAAACATTTGAAGGTAATCGCCAAAAGTTTAACAGCAATTCGCGATCGTCTTTGTATCCCAGTGAGCAAACGAGCACAGGAGTTTTGGATACAGTGTAGTTGAGACAACAGGGTTTCGTTGGCACCAAAGAGTAATGGGTTGCAGTAATCAATGCGCGTGGTGATAGTGTACAAGCGTAGCAAGAGTTTTGTTGTCGATACATCGCTTGATTCTTGAAAGCTGCCGGATCTGAGAGTAGGAGGCGCGGCACACTTGGTTGGCTTGGTTTTTTTAAATTCAAACGACTGTCCATCACAAATCCAATATTTTGACAATTTTTTTTGGCATTCTGTTGATGCCAACGTGGAGGTCACGGTCAATAGGGTGCTGCTTGCAATCAAACACACTGAACTCAGTTTTTGACGAATTTAGACGAAATGAGTGTTCAGTCAGCCATTGTTTTACTTGAGTGATTATATGTTCGAACTTTGTCATCGCTTGGGGTCGGTCCTCAGACGGTGCCATTACATATAATTGAACGTCATCCGCATCTCACATCAAGCTTGTGAAGTAGGGAGGCTAGGGGAGCTGTGTACAAGTTGAAAAGTAGAGATCCAAGGACTGACCCCTGAGGCACTCCACATGCAAGTTCGGTTGCGGCAGACAGGCTCCCTTCAACATTGACGACCTGTTTTCTCCCAGTGAGGTAGGAAGCAATCCATTTCCACGCTTGATCTTGGACACCCATGACCGACAGAGAAAATAACAGTTTAGTATGGTTTACAGTATCGAAAGCGGCAGACAGGTCTCACAGAGCCATATAGCTGCGACTTCTTGTTCGCCGATGGCTTCCTTGCTTTCCATTTTACCTTGAGGATTGCGGTTTCAGTGCTGTGGTTTACCGTGTATGCGCTCTGCAGTGGTTCTGTTAGTTCATTGAGTTCCAGGTGGGCATTAAGCGGTTGTGCCACAACACTCCCAAGATGTTTGCTAATAAAATTAAAGAGGACCTCTGGTTGTTTTGAACTAGTAACGGATGATAGAGGATGCATCCCAAAAGACAAATACGCCTTTTGACTGACATATTTATAGACAATACGCTTGCTATGGGCTAATTCCTAGATACATCGAATGTGAGAGGTTTAAAATATCACTTTCTTCTCGCGTTCGATTTCATACCGTCGTGATGGCATAAAAGTAATTCTCCTATTGTTAACAATGGGAGCCGTTGAGTGAGCAAATCTTTCAGTAGTTCTCACAAAAGAAATCTCGAACTAATCTCATTCCAAGCTATTCTGCCTGAGCAGGAAATTTGTATTTTAATTTGTCTTGAATATCATTCACAGTTGACCAACTTTTTCAAAAACGGTCTCCCGTCGCTCAATAAAGCCCACAGATCCGATCTAAAAAGATTCCGAAATGAACAGAGTTCCTCTTTAAGGTTGGAAATAGGGCGGTAGTTTGACTCGAGTTCAGGGTCCAGCGAAGGTTTCTTCAGGCGCGGGTTAACAAGAGCGGTCTTGTAGTCCTGTGGGAACTCGCCAGGTATGAGTGACTTGTTTATGATCTGTAGGATGATTGGGCTGAGTTCTTTGCCGGGTGCATCGGACGGTACAGGCTGTCATTTGGCATGCCTAATAGTTCAGATGTGAGGCGGAACATTTGTCTGGTGTCAGAGCCACATGATTCAATTCTATTTTGGTAGTAGGATGTCTTTGTTTCCACAATCAAGTTGTTGATTTCAGTGTTCTGGCCGCAGTAAACATCTGTCGATGGACTAGAAAATGAGAATTTCTCCATTTTCGCTCTGCTTCTCAGCAGCCTTGGTTTGCTTTTCTGATCTCTTCATTGTACCGCTTGGCCTCTTGTCGCTAAGTGATCACATTCGTTTTCAAAGGTGCCAGCGAGTTTACAACGTCATTTAGTTGCTGGTCGTACATGTCTTCTTACCACTCGCAATAGTCACGTGCTGGCCTGGATATCCTTAGCACTCACTCTTATTCTTTGTGGAGTCATTGCGAGTGTTCTGGTTTATCAACGAGACCTTTCCCACCGAGCCTTTAGCGAGCATCACATATGGCCGTATATTCTATACAGGTATTAGCCTCTCTTGTATTTTTGTTGGAGACTCCCCTGGAGTCTCTGGTGCATGTACATAAACCCCTGTTTCCCAACATTCTATGCTTCCCACTGTCGTCCTGCTCACTGCTGTTACCATCGAATTGCACTTATTGAATAGAGTCAGATTAAAGTCATTAAACCTCTGTGAAAGCCGAATTTATTGTCTAAATATTTTACCGACTAATACGATTTAAAGAACTCAAGCAACAACAATTGTAATGGGTTGAGGCCTGTTACATTCATTTCAAGCTGCGTGAGACCTGTTCCCGGCAAATAGTGAGAAATCTTTGGACCAGACACGCTTTGCATGAAAAACGCTCAATGAGACTTTGGACGATGTCTGGCTCAATTGTCATGTGACAAGAAATTTCTACATTATATTTCTCGCATGCATAACAAGTTAACAACCAAAACTCCGAACCAAGACTTTAATTGAACCTGAAGCTGTTCCATAACTTCCAGGTTCTCGGTTCTGACCTCTTTACCCAGTGGGCCGGAAATTTCTCCTTTTCTAATGTCACAGTCCAAGTTGAAGTTGAATGAAAAACAGGTCTCAGGTTTTGGTACATCCATTTCATTCGATTTCACATGACGTCACCGGAATTCCCAAAATGGCCGGCGCACTAGTCGAGGCGAGTGAAAATGAATTCACAGCTTATGCTGAATACGACCAGTTGGATCTCATGTCATTGAAATTACGTTTATCTAAATTATAGCTAAAATACCAGTGAATCTACTTTACTATTTAAATGACTCTTTATCTGAAGCAATCACATTGAAACGCCTTGCTGACATAGATGGCGTACCCTTGCTTCTGTTCTCTCGAATAAGTCATATCAGAGCTGCATGTGAGGGCATTTACGTACCACTTTGATGTCTCACTCAGCTCTGTCTGCTTCACTATCAACAACAAAAGGATATTGATCAAAAGTCTAAGATTGTACATAACATACTAATTATCGCTACGGGAGTTACTATTCTTTAAATATTTTCAAAAGGTATAACTTGAGCATGTAAATGCTGCTATCCTGCACACACTGCCTCATCATTGATTGTGCCTGGCGGAGGATGAAGTCAACGGTTTGATTTGATAGCCTGTGCATATGCATTTATCTGTACTCAAAGCCTATTCCTGTATGGTATATGACCGCTGTGTCATGTACTGACTAGCTAGTGGTTCATGTACAATTTTTTTTTAATTATTTCCTCTGATTTTGTTTGGCTATAAATATTAAGTTTGGTTTTTTTCAATGGCTATAAGAACTAATTTTTTTCGTCATATGGAAACTTTTCGACATGCATATCAATTCCAATGACAGAACGGAGTTGCCTGCAAGAAAGATGTTGGGTCAGTCATTTCAAGCTGAATAAAATCAAACGCTTGTCTCAATGCTTTATTTCTATATGGTCAAATAACTGAATGTATAATTTTTATTTAATTTTGTTTTACTTTGTTATTAGAATTTAATAATAATTATGGAATTATATTACTGTATACGTACGCACACGCACCCATCTAAAGGTGAGCAGATTATATAATGTACAACATGATACAGCACATGAATGCTTATAATTATCGGTTCGTGTAATGTTTACGTATTACATGATGATAAATTTATATTTCCAATAATCTAATTGTAATTTGAATAACGTGATTTTTCATTTTATAATTCTCATTTTATTTGTTAAAAGTGGAATAAATTCTAAGTAAAACATGCAAATGAAGAATGGAATAATTTAAGAGAAACAGCTGTGTTTTAAATCTGGGCATTATTTTATTATTATATGTATTTAAACTTTATTTCGACCTGCACCCACATGCTGCAAAGATACACCCTCTTTCGCAAAATCACATTGCTGATCAGCAAATGGGGGAAGCCCTTTCGGGACTAAATGTTACTATAAATAGCAGCCAATGAGCTACCACCCGTCATCGGTGTGTGTTGATAATAACCGGTACATGTATTCATCTGACCAGGGAACAAGTGAATCACAGGGTGGGCGTCATCGGTTGCCAAGACTTGAACATTGCAGGAGAGCGTTATGAAAACAAAAAGTGCGTTATGATTTACACCACTGGATGGGTTATTTAATTGGTTGCGGTCTTAAATTCGAATAATTAAATACAAAATAACAAGCCAATATATTATTGGAAGCATAATATTAATCATTCGCTGGGAGAAACGCCGACAAAACAATTTACTTTCAATTATTCGACTGTGATTTTGCCTGATGCTAATGTCAATTACCCGTAATTAATTACATGACTATGCATCATACTAAAAGTATACATTTTTGTCTTCCTTGTCCTCTTCTGCGTTCCAAGATATGCATTTCACATCGATCGCACTATAATTGCCTGAAATATAAGGGATATCTGATAACTGTACACATTGGCCTTATAATGCTAATTACTACTAATTAATGATGAAGTACAGGTTGTGTCTTAGGCCAAAAGTACTCTAAAAGACTCAAAAAAAAAATATGCGCATCATGGTTGTTGCTTGTGCTCACAAAATCCCCCGATCGATTTTTTTCATATTTAACTGACTCCATTAAGGTTGCATATTTAACCATTTTATTGAATTCGTTCGATTTATTTACAATACGAAGTTGAGAAAAAGATAGATATCATATTCAACGTTTGCTCGCGGTGTTGAAGAAAAACATCGATATCGCTCGCCAGTTAAAAGTATCAAGCGATATCGATATGGATCACATCGAGCCCATCCCTACAAATTACCATGGGTCTGTGAAAACACACCTTGGTTAGGGTTGGGCCGGACTGGTCAACCCATGAGTAAGTGGACTCGCCCTCTCTATATATATACATATATGTGTGTGTTACGTACGCTCATTTACAATTTGCCTTTACAAAGAGTTTTAATATCGGAGACTTAGTATCGGAGTCCAAAGGTTGAAACATACCGGAATTAATGCGAGTCACCACTCCCGGCACTCCTGTCAGCAACATAACATGCAATGCAATTTCGCTCACCACGCACTTACACACAACACACACACACATATAAGCAAAGGGCAATTGCTCTAATTTAGGAGTGGAGCTAAAGTCGCCTGGATCAGGATCACATTTCGATGCAAATGTAAGAGATTGGTCCCCTGCAACGTGGCCCCATCAGGAGAAGCAACACTCTGACATATCGATAGCTCCGAGCGAGAAGGACACAAGGAACGCTAAGACCCTCTTCTTCCACTTCCGGTATGAGCGACGTTACTCAAGAAATTCAAAATTCAAGGAGAAACTTCAAATTACGCGTTTTCCAAACAGGATGTCTTTGTGCTTCTTACTTTGCAGTGGTAAGCTTTCGCTATTGCTTTGCTTTCTATTTCAAATTCCACTCCAACCAGGCGCTCAGTTTGGGCGTCCTAGGTCCTTCACTCATGGACCTGGGAATCCAGGTTGGATCAACAGCAGAGGAGCTGTCCTCCGTCTTCGTCGTCCGAGGCGTTCTAGCCATAGCCGGGAGCCTAATTGGACCTGGGTTGGACCGTATCAACCTCTATCTGGTCATCGTCTTTTCTCTGCTTGTTGATGCTGTTCTTCACGGTGTTGTTCCGTGGTTGACCAGTTTAACCGGTGTCCTGTGCACTCTTGGGCCACCTGAGTTATTCAACTGCGCCATCGGAATGGGTAAGTGCGGCTTTAGTTTTCGCATGGCACCGAAATGGATTGTTTTTCAGCAACGCACTTGTTGTGTGTGCAAATCTGGAACGACCAAGCTGGGCCGTATCTACAACTCCTGAACCTAGTTGGAGTCCTAGGTTTCTTTGCGGCTCCATTGGTCGTCTCGCCATTCATCACGAGTAACCATGACAACAACAACGGTACAAACTCGAGTAACACCAATGTGATAGAAACCAAAGTGTCAACCGCGTATTTATTGGTGTCTTCGTATTCCCTGGTTACTGCTATCTTTGTGATGATAGCTTTCTTCGCCAGCAAAATGAGGAACGAGGCGTTGGACACAAAACGTGAGAATGAAACCGTCGAAGAACCGAGTAGGGGATTCACCATAAAAGCATCCTGCTTGTTGTTCACATTCAACATACTTTACGGTGGCATTGAAGTTGGATTCCCAGGAACAGTCATGCCATTTGCAGTGGAATTTATGCACTGGGAGAAACAACACGCTACACATTTGATAACAGTGTTGCAAGGTTCCAATGCTCTAGTCACCATCCTCGCTATATTCTTCTCAAAAGTCGTCAAACCTGAAATCATATTAATGTGTGATGTTGCTATAGTAACAGGATCTATGATCCTATTGGTTGCCAGTGTTCAGATTCACCCCAGCATGCTTTGGGTTGGGACAGCCCTCCTTGGCATTGGTTGTGCTACGGTGATGCCGTGTACCTTCGCCTGGGCGACATCCTTCATGAATGTATCTGGTTCGTTCAGTGCCGTCTACTGGTGTGGTTACTTCACTGGATTTATGGTGATTCCAGCGCTCACTGAATATTTGGCGAAATTGTTGATGCATGATATGATGTTCGTGTATGTTATGACATCGTGTGCTGTGGGAATGTGTATCATTTTGGCATTTTTGCTATGGATTGTATGGCGACATAGGAAAACTCCAGAGGCTATGGTCTGATATTGGAGTTCGGAATTTTCCGTGTCATATGCTTTGTGTACTTTGCATATTGTGTTATAAATCATAATATATATCTTGATGTTTAATCGTTCCCCGAAAAAAAAATGCATGCGTCGACTTTATACACTGCTGAGTCCACCAAACGTAGCAATTCGATACATGTACAAGACAAATTTAGCGGCATTGTGAATAAAACAAAATCCTTAAATCTGCTTATCATGAAATATTGTCATTTCAAATCCTATGTTTTGATAACTTCTGAAGACGCTTCAGAATCATGTTTATGACTTACATGAAACTAATTTACTCAGCATTATACATGCATATGAGTCCTAAACCAGACATAAATCTCGGCAACCAGCAATAAATCCGTCACAGTGAATTCTACAAGTAACGCTCTTGCTGTAATTTGTCAGTCATCACAACGTCTCATGCGAAATTGGGTTTATGATGGCAGTAGGTCTACTTAATAATAGTCACACATGCAAAGAATGAGGCTCTGTTGAAGCATGCTTTAGACATGACATGGACATGAGATCACGTGATCATAATAAGAATGAGTTGCATGACTCCTTCCCTCCCTCTCTCTTTCTTCTTCAAACGTTCTTTAGTTACGGCGTTAATGGAATTATGAACTTGTGGATTGTTTGATAATTGATATATGTACGTATATTGATAAGACAATGAATATGAATGTTGCAATTTATAATTCATGGATTAATCCTGTTCCAGAAGCTGTCGTTCTGTGCGCTGAATGGATGCGCGCAATATACATATGGAGGCCGTAATTCAACATTTCATGATTTTTGGGATTAAAAAGGTAAGAGCTTAAAGAGTATTATTGATAAATATTTTATGACATAAAGCGCAACTCATAGAGGATCTTCCTTATCACATTCGAATCCCTCTATTGTACCGAAGATTCTCTTAACAAGGCCTTAATTATAATGGTGCGTTTATGGATTCTGGCGGTGCCTATATAGTCGTGAGTAAGATCAAACTTTATGTAAAGTTCAAGGACTCTGGTGCTCTTAGTAGCGAACCAAAACCTCCAGTGACACGTGTTAGTATTCTAGCATATACATGTAGTGCAAGATGTGCGGAGAAGTAAAGGTAAATGAAAACAGTTTTAAATCAGAAGAAGCAAAGATGCCGGATGATGAGGCTGATGACCAACAACTGGACACAGATGGTCAGATGGAAGACGCAAACGAGACCAAGAAACAACGGTTGCGCGTGATTGCGAAATCTGTGGCTTTGTTTTCCGTTTATCTTGGTTTGGTGAGTACTTGAAAAGTATATAATAATTATGATCATAATTAGTGCCTTAATACCATATAGTTTAATAGCCATGGGATAAGACATGGTTGGCACCCTTCTATATCATTCTTATATTACATTTTCTCAGGTTTTGATGACATGTGAGGAACCAATCGGTAGTAATTAAAATAATTTACGATGAACCCAAATAGATTTTACCCATTTGTTTTTGCCTCAAGTTTCCCTCTGGGATCGTCTCCGGATAGTTTTTATTGTAATTCCGCAATTTTAATTGTTTTATAATTATACATTCACCATGAGATGTAAATGCTTGTAAGATTATATAAAATGGCAATATAGAGGTGTTTTCGTTCGATGAGAGCTATGCTTTCTGAAACATTTCATGTA
>KB311498.1:120520-136266 GCA_000328365.1 Capitella teleta | reverse complement strand
TACGCCCACCTCAGTCACGTGACTATCCAAGCACGTGGCTCCATTGCGTGGCTCGGACAAACATGCAACCCTTCGCCTTGCAGCAAAGCGCATCTCTCGCAAGTCTCTCATCTTTGCCGGATGATTTTGGCGAGAAATATTTTCCCCATGCCATAAACTTACGTTTGAGGAGATAGGCAAGGGTTTTCTGCCGCGGGTCGTTTGTTTGTGGGGCCAAGATTTCTCGGTCTGATGACATTTTGACTATCGATGCTAAGTGTTATCGCAGCATGGGAAAGACTAGCTAGCCACATAACATCTTCATGAAACTGAAAGATGGAGTGTCATCTATATTAAAAATGACTGCCATTGCACTTGCAAAGCCGGATAAGTACGAATCCCTTTTCAACCCCTATCACGACCAGTAACAGGAATAGGGTTGTGACTCCCTTGGAATAACGTCGATAACTTGAATAGAACCCAAAGAGGAATGACGGGTCAACAGCCGATGACGTTTATGACCGTAATCTTTAATAGATCGAAAGAAACAAAGTTACAAAGAGCAAACAATTTTACACATGTGTCACTGACCCAGATTGGGGCATTCCAAGAAAGTAAATGGTCGAAAAGAATAGTCAAATCTCAAAAATTCAAGACTTCGCACATGGTCGTAAAGCGGAAACTAAAAACAGAACAACTACCAACTCGTTACAAAAATGCGGAACAAAAATGCGATTCGAACGTTATGACCCTCGTCTGTCACAAGGGTCAGGGTGCCTCTCAGATGGTGCGCCGTCAATGAAATGCTGTGGAAATAGCCAGTCCTTATACTAATACATGTACCTTGAGAGCACAATCATAATGCTATCCATAAGCCTACTACAGCCTTTCAGTATAAATCGTACAAATATTCAAGCGGCAAGATGTATTTGTGTCATCACAGGCTGCACTAGAATAAGAAATAATGGATTATGGGTATCAAGCGAAAACTGAATAATATCATTCTTTTACGGGGCATTATGAGAAAATTAAAAATGAACAAGACTATACATTGGAACAGATATAAAGATGATAATTTCCTCGAACACGGTCAACATTCAGTTGATCGTGAGGCCTGTCACACGCTTTAATCCATTTCCGCCATCTCTCCTCATCTACATTCGGCTTAGGGAATGGGATCGCTACTAATCGCTCTGGATAGCGAGGATCCGATCGGCAGTCTCCCCACTGGCACCTCTTGACCATACTGTATGCAGAGTTGAAGAATGAAGACTAATATAACGAAAAGCTGAAGACTAAAAACGTGGTTCCGAATGTCAAATTTACAATGCAGCGCTATGCGTTTAAGCCGGGGAAGCGGGGTTGTTTGTCCAGGTCTGCAAGTTGTTCGCGCGACACGTGTTGGGCGTGTCAGCAGCCGGGCGCTGATTGGCTGAAGGCCTACTCTTGGTCAAGGTCGTGTAGTTGTCAATTCCTCGTTAAAACAAACAAATAAACAAACAAACAGACAAAAACACACACATACACATAATTGCATTTTGAATAATGAAATGAATACGGTGTTAAATCGATCTGACGCGAATTCGTGAACTATCTTTATATTTTATATCGTAAGTATTATTCATAACTATTTATTATTAAGCATTATTACTCCAATGTAAATGTAGTTATTATTAACCCTCAAATATAGGCACCAATCATTACTTAGAAGGTTATATTATTATCTAGATCATGTCAAAACACAGGGCCTGTCCGCCAGCATCATCGGTCCAACCATGTTGCCCATGGAGGAAGTCCTCTCCACAGACACCCAGACCTTCTCCTTCACCTTCACTGGGGTCGGAATCGGTTACGCAATCGGCGCCGTCATCTGCGGCGGCTGCATTCCCCACGTCAACCAAGAGGTTCTGTTCGTCTTCTCGACAGTGCTCACAGCCTCAACAACCGCTGCCGCTCCGTTCACGGGTCATGTCGGCGGCTTCATCGCTCTGATCACGGTCCAGTCGGCTGCTATGGGATGCATTGACACAGGTACATAATTCCTCACTCGTGAATCTCTAATGATCTTTTTTCACAGGTGCCAATGTGTATGGTCTGACTTTATGGAATGATGAACGTCTTCAGAGACCCCTGATGCTTGGCATGTACTGCGTCTGGTGCATTGGAGCCACCGTCGGACCTTTAATTGCGCAGCAATTCATTCCACCTAATCACACAAATAACACCCAGGAATTGCTAACCGTGATGTCGTCATCCTCTACATCGATGGCGTATTATGGTGTTGAGTTCGCTTACGTAACCATCGCTGTTCTTGTTGCTTTCACATCGGCACCCTTTGCTTTAGTGTACATCGCATCTCGCTTACCACACAAACGCCAGACTGAAGAAATTCGTACCACTGAGCCAGTTGACGAGAAAGAGAATTTCACGATGACAAAATTAACCCGGCGCGTTCTCCTGGCCTTGATCTTTATACTAGCAGCACTATACGTTAGCTTAGAATGCACAACAAGCAATTTCATCTCAGCGTTCGCTGTTAAGCATCTCGCTTGGGACGCTGTGGATGCAGCCGCCATTTCCAGCGTCTTCTGGGCGGGACTTGGCGTCGGTCGGTTCATCAACATTTTCATATCTCTTATTTTAATTCCCGAATCCATGTTATACATCAACCTCTGTCTGATAACATGCAGTTTTATTATATTACTATTTGTTGATTACTCACGTGTCTGTCTATGGATTGGAATCGCAGTTGCTGGTTATGGCATGGCCAGTATGTTCGTGTCAATTGTGCTGTGGGCATCAGAGCGCATGCGTATCACAGGAGCAGCATCTGCTGTGTTGATCGTGGCTGGATCTGTCGGCTGCACCGCGGCTGCCCCAACCATGGGGCTCCTCTTCGATCAGTTCACACCAATGTCCCTCGTCTACGTCAACCTGTGTATCTCCGTGCTCCTTCTTTTGTTGTTCTTTCTAGTTTCGTTATTCGCGAAACTGAAACTGAAACCGAAACAAATGATGGTATCTGCATGAGAACGCTTTCGTGCAAATTATTGTTATGATTCGCTGTTTTAACTAAAAATGCATGCATGTTCTGATTGTGCGTATTACAATCTAAATTCAAGCAATTCTCGCTATTCTCATCACATATCCATCGGAAAGCTACCTCTCACTGATCAACTCCAAAAGGCTCCTGGATATGACATAATTAGGCCTACTCTTCAAGAGGCCGTCAGTCGTACAAGAGTGCAGCCTTGTTTTAAAGTATGATAGCTTCTGAGTAGATCACTCATAACGGCATACGAATCATTTTTGTCGATTTCACCAGCTATCAAAGGCATCAATCATGTCATGAGAGTGCTCAAAATAATGTTTACCAAGATTCATGGATTGGCTTCACAAGAAAATCTAATTTTGGTCGCGAACGGACTAAGTGTCGAGAATAGACTTGAAACCTGTGTAGAATACTGTACGGTACCTCTTGAAGCCCTATAAGCATGGATTATTAAATTACCTATGTAGAAGTAATTAATTATTAATGAATTTAATTGAAGACCGGTAAGAAAAACACTCGTGGGGAAACATATCAAATCTTTTCACGATCCGCAATAAACACCACAGGCATTGTCAGTACCGAATGCACTCATCCATCCACTGACCAGAATACAATATAGTCATCTTGCAAATGTACTAATGCACTCAACGATGCATGTAATGGCACGCTCTATAACCATGAGTTGCATGTCTCCTTTCCCATGAGAACTCGGTCTCTGTCATATCATGAGCCTCGATGTACAACAACAAATTGTGAAATTATCAAGCACGTTACGGATTCAAAATTATTTCTTACAAATGAAAGGGAAAACACGAAAGAGGAGAACTTTGTTTTTTTCAAAGACGCCTGTGCATCTCAACGATGAATGATGAGTTGCTTGTCATTTTTTTTTTTTTTTCTATCTTTGATAGTATCCATTGAGTATAAGAGAGACAGCTAGAGACTTGAGGCCATGCGATTGCGCACTGTATCATAATATACTTTATTACTCTGACTTCGGCTCAAATTTTTCATTGAGAACAAGCTGATTTCGCATCGAAATCCTTAAACTGACCTTGAACGAAAAATAAGTGTTTTAATCAAATTTAAGGTGTGCACCATATTAGACTGCTGTAATGTGACTTCCAATGATAATGCTAGAATTTTGCGACCAGCACAGACGAAACCGGAAGTCCGGAACACAGCCAGGTATGTTGCATGCATAAGGATTCATTGCCGAGAAGGTTTACTTCGAAACACCTGGCTGAAATACAGGGAAACCTTACAAGGTACGGCAATGCTGCAATCTTCAAAAAAGCTGCAGGGCAGGGCTGCGAAAGTGACTCTTTGTAAAGGTCTAAAAGGGACACTGTAAGAATATCCATGTACCTCCATTCAAATAATATCATTTGGTCGAATCTATATTGAATATTTAATTTATTAATTTAATTATTTATGCAAAGTGAACCGAGAACCTTGCATTTTCTATTGCCTGTGAATCCGCCAATTGGCAATACAATTCGTAACCATGACAATTAAGTGGAATACAACGAATGCTTGACCGTCGTCAAACATGCAATTATGTCTAGAATTTTATCGACTGCGCCAATCAAGATTGCTTGGATTAAGTTACATAACAAACTATTGCTCCGCACTGTATAATGGGCTGCAATACACATATTGGACAGGTAGGCTATACCACGTGCTACTCACAGCACCCAATTCCCCAGAAATCTAAGTAAAAAGAGGTATATTTGAATATTAAATTGTAGCCCAAAAATAATGCAAAACAACGCCTCAACACTTAGCAACAGAGGATTAGTGACATTGGCTCTTCTGATGTTCGGAATGTCAACAATAAGCAATGCGCCATGTCTGTAGGGACACCTACCCTCTTGCTGCATAATTCAGGAGGCTCGTCATGCATTAGTTCTGGCTTCGAGGAGGAAAATCAATTTCTGGGTAGCGGTGGCGAAGAGAGCCTTCCCCAACCCCCTCCCACGGCAGGCTCCTTTCCCGTTGACGTCAGCTCATTCAGATATTCCGTGTAGCGACAGGAATACACCACCTTGACGTCGACAATGGACTAACGGAGACGTTGTTTCAAAGGCTCTCTTGAATTTTCATCAAATTTCATTGCCAATATACTGAGTATTGGAGTTTAGTCGTCGGTACGAAGGAAATCACTTTATTTGGTCTTATAAACTGAAGATTCTAAAGATGGCGATTGGTTTGGGAAAAGGCAAGGATTTAGGATCCGAGGCTGAACCCCACCACTTCCTTACAGGTAAGCATTTCAAATTTTGATTAATCACAGATTAATTATTATATAATTGTACATCTTTCGGTTTTCGAACATATTGCGTTGGCACAATAATTAATTAATGGGTTAATTATGTTATTGGTCTGGTATTTAGAACCAATCAATTATCAATCTGCATAGGTGTGTATACTCTGAGCATGAACCAGACAACCGTAGGAAAGATATGGATATTATATGCGATGTTTATCTCCGGACATCCCACGCTGCGGTCACCGTAAACAACATTTGTTGACCAAAGCGGTCATAATACATCCCTCGGGTGAACTACACAGAGTATACGAGGCTAATCCTGTTGCAATAGTCCTTGCCTGTCTACACATGACTCCACGTGCCACAGTCCCTGTGTCTTACATGATACGTTGGCATATATATAATCATATTCGGGATAAAGACATAATTTTTTTTGTGCACGTGGAAGAAATGTCTCAACCCCGAGTTTTTAACGTAATCAATGGCAATGACATGAGTTGTGGAGGAATCACGCCTCTCAACCGGCCACTTTTCCATCTCGTTTCCCTTGCAAAAACACAACCACGCTTTTACCGGCACGTGCCGTCAATTGATGCGACTTTAAATGGTAATCATGCTCTAATTCATTGGCAATTTGCTCCTGCAATAGTGTGCAATCAGGCCCCTGGTTATCAGCCTTCTAATGGCCTTGATCAGGTCTACTTATTATTTCTAACGTTCATTTCTGAGTACAATGTTCGTGCATACTGTTGTTATACTACGTAGCTGTGGATGTTTGTCATTCATGGTAATATGTTGCGATATATTATTATTTAGACTAATGGGTGCAATTAGTGAACTGATTAATATAGGTATGAACTATATAGTATAGTTGGTTATACCAATAATTTCCATCGTAATCTCATATAGTGATCAATTATTATGTAATAGGAGGGAGAAGCCCTACCGTCCGGTCCTGTAAAATCTATAATTTGTAATATAATTATAAATAGTTTGCGTTGCTGAGCCTTAGTCTTCACTAGTAAATGTTAATTACTTCAATTTTTCCCCGCTCACCACCGACCTCTCTCTTCAGTGCACTGGTACGTTGTCCTGGTAAGTGTCGTTGGATCCCTGGCTTTCCTGGTTGGCGTCACTGTCTGTGCGTACCGTTGTCAAAGAAGACGAGCCGCCAACAGCGCCACTAGTCGACTTTCCTCTGCCATCAAGAAAGGACTCCAAGAATCTGGAACCGCCCAACACCGGACAAATGTCTCTTTGAAGAGTACCGACAGTGTGAAATCTGGCCATGGTGCTGGAACTCCACTTCTCAAGGGCCAGAAAGCTCAGCCTGACGCCAATCTCTCCACTGATTTGAAGTCGGCCAGAGGTCCAATGAACGTCTCCGGGGAAAGTAAGCAAACCGAATGCGTTATAGTGAACGAGCAGGGTGGCTTGAAGTCGCCGTCGGATAAGGACGAATCAAACCGAGAGAAGAGTGAGGACGAGCTAAAAATTACTAAACTGGGCAGTTTGTACTTCCAAGTGGAGTATGACAAGGCAAAGACGGCTCTGGTGGTCACGATTGTCCGAGCAGCTGACCTTCCCGCTAAAGACACCAGCGTCGGAAGCTCAGATCCATACGTCAAACTTCAGCTGCTTCCTGAGAAGCGACACAAGGTCAAGACAAGGGTGCTGCGTAAAACCCTGAACCCCGTCTATGATGAGATCTTCACCTTCTATGGGATCGACTACAACCAGCTCCAGGGCCTGACTCTCCACTTCGTCGCGCTCTCCTTTGATCGCTTCTCACGTGATGACATAATTGGGGAAGTGCTGTACCCGCTGTCAGGACTTGATCTGGCTGAGCATAGTCTGGAGCTATGCAGGGACATCTCTCCACGCCACATCAAGGTTGGTCTACATTTTTAAGTCTCGGGCTTCATTGCAGGGTAACGAACTCTAAAGCACAAGGATATTGGCAGCATATCTGAGACTCATAACAGTGGTAAATTGGCCGATTTGGAGACACGGTTAAATAGATAGAACATGTAGTTTCTGAGGGCTGGTTTCAGGTCACATGCTGCAGTATATACAGCATGGCATTAAGTAGCCCAATTCTGCCAATGTCATATCGATCGAGTGTCTATTTTAAGCAGGATAACCTTTCTACTTTGATATAGAGGGATAGTTGCCCGCATTTTCTGACCAATTACTAGTAGATATCCCTGGTAATATTCTCACCAATAAGGTAAATCATTGATCATAAAACGACCTGGTGATGGAAATGATATAATCAGATTACATAATTTGTACATAATCTGATCATGCGCAACCCAGAAATGTCTGTATAATGCCGGGATTCAAAGAATCGGAAAATAAGCCATCCAGATAAATTACGTTTTTCTCGGGCGACATGTTTGTGTATTACAACTCCATTCCACCCATTGGGATGTTACAGGCGCCAGAACAGAACCCGGGACTGAGGTTTCCCTCCACTGTTATCTATAAATCTCAATGGCTTTTTACTACTCCTACATGTATTTCCATATATAGGCAGTAATACACAGCGCCCTGCCTTGTTACGCAGCGAATCAAAACGGCTGAGCCACTCCGTTTCCCCAATATGTTTTGTGGGTCTGAAGGCATCACCTATGAGGCTATGAAATCACACGAATGAGGCCATTCGTGGTGAAAGGAAACCTAAAAAGGTTTTCTACGCTCTTCGTGGGTACTATAAGACCCTCAAAGGGGTAATCCAGTCATCCACACGGAGAAAGGGGCATCGTCAGAGACAGCTGTTGCCTCATGAGGCAATATGTCCCATCATCATGAACTACAGTATAACCTCGATATGTCGAAGACTCGGAGTGCCTTCGAGATATAAGGATAAGAACACGCGCACAACTGTATAACCACAGACATACACAAGCACATGTCGTAGAACATGGCGCTTTCCACAAATGAGATGCTTTCCAGCGCCCAGTAACGATGGTCGCCAAATGACAGTCGTTCTTTTGACGAATGACCCCCCGGAGCCCACAACACTTGACCTTTTCAGCCACCGCAAAAATTCGCCAACATATAAGCTCAGCCGAAGTTTCGTGAATATGCTGGTGAATGACACTGACGTCTTAGCTGTAAAAGGAGCGCATGGCTTGTCAAAGGCAGCGGGAGATGGTTCTTGGGCGGCTTTTGGTCCAACTATAAATCCTCCTGAAATGGAGCATCAGGCGTCAGGCTAAGATTACAGCGTTTCATGGGGGCTATTCTGCATACTGTCTGCTCTGCAAAGATGTTTACTGGGATGAACAAGCTCCCTGCTTGAGTCTTATGTTATAAGAATGTTATATATATAATGTAAAATTGATAAGAATAGGTACACTACATTTCTGACAATATTGATAATTCGGCTGACACCGGCCGTGCTCAATTAAGCATAATTATACGCCCAGATGCGGCGTGGTTCTCCTGAGACCGTACGTTTCCTCTGCGTATTACAAAAATGCAAATTCAGTTCAGGGAAAACAGGGGAAGTATTTTCTATTCATGAGATCACACATGAAATGAATTTCCACGAAAGGGGAAAATTGCTTAGATTAAATGAGGATCTCTTGATCGACAGCCCAGGACTCTTGGATAATAGATTATTAGATCGATCAAAGCTGCCACAGAACCAACAATACAGTATCGCTGCCTATTCCCTCAAATGGAGACAGGATATCACTTATGAAATAACACGATCAAAGGTGGTGAAAGGGAGAGAGAGAAAAGGGGTCTCGTTGGAGGGGAGAGGGGGATGGGTAACTCTCCGGGGGGATAAGACTATAGTCACCCACGTGAGGAAGGAAATGAAACCGAAGCAAGTGGCTTAAGGAACGGTAACAATTGAAGCATTTTGAGTACTATATACACAGGTGATACAAATAATATAATTGGTTAATTAGCCTGTTGTTGACGCCTTTTTTGCATTATCATTCAGTCATCTTGTAATTTTGTACCAGTTAAATCGGATGGAATATTGTTGCTGGTTGAAATAAGACACACGCCTACTTTTGAACTAATGAGCTTAGACATGTCAGATGACTTCCACAGAACAAAGGAGACAGTGGCGTGACTGCCTATTTTGATGGAAAATACGACGACATATTAAAGCACCTGCGCAAAGCCTCCTGTAATATATACATCCTCAGTGCTGTATCTGAACCGGAAGTTACATCAACTTCGTTGACATTTAAATGGCACAAAACTGAGGTAAATCGTGCGGTGTTTTCAACCAACCTGATTAGCTTGCTGTTTGTTGTCATAGGAACGCATACATGGTTGTTGGCTTTCGTTGCCAAGGCCAAAATCAATAGCAACGGCGGATGGGAAGTTGGGGAACCATGTTCTATATTTAGACCTCACTGTTAAGAGACAAGGAAGTCGGGCTGAGCTGAAACGTTGATTCTAAGGAGAGACATAAACCGCGGACTTTATTTGATGGAGCTGGTCAAGGGGGTCATCGGATGAATGATCTGCATGCAGATGATCGGCTGATGACGCCGCAGTGAGGTCGGGTCACGTTTGCTGCTGTAAATACTTCTTCGGTACATCATCAAAGTCACAAGGATAATATCAGACCATGACTCTAGTATTTACGCACACGCATACACGCATTTACTTCAGTGAAGCATGAAAACCCTCTATGAATAATTTACACGTCAATTGTGAAATCTGAACTTACCCATCGAATTGCGTCGTGTTTTGATGCGTCGTGTCTACTAAATGTGAGTGTGAAATGTAAACGTATATGCAGACATCGTATAATTATCAGACGTCATGGAGTCATGTGTCATCATTAAAATGAATTGCAAACAATTATGATATTGTTCATTTGCAAGGAGCAGGGGCTGGTGGAATTCGTAGAAGTAGCATTAGATCATTAACAACAGACGTCAATGAACAATACTAAACGAAACAAATAAATTTAACGAAAACCTGAATCACCTCACTCACTTGCATCGCACCATACTATAGTTATACAAAACTACATGTATATATATATATATATAAAATACCTGTTTCTGATCCTTAAATTAGGGCCTAGTTTGTATTCCATGAAAGGGGTGAAACTGTAAATACCTTTATACATGTACATTTATAGTAGTTATAGTCGAGGTAAGAATTTAAAATGCTGTCAATTAAACCACCGGACTTCCCTCCTTTCCTTCCTTATTTGGGCTCACCCTTCAATGCTGTTGAGTAGGAGGCTGCTTCATAATGCAACCAATAATATTACTGTAGAGCCATTCCGGTAATTAATCGCATAGCTATAAGCATTATTGCATAATTCTCCATCCTGTCTCACAACCTAATCTCTCACCCCCAGATGCACAGCGCAGGACGAGGAGAGCTGCTTCTGTCTCTGTGCTACCAACCCGCAGCCAACAGACTGACGGTGGTTGTCCTCAAGGCACGCAATCTTCCTAAAATGGACGTCACTGGACTCTCAGGTGTGTGAGCTGCGAACGAAGCAAAGTAATTGCAACAGGAGCCATTGGATCATTGATCGAAGCCCCATTCATAAGACACTGAAAGCATTCGCGTGTATTGGGGCCAATTGGGTTGAGGGAGGGCGGGTTGGGGACCAGTGTGAGTGCTTTTCATGTGAGCAAGATTTTTCTGATTAATATGGTGCCAGGAAAAAAAAAAAACATCCATGGATTGACAAACATAAGATTCCTGGCATCTATGACGTGCATTGAGAGCTATGGCTATAGATTATGTTGTATAGATCATGCGGAATATATCTATTCCACCGCACCAGATTCTACCTGTGTAATTCGTAATCAGGAACCCTCTGGAGAAGCGAAGAAATGTATGCAACTTTATGGATGGCACCTGTGTTCGGGCACACTTCCTATGCTTATAGAAATATGGTCGTGATGAGTTTCAGTGTTGTGTAACCAGATTGTATGATTACATGTCATGGTCTCCAGGCCTTCTGTATTCATGTCGGATACAAATCTGATCAAGATCTGCTTGTGGACACAATTCACATTGATTCTTTTCGCTGGCTTCCTTTCTCAACCGTTGGACGAGACTAGATTGCGGCTTAAATGTCATCCAAGCCACTTGAGTGGGAGGGGAAGCAGGTCACGGGTGCTCAGCCGGATTATTGTGGGCCTGTGCACTGGAGCCGCTCCCCCCCACCCCCCTCCCGACTTGATGCTATACACAGAGCGAATGTAGAGTACAAGTCTCTGTGGAAGTGATTAACACAATGATCATGTAGACAGAATGTGGTCAATAATGATAAAATGACCATTTACAAGTTGCCAATGGAACAAGCAATTCGGTCAAGCGTTCTCTGGATTCGATCGAGGACCTGAATAGATCAGCAGGCATTATTGATCTAGTCATTCCAGTGGGTGGTATAGATCCGTGTTAAGCTGCGGTGTTTGATATGTTAATCCGTGTGTATTGGACATGTGTATGGCATCTGCGCTTCTTCTTAAATTTAGGCCTAAACATGGACATTTGGGTACAATCTGAGTTCTAGACTTGGCCACATGCACGATACGCGCTTTTGTATCATCATCCTGACCTTGCGATTAACTATACAGATAATGAATATTTTTTCTTTGCTTTAAATTTAATATTTAACTTTTTTTTCCAGATCCGTACGTGAAGATTTACCTGCTGTACAACGGACAACGAATAGCGAAGAAGAAGACGCACGTAAAGAAGAGAACATTGAACCCCGTTTACAACGAATCCTTCTTGTTCGATGTCCCGTGCAACAACGAAGGGCTTCAAAACATCAGTCTGGAGTTCCTGCTCTTGGATTGGGACCGGATGACGAAGAATGAGGTCATAGGTCGACTTGAGGTCGGCGGGCCCAAAGGCACTGAATGTACCCATTGGTCGGAGGTCATGAACTGCCCCAGAAAGCAGATTGCAGAATGGCATAAGCTGCACGAGTAAATGGATCAAATAGAAAGTTCTTTATTTTTTCAACAAAAAATAAATAAAATAAAGAAGAGTTTATAGATATTTTATTTTAATTTATGAACAGAAATTGACATGAGTTTGCATGGCACAATAATTAAGAGGAAAGGATAATTTATTTGCTGTATTTTTGTGTTGCAAATCAATGAAACCCATAACAGATGAAAACCTTTGCTAAGGCATACATACTTATTGTTATTATTATTATTATTATAATATTATTATTATTATTATCATTATGTTATTATCAATGATACTATAGTATACTCGATTAAAGCTTCGCATCAAAATTATTTATGAAGTGGTCAAATTACCATCAACATTGGACTATGAACTAAAAATTATAAACATATACATATATTACTAACAAAATAATTATATCTATTTCACCCCGGTTAGTGTGTTTATGTTGGCAAAAAAAAAACGATGTTCTGTCATATATTATCATATTACGTAATATATCATTTTAATCAAAAGTGCGCGATGTTTTTCTCTTCAGTATCAATTACCTGTAGGTAACAAACAATGTGTAAACAAATGCATGTAACATGAGATAAAATAACATTTCAGTATATATTTTCATGAAAGTAAATATCGTTACAAATGCATATACCTCCTCCTTCCCACTATGATTTCACACTCCTTCCATGAAAATATCTGGTAAAACATTTGACTATATTTTGCGATATTCATGTATGCTTTTTGCACTGTATAAATTGCCCTTTTTAGAAAAGTACCAATCTGTACGTACTCTTTAACAATGTTAATCCATAGTTTTCTTTATCCTAAATTGTTAACAATTATGTATGCTCCCTCTATCAATACCCTCTGATTTTACTATTCTGCCCCAAGAAATATGTGTGAAAAATAATTGTGATTTCTGATAATAATAGCGCCCTCCTAAGTATATTATTATACCATGATCACATAATCTTATTATTGTCATTCCCATGTAAAAAAAAAAATATAGATAAATTAAAAAAAAAAAAAAATACACATTGTTAACTTTTCCCATCCGTAGTTGGCATATTCAACCAAGGAATGAGGTCATCAGTGACTCCACAATCACTGGACAGGTGGGTTGCTTTGTGAGTGATATTTCAGCTGAGAACGCATCCATCTTTCTATATCAATGACATAATGCAGTGTTGTTATTCACACATAATGTTGAGTGCAAAAACTGTGTTCGTTGGTGAATAAATGGATAATAAATAAATAAATTGTTTTAAAAGACACTTTTCTGTGTTTGGTTGATTCAGTTTTAATTCTTCTGTTAGTCGCCAATCGATTTGAATTGATTGAACTTGCTGTGTCTGCCAGAGTGAAACACAATGGTTGGATTCGTCTCCAAACAGATGAAACATTTTTATTCACGAAACGTCATTCGCCAACCATGGGGCATCTCAGGGTCAGCGTTAGGGTTAGGTTTAGGGTATAGCTATTTCTGACCCCAACCCTAACCCTAAGCTAAGATCTCCTCAGGGCGGCTTATAACCATAAAAAATAATGTTGTTTTCGTCCTTAGGACATCTGAGTGTAGACGAATCCAACCGGTGCGAGTGATACAAGTGTCCTTAGTAACCGCTGGTTGTCGTCTAGCTTCCAGACTTGGCCGATCGCGTTCATTCAACCCTGTCGATCTGCTCATCATTTTGTAAGACCTTTTATATGCCGCATGCATCCGTTATCAACTTTTTATGCGACGCCGAGCTGTCTTCCCCGAAAGGCGCGAAATTTCAATTCTAACGTCCAGCTGCCAGCATTGTTCATAAAAAAAAATAGATCCGTGGTGATATCAAAATAGTTCATCGCGGAAAATATAAAACACGTACGGATGGGCGGGATGGCTTGTCGTGGCGTTCACATTAATTGAAATTGTGAGGATGCAATTAATCTCACTCATTAAATTTTAGTAAAAGGTAGGCCTAATTGTATGGATGCTGTTCTTTTGGTGGATTATTTGCTTGAAGTTGTAGGATAAACCTGCTGCCTAAAATTACCGTTGAAAATAAAAAAATTTAACATAAATAGTGAGGATTCTGTGTTTGCCTGACACCCTATATTGCATATCCAGGGGCGATCGGGCCGCGATAGAGTGGCTACTTTCGGTGGTGAAACGTGATGAACAAGATCACAATAAGCAATCTTGAATCCGCCGACCGAACCGTATCTGAGCCTCACCAGTTAATTGGTCAGATACGGTTCCGCCGGTCCTCTCGCATCGGCTCCAGTCACGAAGAATTCTCACGATTTGCACCCTTTTTTCTCTCTCTTACACAGCCAGTATGAAGTATGCAGGCTTCATTTATATACATGTACGTAGAGTGATCAGCTTTATTATACACTTATCGATCTTCACTGCATGCAATTGATGTACGAAAAATTGACATTCTACATTAATTGCATTTAAAATCATTTGTATCTCCAAAGATTAAGCACAAAATGTCGCGCGTATCTTTGTGTGACACATATGATCAAACTATAAATGAAGTATTTTTGGCAAAGACTCTACTGACAAATTGGTGTCACATTAAATTCTTCGAAATGACCATACGTTGACACTTGGTTGTCATGGCAATCACCGACGCTTTCATTTCGAGCGTTTTATCCTTTATCGAAATCCTGACGATTTGGATGCCCCCCCCCCCGCCAAAAAAAAAAAAAAAAAAGAATGTCATAACAAAACTTGTTCATGATAGAACTCAATATATTTTGTTGGTGGTCCTTTTGAGACTATAATTTAAGCTCCTTAGATCACAGCACTGGTCATTC
This sequence comes from Capitella teleta, assembly GCA_000328365.1. Lineage (NCBI taxonomy): Eukaryota > Metazoa > Annelida > Polychaeta > Capitellidae > Capitella > Capitella teleta. The sequence continues at coordinate 121,219 of KB311498.1, read as the reverse complement.
GGCATCTATTAGTTGTCTTCACTGGTTCCCTGGTCATATATATATATATAATGACACAGCACACACCGATGACAGGTGGTATCTCATTGGCTGCTATTTATAGTAACATTTAGTCAACTGGTATTCAGCAAATAATGAGAATTAATTTTCAATCGCCTCGCCTTTTGAGCCATCTTGGGAATTCCGAGTGACGTCATGTGAAATCGAGTGAAATGGATGTACCAAAATAGGGGTGAGTTTTCATCGGTGTGTGCCAGTGCTTCTTTTCAGTAGCGCCGGAGATCAGTGAATTAGTCGTCTGGACTCACAACGAAAGACGCATCTTGAGATCCCATGCATATTGCAGAATTAACGGACAGTCAACACATTCATGGCCCAGATTTATATTTTGAATTTTGTTCTCTGTGTGTCAGTCTCGGTGGTGGTTTTCATTGGAATCTACCACAGGGGAAGAGAAGCATGCAAGCTGCCTTCCAGCAAAAACAATGAATTAGTTCAATAACGATACAATGTATATAGAATCCGATATTATAAATTAGTTCGCTTTTCCATTCTTTTTTTTCTTTTTCTTTTTTCTTTTGCCAATTTTCATTAGAAGGAAACATTCAAATGCGCTCAATTTACAGAGTAGAATGTACATTCTAAAATAGAGAGCTTTTGAATGGATTTTTTTTTTTTTTTTTTTTTTTTTTTTTTTCC
>KB311498.1:52795-115827 GCA_000328365.1 Capitella teleta | reverse complement strand
TGCTGGGAAGTATTTTGACTATATTAAAATTTAATGCCTTATGCAAGACTTTTTTTAAACCAACTTTTTTTAGTAGATTTTGCAAGCTAGCTTGTTGCATTAATTATATTTCTAAAATAATTATGTTGTATATCACTTATGTATGGCATTGTTCATTTCTCATTTCTCAGATGGCTCAGCCAAGGACGTACAGCGGACAGATTAACGAAGTTGAACGATGCCAAGCAGTGTGCGGCACGGCTATTGAACCTCATTATATAATCACCGTATAAATGTATATGCATCATTCGTGAATTTATTTGTAATAAAACTAAGGTTCTGTTCTCCATACCTCGTTGAATTACCTCTAGTAATTAAGTGCTCAGAAAAGGGATTTTTCACTATTTATAAAAAATAAAAAAGTCAAGAGGAGCATGTCCCCGGACCCCCCTGGTGCTCCTCTATCATATACCTTCAATTTGGGCGCCCCCCCCCCCCATCACCCCCAAGTCTGGGAACGTTCCTACGCCTCTGCTTCTAGGACTCGTGATTGGGCAGACCCACAGACCCAACAAGGTGTCGGTTATTTGAAACTGCCTTTAATTATTATAACCATATTTATTCAAATATGCAAATTATTTATAAAGTAAGGGAATTCCCAAATTTAGATGATAATCATAACGCATATTTACACTTTCCTTAACCGAATAACGTTGTAGAATGTAGTACATCATTACATGTAGTCACAGACTAGTTAGTTCAGTAGTACTACAATTAGTATTGCCGCAAATAAAACATAATATGAGGTCCTCCAAATGATTTCATTTCTTCAATATTTCAACCGATTTCTTTTGAAATGTGATGGGGAGCTGCTGAGTAGATGATGAGGCAGAACAAGCAGATAGAAATGGCAGAGATGCATCACTTAACACTCACAGTTCTCATTCATTGAACAAATTCATTGATTTACTCATTATTTTATGATACCGTATTGATATGTGTAGCTAAATATTCACAGTAAACGCTTCGCAAAAGCAATCAAACTTATCACAGCAGTCGACAGCCAGTGAAATATGCATGCCACCAAAATGTACTGTTACGCACTCACTTCCGCTGTAGCCCATGCTCGAATGCCAAGAAAATTATCCTGTCCAAAATTTGATCACCCATCAAACTGCAAAAATTACTTATTCCTTTAGAGCGTTTGGCAACTCTTAAAAATTTAATGCAAATTAACAAAATATATTCGATAGGTCTAACAAGTCATATAATATTTAGGTTAAGAAATAAGGAAAAAAGGTCAAAAAACCATAATCAAGTATCCAAATCATTGAAAAATTGGAATAAATAAAGTATGGCTACAGAGAGAAGACGAGGGCTGAATCAAGCGGGCAGATTGGAAACATATATCATTCCTATCTTACCATCACTGAAACTACCAAACAGATCTGTTAGATTAATTAAGATAATTTATTTACAAGATAACATAGAAATGTGAGAAAATAAGTGCTATAGCGCTGTCTCCTGTGGGGTTGTTTCTGTTTCGGCTGCTGCTAATTCCCGTTCAGCCAGTATTTTTCGATTCCTCTTGGCTTTGATATAGGTCATTGGAGCAATGGGGAAATATCCAGCTAAGCCTGAGAAGTAAAAAATCAAAAATAAGTTTAAAAGTAGGTCAAGAGCAATAAAAAGGTTCTGGTTTATATTTATAATTATAAATAATAAATACAGTCAAAGCTGTGTTAGCGACCACCGGTACAACGCGACCAGCGACCGATCATTATCGGTCCCGATTGACTCTTGAGCCTGTGTTAAACAACCAGGCACTTGTTGGGCGATCAGACATTGACGTGTGCATCGAAGTGTTCACGGCTTGCCTGCTCAAGCCACGAGTTGAGTCAAGCTCCTCCTCCCGCTCGGTCTCCACTTAAAACCTTAAGCGATTGCCTAACGCTTTAATATGAGCGAGTGATGGTCATGGGCTCGTTCTTTGCTGACAGTTAAGAACATGAAATAATATGATTTCATTAATTGGGAGAACAAAACAGATGAAAGAATACGTTGACAATTGATGTGTTGTGTCTTATGTTTGTTTACACTACGATATTTCGAAAGACAGATTGCATATGTAATTTATAATGGTAGTGTAGATTTGTTCCCTAGAATCGTGATCGAAGGCAGATTAACGATAAGGGCGGATTACATGACGCAATTAACATTACAAAAAATAGTTTGAAATCGGTCCCCAGAATGGTCGTTATAGACAGGTTTTACTGTAATTTGAATACACTGAAAACTGACTCACCAAGAATTTCAGCAGCTGTTTTGTTTGGTTGAGCCCCGATGCCAATCCAGTGATGCAATCTCTCAAAATTAATGGAAATCAATTTCTCATTGTTTTGGTTTGGCATTGGATCATAGGAGCCGAGGACTTCAATGGGACGACTGTTGCGAGCCTTGTGTTGGTTCAGAACGACCAGGTGAAAGAATGGTCGATTGGCGCAACCGTGAAGGGCAAAGCGGATAGCCAGGTGTTTGGACATGTCCTGAAAGAGAGAAAAGTCAGCAAAGGGCATTCCTTTAGGACAGGGGTCAGGATATGGCGTCCAGCAGGCGAAATCAGCATCAGAGCACCTTGGATCTGACCAGCGAGTGACCCTTCCAAGACTTCATAATCTAATCTTCAAGGGCATTATTTCTATACCTCATTTAGCTCACATGATAGTCAAAGCTGCTTTGAATTGCTGTTATTGTAAAATCCCCAATAAATGATTAAGAACTGCAATCCCTTCAATTTGATTCATGTACACATCATGTAATGACTATTCAATGTGGATACACTGATCTGAATTTGCCTGTGATGCTGTCGTGAAGTGACAGTGTATCCTTCGTATCCACATTAAAAATATCAATTGCCTCTGTTGACCATTAGCTAGCATTCATGACTCATCCATCATTTTACTGTTCACCTTGACACCCCTGGATGCCATTATTGCAGTGTTCCTGAATTAAATATCACCAACTTCAGCCAAAGCCTCCAGCAAATTCATTACTTTTGGGCTACATTACAATATAGTACGGTATATTATATCATAAGTTTGCAGTGTTGTGAACAGGTGAAGCAGTAGCTGACATACTACAGCGAGCCCTATACAGACCTTGCACGAGAATCTGTGCTAGTGAAGCAGGTATTCATTAATTCAACTTAATTATTTCCGCAGGCTCCTTCTCAGGGAGAAGAAAAACTGATCAGCCATAAGCTCCAGACACATATAAACACGGACAATATTTGATTAAGAGCGCAACACAAGGATAACAATTTGACAAAGCATCAAAATAATGAGTGCCCATTACCTTATTCCACAAGTGTAACTGATCTGATTATCAGTTACAGTTTGGCATTGTCGCCCCAATAGCGCACATTGTGGTTTATTATTGAGAGGGGATCGTCAAATCGAATGACCCGAGATGGTCGAAATGGGTATAAGTTATGTGTTACCAATACCTTATGATGTAACAAGAGTTCAAGTTACTTAAAACGCAATAAAGTTGGCAAAAATAACATCGCCGGCCGAGAGCGCTCGGGTTGTGAGTTTCCGGTGTTGAGAGCATGCGCAAAAGATGTAAACAATAGCACGTTTCCTGGGAACCTAACGTTATGACCATAGATGTCGTAAACATTATGACCGTTATGATTCTGGGGGAAGCTGAACATGCTGGATGTTTTCCTACGTTTTTGCCGTCATCAACTTCACAATTGGCGACAGGCAGATAACATAGCGCTGAATTGGCTTCTTTCTCATCGTTACCTTTAAAGTTAACATTAAACTCTGGTGACAACGATTTAATGTTCTTGCGAAGTATTTCACTATTGATAAACAGACACATGTGCGACCACGTCTTATTGTTGTTGAAGAAGTCACATGACGTGATCATGTTATATAAACAAAAAATGGCAAATTAGCCAAAGCGTCATCCTTTCAACAAAAAAATCGCATTTTCTTATTTGTAGCCTCGATCGCTCGGATAAATCGTTCGTAAGAGGTGCAATGTTTAAACTAATTATATAACGGTTCTATTGAGTGTATTCCTAGGTGTGCAATGCTTGCAATGGCTCTCAACGAGCACGCGCTATGGCTCTAAATGGATCCGATATGTGCCTGTAATGTAGTGCATTTATGCAAACGGATATTTCAGGCACACTTGTGGGCTTACCCATTACCCATAAACCTAGAAAATCTCAAAACTACTCAATTATCGCCCAACGAGCATGCAATTCAACGCCTCACGCTGGATTCCTGATTAAACCGTGAAAAGTGTTCCAAGTAATCACCCAAGATTAGAGTGCTAAATGATGCACTAACGTGAAAAAATCCTGGCCGCAAAGCAATCTACAATTTTTTAGAGTTTTCAGAAGCAGAAGAGGTGACTTTGGGTCTGTCTAAATCATAATGGTTTGGGCTACGAATCGCGTTTGTGTACGGTAGAGTATCGACAAAACAGCCATTTTGAATCCAAACCAAACTTTTCTACTATTTAAAGAGCACCCTCGATATTATCGATATTATTATTAATTAATTGCTCTGCATCATATTCTCCACATTATGGTGTCATCATGTATGGTTGATTGTTCTAAGCATACATGATGACACCATATGTGGAGAATATGAGCAAGAGATTATTAAATAATTAATTACTTAACCTCTTGCTCATAACCCGAGGACAATCCGTTATATATTCTCTGTAGTTCTGATACAAAAAAAAAAAATAAATAAATAAATAAAAAAATATTTTGACCTGACCTGACCTGCGTCCTCAATTGTCCTCATTCAGCGATCATTGATTTGTCTCGTTGTCGGAATAAATGGCCAATTAATGGTCCGTGTAGTTGATAGCGCAAGAGCTTGTTGTGTTGAAGGAATGTGGAGACCAAGTTCTTTAATTGTTATAATTAAGGTTGCCCACCTTAAAAAAGGCTGAATTTGTTGTACTTATAGACCGGCCTATACACTGTAGGCCCTATTTTACGGAAATTGTAAAAGCAACAAATTCCCATTCATAATTATATTCATAAAATCAAATAAGTGTATTAGGGTGGGCCGGGGGTATGACGTCATAGAGCCCCAAGGGAGTGGAATAGAGAATCTTGTTATTATTCTTTGGAAAGCTTTACGCTTCCAGCAGCTGTATTAGCATGCATACGTCGTTGGCCTACATGTACGTTCTCCGTTCAGGACGTAAACAGTCAATTTTGAATTGTTTTTCTATCCATCCAACTATCCAAGCTTTCTGGATGAGGTAGCACATTGCTCAGAAAGACAATTAATGCATGTGTAGTATTTTGTGCTGCCCCCGAAGTAAACTTCGCATTTGTGTCAAATAATTATAAAATAGTAAAACAAGTATTTGAACTAAAAGGTTGGCGTTAAGTGAAAGCATTTCATGAATATAAATGAATATAAGATCGAAGGACACATAGTGAAACATCATATTTTATTTCCAACAGTCTGAGTGTAAGTGTCCAGTTGAAAATTACCATTGTACTAATGATACTATTACTAATTACTGATTACTAATGATATATAGTATGAATATGGCGTATATATTGTGAAAATAGTGATTTATGGGGTAGAGGACCCGAACGGGCTGGGTGGAGCCATAAAACCCCATCACTCACTCACATGAGGTAGAGGAAGTGATTTTTTAAACAGATGGATCATGGCTAGCTAGGTGTTATCATATATGTATGTAGTGAACATATCATGGCTAGGTAATACCAAGGTAACAAGAACGATTTCGAAAATATAAAATTTATATGAAAAAAACAAAAAAACAAGGTTGGAGCCTGATGAGGATGAAGTCGATGTCGATGCCATATGATATGTTCTTAAACCAGCTATAAATATGAAATGTCTACTGTTCTGTCAGTCTGAAATCTAGCTAACATCTGGATCCTAACAAAGGGATCATAGAACACGCAAACAACAACACACATCAATGAGTGATGTACTGGAATGCTATCAGTGAACACAAATAATGAATGGTTTAAATCATTGTGTACCACCCAGTTGGCCGCTCCGACCGATCTGGTTGTGTGACCGTCATCTGCTCGTTAGACAATGTGGTCTAAATAACATAACGTCACATCAGGTGGAAGACAATAACATTGTGAGTTTAATTGTGACCTAACGACATGCGTAACAGAGAAACCCTGATCGTGTCCTGGGTTAAGAGAGGGGCACCAAATAGCTCAATCGGTTTAACCGGCTGACTGCAATCCTATGCCGACCGTAGGGGTCGAGGTCCGGGTTCGAGACCCGATCAAGCCACGGCGTTATGATTGTGAATTATCTTTGTAATCCGTTATAATTGTAATTCTTCGGTGACTCTGCAGTGCTGCCCAACTGCGTAACAAGGCCGGGCGCTGTGTACTACTATATGGTGGTATGCAAGTTAAAGAACCCTTGGGATTTATTGATAAGAGATGGGGGAACCTCGGTCCCGGGCCCTTCTGGCGCCCTTATCATCCGCGCGATTGGTTTGGGTGGAGCCGTAAAACCCCACCACGCATCCTGGGTTAAGAGTACCTTTATGACTGCAACCACGAGAATCGTTATGATGAATTGTTATGAGAATCGTTATGATGAAAACGGATGTTTTCAAAAATGCAGTTCTCATCAATTCGCATTAAATTCATAGCGACTGTGGTGTAACGTTAACAGTGCGCAGACGTATTGACATGAATTTGACGATTCTGATTGGAAGAATATATGCTATTAATTGCTTTTTGGCTGGCAATTAATAGCATCTCGCGGTTCTCGCCTGCAGCTCTATATCTCTCAAAACACCCTGGATGAACCTCATCAATCAGGTTATCGTCAACACCACGGTACTGAAACAGCCCTTGTACTTGTACAAAATGACATTCTGTGTAGCCCAGTATAAATCTACCTCAAAGGTGTCTCGAACCCAGACATGATTGCAACACAAGATATTTTAATTAGAATTACATGTATGAAACAATTGCCCACTGTAATGTAACTTACGTACAGGACAACTTCAGTTTAAAGGTCATCAGTATGATCCTGTCTTATTGAATTTTGCATAATTAAAATTACAAAGTACGGCTGATATTGTAAATTCATTCTTTTTGGCCACAGTCGTCAATAAAGTGGTAGGGTTACATATTTTCGCATAATAAATTTAGTTAATGCACAGTTTTTTTTTCTTCTTTTTTTTCTACATTTTGTAGTTGTGATATGAATGAGGGTCATTCTGGTTCAAAACGTTATCCATATAATTAACTACAATTGTAGCATAGTTATAGAAAACTATCCTAGACATATTTTTAATAACTACTCAAAAGCGGTCTGAAAACTGCACATTTCACCCAAAAGTAATCACTTTCCAACATAGGCTCAACCGATGTCCGTATTATGGGTTTTATATGCAATTATACATATTTTGAAATGAAATCTATGGACGTAGTTTGCGGAGCTCACACTAAACACATTTAAAAATAAATACGAAATATTGTTCTTTTTGACACACCCCGTGTGTGTCCAAAAACGTTTTTTCTATCCATAAGCTACCACTTTAATTGATACTGCTATCACGCCAGAACGTTAACCAGGGATGTTAAAAATAATAATATACAGTCTCGTTTTGCCCAAATTGTTGGTACCTTTTTTCTGGAATTTGGGCTGCCAGCTCAAGGACTATTCTCACTTCTATTTGTTCAACATCAGTGGCATTCGCAGTACCATCAGCCAAGACGCAGCCTCACTTATGGAACATGCGCTTATAACTTCACGTTTGGATTATGGCGATGCTCTAGCTGCTTGCTGGCTTCTGCTTCATAGTTATCGAAATTGCAACGTACAATGAAATTGAATATTGCCACGTGTATTGTGACTCGCACCTGTGTGTAAACGAACTGAGTATAAAATTGCACTTCTTGTTTTGAAATGTTTTTTAAATATTTAATTTACTTTTTATACTTTGAAATTGTTTTTAATATTGCTGTTCAGTGTGTCAGATGTCACTGTCATCCCTGTGCCCAAGCCAATTTAAATTTTGGTTCAGAGAATTCATTGATCGCTATTATTTTTTTTTTTCTACCATGCACGACACATCTAACTCTGAGGCTGAACCCGATAAGCACGCTGAGTGACAGGAGGTGGCTCCAAGTGGATTATTGAAGACAGAGGAGGCGGTAACTCCCCGATCAAAGTGTTTCCGAATAATCCTAAAATATTCTCTCTACTATACTACTTAACTGAGTTAGATTACACTAAGATATATTCATAATTTTACACCAATGCAATCAACACTCGTGCGACCTCAAGGGTCAATATTCAAATTTGCTTGTGCCTTAACTGTGAAAATGAAATAATCCAGTCATTGAATTGTATGTGTACGAATGTACTCTTGGAGGTGCTACTAATCATTAATTAGTGATCCGCTGGCTCTTTCGGTATAACTTTAGGTTTTTGGCTCGTTCAGGGGTCCACGTACCTTATTGCACTGATATAAAATCTCGTTTCGAACGCACCCCACTTGCATTTAAATGTACTTTCCTCATTCAGAATTAAATTTTCATCTGATTCTCTTGCAAAAATGGGCGCAAGATAGGTTAGTCAATCGTTACCAGGTATTTATTATGGGAGTAATAATTATAATAATGTCAATTTTAGCTATTTGTAATATTGGGGTTTTTTTTCATCGAGTAGACTACTGTTGATCCACTCTGTACGCGTTGACAATTTTTTGAACAGTTGCACGCCTTGAAGTTGTCCAGGGGTATTAATTGAGTAATGCAAATGAAGACCAGATAGTTCACTGCCATATGGTAATCAGATGGTCACAATATAATTAAATTTCACGATAACTGTTTTCACGAAACACTCTCCAATGATTACTGTATCATATAGCTGCAGTGACGTAACATGCGTTGTATTGATTGCAAAAACTTTTATCTTAGTCACGCGCGAGATAAAGCAGAGTATTAATTGATTTCCTAATCGCCGATCAAAATAGTGGGTGAGAATTAACATCATAACACTGTCTGACTGTTAAGAAGTATGAGGTGAGAAAAAGTTGCAAGACTAACCTATAATGAATGATTATTATATAATTTAACATTTTGCAACAGGATCCAACATTATTTGATACTGCTATGTATGTCAGTATTGCTCTTCAGTCATGATGGGACCTGCTCACCAAAGTTCAACGTCCTCTTTCTGGTTTCTGATGACATGAGACCACAACTGAACGCCTACTTGGGGGAGGACTTCCCATCGTCCACCCACCCTCGGATGCACACTCCACATCTGGATGGTCTTGCTTCAAGGAGTCTTCTGCTAAAGAGAGCTTACGTCCAACAGGCGGTGTGTTCACCGAGCAGGACATCCTTGCTGACAGGCAGAAGGCCTGACACAACCAGAGTCTATGATCTCCAGCATTACTTCAGGAGTGTTGGGGGCAACTTCACCACTATTCCCCAGTACTTCAAGTCACATGGTTACGTCACAGCTGGAATGGGAAAGATATTCCATCCTGGGAGAGCCTCCAACTTTAATGATCCCATATCTTGGACTGAGCCCTACTACAGCGAAGATAACCACCACTGGGTTGAGGAACAGAAAAACTCATGGTTTGCTGTCAACGACGAAGAAACCAAGAAATTTCCTTTACCCGATCAACTAACTGCTCAACATGCTATTGAGACTCTCACGAGATTGGCTCCAAAAGCTAAGACTGGAGAGCAACCAATATTTGTGGCAGTGGGCTATCACAAACCTCACCTTCCTTTCGTCTTCCCATCGAGTTTCTTAGACTTCTATCCTCGTGAAGACGTCCAACTCCCTAAGAACCCCTTTGCTCCAGCTTATCTACCAGAGGATGTCTGGTCGGACTTCTCAGAGCTGAGGAAATATAAAGATGTCGCAGATAAATATGGATATGGAGCGATTAATACCACATTACCCAATGATGTTGTGATCAACCTTAGAAGAGCGTACTATTCTGCCATTTCATACACTGATTCACTGGTTGGAAAAGTTCTACAAACCTTGGATGACCTGGAATTAAGTAACAACACAATCGTCAGCTTCTGGGGAGATCACGGTTGGCAGGTCAGTTGGTTTTCTTGTTGTATAATTGGCTATACGCCATACAGCGAAAAAACTTCTTCTTCTATGTGCCTTGCTTATGAGCGTTGGCAATCATGGCTCGATACCGCACCCTGTCTCTCACACTTTTTCTTAGCGAAAAAACATCAATACAATATCGGCGACTTTGAATAGAGGAGATTCACGCCTCCTTGTCTAACGAGCAGACGATGGCTACATCACCAGTCGAAGCGGCCAACTAGTTCTTACACAATTAATGTTCACGCCAACCAGCTAATTTATTGCATAACTATACTTCGCAGATTGGTGAACATGGAGAATGGTGCAAACATACTAATTTCGAAATCGCCACTCACGCCCCAATGATGGTTCACGTCCCCGGGTTAACCAACACAGGAATCGTCACAGAACATTTGACAGAATTCGTCGATTTGTTTCCAACATTAGCGGAAGCCGCCGGACTTCCGAAAATTCCACTCTGTCCTGAGAATTCCGCCAATATTGCCACGTGTACTGAAGGAATAAGCATGGTGCCGTTGATGAAGAGTAACCAAGACATCGACTGGAAGACAGCCGCCTTTTCACAGTATCCTAAAATGCTGATAGACGGCGATATAATGATGGGATACTCAATGAGGACTGATCAATATCGATACACTGAGTGGTTGCCCTTCGATATGCCAGCGTACAAGCCGTTTGATGACGTGCCAGTCTACGTTGTAGAACTCTATGACCATGCTGTCGATCCGGATGAGAATGTCAATGTTGCTGATTTCGGTAGTTATGCAGCCGTGAGGAAAATTCTGCATGAGAAATTGAGCCAGGGGTGGAGAGGTGCTCTGCCTAAATCCGGGTAAGCTTTGAAATATTGAGGGAGAGGGTGGTTATGATATTTTAGTTCCATATGTTGATTTAAAATACATGTCCCGTTGATGGTTCAATGTCATTCTGTGCTTGTTCATCTCACGCAATAAAGTTACAAACTTTAATTTCATCTTACTTGTTTGTTAATTTATTCAAATGAAATCATACAATGTAGGCCTATATATTGAGTTATTATTAGATCAGCATGCACTTATAAAAATTTTGACCCCCCTTCAAAAAAAAAAATAAAAAAAAAAAAATAATAATAATAATAATAATAATAATAATAAGAAACAAGACTATCGGAAGTATGGAAAACGAAACTGACTCAGATGTTCGTGCATGCATTCGAACTTTATAATAGGTTTATCATATTACCTCCGTGCGCCACCATCACATAACAGTTGAAGAGGACCTCTGTTCATTTCGGAACCTTGTTAGATCGATTCTGTGGGCTTCTATGAGTGATGAGAGATCATTTTTGAAACATTTAACCAACTGTGAATGCTATTTAAGACAAATTAAAATACGAATTTCCTGCTCAGACAGAATAACTTGAAATGAGATAAGTGTGTGATTTCTTTTATGAGAACTGCTGAAAAATCTGTTAACAATAGGAGAATTATTTTTGTCACGTCACCACAGTCTGAAATCGAACACAAGTAGAAAGCGAGACTTTAACTTATCAAATTCATTGTATCAAGGAATTAGCCCACAACAAGTGTAATGTCTAAAAATATGTCAATCAAAAGGCGTGTTTGTCTTTTGGAATGTATCCTCTATCATCCGTTACTAGTTCAAAACAACCAGAGCTCCTCTTTAACTCAGAGCGGAATTATATTACAATGGCTAAAAACATAAACCTAAAACGTAACCAAAGATTGACCAATTCAAAACTAAACCCCGTCATTTATTTCCCAGAGGTTCATGATATATAACAACCACTCATCCCGCTCTAATCGCTCCGCACCGTGGCCTCAAAAACTTATCAACACAACATTTGCGCGGAGGAGCAGCGTAGGGCTGGCAGCAGAGGAACGAGGCATTCGCTGCAGCAGAGCTTCTGAAATACCCGAAATCCTCTCCCTCACTCTTGGCCTTTGCAAGCTGAGGTATCTTCGGAGAGCAGCAGCAGCCAGCACACTGCATACTTTCGACCAAGGAAGAAAGCAAGCCGCTTGCTTCTAGGCTTCCGCAGAGGAGCCCTATCGGCAGCCATTGTTTCCGATTGGGATGATCCACTTCCTTGTAACTCCCAGGATATTGTGCTATCCTTTCTCTTTTCACGAGGATCATCGTTGATTTAACCAGTGTTGCAATCGAGAGAGCACCATGTTGTCCTTGGCTAGAGATCTCCTGAAGAAAACTCATGATAAGGGGGAACAAGAGATTAAGCCCCTGACGGTGTGTTTCTGGTCGGACTTCATGAGCAACCCTTCTATCATGTACGGTCTCTTCACGGCGACCCCTCGCAAGATGAACTATGACCCCGATAAGGTCAAGGTTATGGGCACTAAGGATGGAATGATCAAGTGAGTGAATCTTCACGCAATTATATATTTATCGAAAACATAATTTTTAATCCGATTCCTTGGGATAGCGCATACCTTACCATGCAAATAGCTACAACCCGGATCTATAGAACACCTATCGATCAGTATAAAACTAACAGACATCAAGATGGCAAGATCCACGTGTGAGTCATTTATTGCCTCAAAAAATATTAAGCTCTGACACATCAGACTGACATACCTTCCGGTGCCTTCATCAACTTATTCTTATCTACAGAGAAGAAATAACAACCACGTCTGCTAACATATACACGAATACAGACGCTGCTCTTTACCATAGTACTAGTACAAGTGTTTCATTGCAATAACGTTGGGCAGTCTACTCAGTCCCATTCTAGCTCACGTCTCTATTTATATCTTCTGTTGTTTATACTGCTGCCACCTGGGGCATGTCAATCGCCCTGAACCATTTTACGTCGTTATGTGCAGTAGCCCCTTTTCCTTTAAAAACCTAAATTTCTACCTCCCTGGTATAAAATAATCCCTATATTACCAATAAATTATGGTGGCCACCGTATGGTGAATATCACAAATCAACATCCGATTGCATGACTCGGTATCTTCCTTAGTCAGCAGCCGTTTGTTAACATTTCAACTAGTTGTCTGCCTTCTTGCTTAAGTGTTTTGTAGTGTTACAGCTGGATATTATACCAGTATATGTACTCACATTTACTGACACGTCCAATGCCAGTGCTATAACGACTATAATATGGCTGTGCAATAAACAATGTCAGGAAACTTAAGCGATTTCCCTGATACGAGGCAAACAAAGCAGCACTCCATACTCAACCCATGTTCCCCAATGTGCATGCAGCCATACTGACCTCATCTTGCATTCCAGCACACGCAACAATAAGCCAGAAAAACCTCACATCTAAGAAAAACAAGATATTGAATGGCTGCCGAATGTTTTAATCGGGTGAGGATCTGCGGGCACAGTTTATGAGGGATGAATGCTGTTGGGGAGGGCGGTTAACCCCTGATCCGAAACAGTGCACATGATATCAAGGAAGGGTATGCATTGCATGATATGGTTTCAATCAATTCCTCGCGGAGGATTTATGGATACCTCCTTGACCTTGTCAGGTCAAGGTCATGGTGTTATGCACGGTGAGATGAGTGAGTTCTTCCTATCTGGATTGGTTTACCTGAGCTTAGAAATTGAACTTTGTTTTCTCTGCTCCGTCTTTTATCTGGGTGTGCGTCTTAGTTCCGATATTTATTTATTTTATTTTCTTTGAAGAGTTATACTATCGATACCACTTATAAATAGTAATGCTAAAATCAAATTTCTATACACGAATCTAATGTATTTTCTTCGCCATCGGTCCTCAACCTTCGTTGATATTAATAGGCATAATAACTCAGGTGAGATCAATACTCGAGTTTCTTCGGGGACTAGCAATGACTGATATATATTATAGTCTACGTGCAAGCAGATAAATATAATTGTAAGCCTCACACTATTTTGAAAAATATATAAAAGGTTTGAAGAACTTAATTTCATTATGTAAACACTGAAAATCCTGCCAAAGGAGGTGCAAAGAGAGTTTAAGTGCATTCTGTCTACTCGTTCACTCCACCCTGTATTACAAGCAGTTTTTGAGTGCAAAGTTTTGCTGCAGAAGATGAGCTCTCTGTGTACCTTGTATCAGCGTGGGAAAGTATGGAGAAGTTATGACTTATGAGCGGGCTGGACCGCATCAAGGTATCTGCCAGTGTGCGTGTCTATTGCAGGATGGTTTTATGATCTTATCAAATTTCTCTCTGTATGGTTTCGTTGGATATGTATGTACCAATATCCGGTATATTTCGGTATGATTCACATGATCACATCTCTACCGAAACTTAAAAGTTTCATATGATGAAGTTTTAAAGTAGGCGTGTGCCTTCTATATGCGACTTTGGGACTAAATAAAGCATATTTTATATTCCAACTTTTTCATTTGACGCCCATATTACCCAGGATGCATTTGACATGTTAACAGTACGTGCAATTAGATCACCTCGGAATAATATCGCGGAGTCAGACTTTTCCACGTGCATCAGTTTACTCGCTGTCTGGAACTTGTCATGCCGTGCAAATTTCTCTGACCAATAAGAGGCATTTTGGGTCAAGTTATACAGAAATGAAACCGAGGTAAGAACTCAGGCGTATAAAGGCCTATGATCTGTCACCGACGCGTCGAAGCAACCTGACGGTCGATGAATCGACGGTCTGATTGGCTAAGATGTTCTGTGCTGCCAGAAATCCAGTAGGAATCGAAATGTCGCTGCAGGGCACTACATGGAATGATGGGAGCTGTGTCCCTGTGCATGAACTACTGCGACACGTTTCCCACGAGGTACTAGCTAGTATTCCTCTGCAAGAGACAGAGAGAAGATGATACCATTCTGGTTTTAATCTTCAAATACACACTTTCAGATGCCAAAATAAATATTAATCTTCTTTCAGAGAACATACACACTTATACTTAGCTTCATCATAAGCCGATTCCAAAGATAAACCATTTGCGATTCCATACACAGGTAGCGTATTTATCATTTATAGCGATGGTTTGTATCAATCTTCATCTGAGTTGCATCGCTCGTTAAATCGTTTTTGTTTGCCCTTGATGGAAGTGGAATCTGTTATCTTTAACACCATTGCTTTGATATGATTCATCGCGCCGACAACGCATGTGTCTTAAGTCAAAAAAAAATAAAAAAATAAAAAAATAAAAAAATCGATCGAGGATTGGTTCACATGCTTTTAAACCTCTGCCAAGTGTGGCATATTTAGATAGACAAGACTTTGTCATTAAAGAACAAACACCGACCATTTGAAATCCCACTTATAATTGAGTAAGCTTCATGATGATGTATTCAAGCATATCGTTACACTTATGATTATAACAAAGTACAACAATGCCTCATAATGAATAATATATAATCACAGCTAACAAGTTAAACCATAAAGTACAGAGGTAAGCAAGCGCATGTCTGTGCATCGAACCCATTAACTATAAGGGCCCCTGAGGCTTACCCTTCACTTCAGACATGAATGCAACGTAGATCAAGAGCGTTAGCGACTGAGCGAAATTAAGTCCTTCTTCAAAGGTCAACACAAGTAAAAAATGAAACTTTGGGCCTCGGTTCTTGCACAGGTTATTGCCATTTTTGAGCATTTTCAGCTTCAAAGTGCTTATTAATTTAATGAGATAGACAAATATCCAGTCTCCCACCCCACTCTCTCAGTGGGGGTTATGACGTCATAACTCCCCACCATAAACCCTAGGGTACTAGTTTTTGTAGATTTTTTCTTTCAACGCACTCACAATGACACTTACTATATACTTATCTGTTTTATTGTTAAATTGAGTGAGAATCAGTCGATTCAAACGTCTTGTGATAAGTTATTAATCCTCTTACTCAAGATATTAATGATATCATCATTTTCCGACTCGAGGCAACGAAGCAGAATCGGTTGTGTTGATCCGTTACCATGGCAACGGGTCGCCTCGGGGTATTCCCGGGGGTTATGACGTCATTTGCAGCGCCGCTAGCGGCAAATATGTAAGCCAAACTGATTTGGCGGGAGAATCAGAACCAGTGAATATGCGTTGTTCGTGACCCATTTATACCATGTAAAATAATATCAGGTAATTATTAATATGCACTGAAATGATTGATTAGGATTATATTTTGTGAATTTGGCGTTATCTCGGCATTATGGTTGATCTTTAAAACATGGTACCCGGCCATACATAGCTGTAGTTTGATTGCAATCGTGAGCTCAATTCCAGGAAAACTCCTCACCCCATCATGTAATTAATTCAAGTTCGTGGAGTTGCGAAGTGCAACCAAACTGCTAATCATCAATCAAAGCGCAGGGCATCTCCTCAACGTCCTGATTCTCTTGTGATCGTCTTCTCCGAAGCGGAACAAGTATGCATGTCTTGTTGGGTTGGCAGGTTGTCTCATGGAGCTGCAAACCTTCATCATTAACATCTTAGTCTTGAGCACTGATCGACCGATCGCCGTGGTCATGTCACCACTGCAACATGGTCACCGACAAACGGTCAAAATTACCTTCGTCTAGTGCATGAGTGTCAGCATCGACGCTCTATCAATATTTGGATGGTACATGTGGAATGTTGGGTAGCCCTGCTTCTCAAACTACTCGTATGTGAACTCTAAAACATTCTACCATGTGTTTTTCATCTTACCTGCTCTTGACTGCATTTTGTTGATGGTCATAGTCAACCTGATCATGTAGAGAGTGTGGCCGTGAAGCAATCAGCTCCTCTTACTGCCCCATCGATTGCTGACCAGCACCCCTTCGATCGAGACGACCGAGATGTCCCTCGTGCTTGTCTGGACTTACTACCTCTGCGGTTTCTGTTGGATGCCATGCATAATCATGAATAGCATTCTCTTCAGTCCTGCTGATTCTTGGAAGCTCGGCGGTACACCTCTTGGGGTATAGGTCGTGTATGAGCTCACAAAGTTGCTGTCGGTTGTCAAATCCGCACTCAACTCTTTCATCTATCCCAGGAAGGAGGTTCACCTTAGGCTGGCCTAACTGCGCCTGCTGAAGTTGAAGCAGCCGGTGACCTAATATCAGTTGGATGACTCGATCAGTATAATTCTCTTATAATTAATTAAATAATAAGACATGTGTCGTACGTAATAACCACTTATTTTAAGCATTGAATTTGACGATATAGTAAGACGCTCTCTGCTTGGCATTTCTCCTTAAACTACTGTGAACAAACCAGAGTCTTTTATCTGGCTGTATACGGATTGCACGATTCAATAAGTGACTAAATAAATGACGATGATGCCCAATGGTCTTTTGCAGATGTCCCCCAAGCGTCTGTTTGACTGAGCTAAGCGAGTACACCACGTGAAACCGCGCACTTTTTTTTCTTTTTCTTTTTTTGCTTTCGAGATTTACACTGTTGCGAAGTTGTGACGTCATCGGTAGCGTCAGCAGCGTCGATGGATCAAATCTATTTCTCAAAGATAGACAGCGACCTTGCGTCATTTTTCCAGGTATCCGTATTCCATGCGTTGAATCCTTGGTATTCGCAAAATTGAGACCTTATTTGAGATGTATGCATATAATACTGTATATAGAGAGTGGAATATAATTACAAGTCGATAATGGACACTCAGGTTTTGTTAACTTCAATGAGTTGTTTACTTTCACACTACGTGTATTGGGGTGCGACCAAGGACGAAACTTCGGATGGAGAGAAACAACCGATTAAGAGGCTGAACATATAGCAAACCGAGGGGAGAAAAAACATGCCCAGATGCTCAAAGTGTTTGGTACATGTAAACATACATGTATGGTGAGCGATCCCCGACCTGAACATCGAGAATCCACTACATATTAATCAGCCACGCGATTCTACTGTTTAATGAAATGCCATTTTCAAGTCGACAATTGGAACTATTCAACTGAATCACAAGAACAAAGCAGTTAATTTAATAACAGAATACTTGGATTAGTCATGAACTGTGAAATAATTAAAAGGAGAAGCAAATTGATGGCCGTGTTTGCACGTCATATTTGATTGCATACCACTTGTGTAAAGGTATATAGCCAGAAGTATTGCTCATGCTCACAAGAAACAAAGACAATTATTACTATCATTGAAAGTTTGCATAACTATCATTGTTAATGTCATTGTACTAACGCCGTCGCATATCAAGAAAGCCACAATTATTTACAATTAAGGCACGGAAGAAGTATTGTTTTTTTGCGAGCGGCATAATTATAAATGTTATTTTACAAAAAAATCAAGATGCCCTTCTGCCAAATTAATGTTCTACACTTCAATTGTTGAATTGAAATATATGTTCAATATTCGCGTCTTGTACAACTTCTACGTTGCTTGTGTTGCGGGTTGTTTACAGTTAACAGGTGAATCCTTTCACTGATCCTGAGTCAGGTGAATACAATATAATATGAGAGGAATGGGGAACGCCCTCCCAAATCTACGCGGATCATATTGCCTACAATACAATATGAATGAATGCATGGCTGCTTACGAGGATCTTTACGATTTGTGTTCAATGAGCTTAGCAATTAATGCATTATTTGTATTTTAGCGAAAGTGAGACTTCATGAAATGAAATCCATTATCAGAGTGATGCTAGGAGGATAGCCTGAACCAGCCCACGGAGAAACTTGGTCGACCTAAAGTCAAACAGGAGTATTTTTGAAGTTAGATTTGAACGCGATTGGCTGACTGATATGGTGCTCGCAGAACTGATTTAATATTTGCAATTCATCATTAAATTCTAGTATACTGAGCTTCTTATTTTCTAATTTAATGGTTGTTCCAATGATATGTGAAATTTACATATCACCATATGTATGTACAACTGTACATTGATTCAAAAATTGAGTTTATTTGATGCACGCAGCTATGACTGCAGACGCATTTCCAAACAGCCGAACTAATCCTGAATAAACAAAATAAATAATGCTGCCGCAGTAAGACCTTCGTGTGTAATTGGGTCTCATTGCTCCTACCTTTATTTCCCGAAATTTGTCCTAATTCTAACAATAACCGTGAATGAGCGAACGAAATACATCAACTTACACGAAAACAGTGCACTTTGGCTGAGTTCAATCTGCTGCGTGTTTTAATCACGATTGTAACAGCTGGTTAATTCACTTATTAGTACTATATTCGGCTGTTTGTCCGTTTAGACCTGTGTAAAACGCACTTGGGCGTCGATTGCTTGTCCTACAGCCCAAATTTGTCAGGCTGTCATTCAAATTTCAATTCGCCGGTAAACGCCATCCAATGCCTCACATGCTCACATCGGAGAAACCAATAGATTAGCTGACAGATTTGCAGAATAGCCACTGGACATCACAAATAAATTAAAATAAACTCTCCTGTGTCCCAACATTTCGGCAAAAGGGCCATTCTATCAACGATGTATCAGAAGGAGCCTATTGGTCCTGCACCATTGCACCTCAGACCAACACCGAAACACGATCGAAGAGATGCGGTTAATTCAGGAACTTGGAACGCTTGATCCCAGTGGTATGAACATTGATGTTTCTTATAATGGAGATTCAGGGTGATCCTCGGTTACATAATATGGAACTATTAAAGGTAATGGCCATAAAGGTACTCGTATAGTTTAATAAGTATCGGTTGATACAGGATCTCAGCCTTGCACATGCAGTGAGCAATTGCCCCCTAATAACAGCGTAATAGTATTACAGAGCTCAGTTTCTGACTTGTGTGTGACGTCACTGGCCTGCATATTGCTAGCTTTAAAGGGGAGTTATGACGTAGGCTTTATATTCTTTCTAACAATCATGTCATTATATTTGAACAGCATAACGTTTTCACCCAGGGGTCTGCAATGTGTGTTCAATAACGAGGCCATTCTAACTTCCAAGGGTATTATATAATAATCATAACTACATTCAATACAAGGTTTTCCTTCGTGAGATCCCACAATAACATGTTTATGTGCACAGTGACATTAAGTTCTACACTTAAGTTATAAACCTCATTCACCAACGAAAGTAATTACTCAACAGTGTCAGGAAAAAAAAAACTATATATATGATTGATCCCCACGATATTTATCACCAATAAATCCGATAGCAACATGAATTCACTAACAGCTCACCACAAAAAAAGCACACACGCTCATTCTTGATTAAACCTATCGCATAATGAACCGTGAGCGCTGTCCTTGGCTCTCTATAACGCATACAATTATTACATACAGCTAAGCAATAAACACAGAACCGCATAGTCCTGGAAATACTCCGTGTTTACAATTGTAGGGCATTATCCTTAGCATGGAAAAACATTCAGCGAGCTGCCAGTTTGACTGGGATGTTAACAGTTTACAACGCTACCCTCGATAGATGATGACTTAGAAGGTAGCCGTCCAGGTACCTCTCGGGTAAAGGGTGCGATATACGCCACAGTGAATTTTTCAAGAATACCCTTCATCACTTCGAGATGCTTAATGCTGTGGCATATAGCACAGTGGTATTACAGTCTTAAGTGGGGTTTGTTTCCTTATTGTGCGAAACCACCAGAGAAGATGCAAAACTATCCGAGAAGATAAACGGGAGTCAATCTATGCTTTTTCTTGTTTGATGCCTGACCTTTTCAATGATTATTTTTATCACAGTGTTGGATACTACTGTTCGGTTTCTACTAAGAAATGAGGTTTCAATTATATGAATTGGGATGTTTATCCGAAAGGTGTTGATTATTTTAGTTACCTTGTAAGATACGCTCTTAATTTGCTCATACTTGTGTCCAGACTTAGGCCCATTGCACAGGGATATAAGCGCTATATATTTGAACAGTTTAGAATGAATTTAATGTAGCAATCTCAAATCTACAAAATATCGACCAATTGTCATCAGATAAAATATAAGTACATGCCTTTTTTTCAGTCAAATCAATATCCACTCAGTGGAAGATTTGGACTGTTTCCATGAAGAGATCCTCGGCGTTCCCCTCCTCCTCAGGATTTGGGCGGAGTTCCAGCGAAACGACTACGTTGGTTCCGCCCAAAATGACGCCAAATTCGAAGGTTCGGCTTCCCCTTCTTGTCTGCACGTGCACTTTAAAATGCACTCGGTAACCTTTCAGGTGACTTGGCTCTTCTTGTGGATACGTCGCATCCGATGATTCGACCAGAATTGGAAAAAGCTCTGGATCGGTCGAGGAAAATCTTGCAATCGAGAGGGAAATTCTGCCTTCAGGTTTGTATCTTAAAATTTGAATATAGATAATGTTATATCTTATCGTGAAGTCGTGTTTTCTTTAGAGCTGATCTAGGCGTACACAGTTAATATTAGGATACCATTCACTCTGGATATTTGACACAAAAATCCTGCATTTTAAACGATAATGCTGTTCACCTTTACATACCCGCCACGGAAAATGGCTGCCACATGTCATCACCTGCGTATTGAATCCTACAGCAAACAGTTCTCGACTGAAACGCCTCAGAATGTTGACTCCATTCATCTTATTTTATCTTGTCTTATCAGATCGACTTTGGGCCAGCAATTGACGTTTGGTTGAAGGCCAACTACCCTCAGCCCTGCTGCACAATTGGAAGCATTCGTCCGCACAAGGCTCAACTGTACATCACAAACATGGGCAAACCTGTTCATTGTTTCGACTGCAATGCTCTATGGTGCTTATTCTTGGGGATGTGTTGGATGTTCTCTGCTCCATGCTACAAGGTAAACACACTGCGTAGACGCCTAACCCTTTGATATTAACTCAAGCCTGGTTCGCTCCATGCCGTTGCCAATCAAAACGAAACATCGTAGTTACATCAACTTAGGAACAGTTAACCTCGTTCTTGCTCTGGGTGCTAGCTGTGCATCTTATATGATGGCATCTTATGTCATCATCTTCTCACTCAACCGGCGTACCTGTTAATTGGAATGTAAACTTGTTTGTTGGATCTGTTGCGTCAGACTGACGAAAATCGAATCGTAATCAGGTGTTGGAGGCAAGCTGTGCTCATATACGACTGCGTGCCATGCGTTATAATTTATTTATGTATGAGCAGCACCTTCGTCCATGCACATATCATTGCTAAGAGTTGTGTTGAATGAAATATCACAAATGTATTCCGGATTCTTTTGACCAAATGATAAGCAAACTTCATTCCATCTTTAAGCACACGACGCAGTCTACGCACGAGACATATTGCACCATCCTCGGTGATATTTACTTGTTTCTTTTCCATAGATTTACCGATCAATCAAGTGCACGGATATCATCATCAGCCCCTCACCCCCAATCATCCGAAGAACAATCCTACCGAGCGGAAAAATCGTCGAGGTCACGAGATGTAAGTATGGAAAAGTATATTTACAAATCACACACATCTTTATTAATTGTTCACCATCTCATCCGAGGCTTTACCCATTTCGATCTCCGTTTCATTTTGAATAACGTCTCTATAAAATAACGTCTCTATAGATTTTACCCAAGTGCATAAAGCACGCTTTTCCAGTTCTTATTTTAATACAAAAT
Organism: Capitella teleta; assembly: GCA_000328365.1. NCBI lineage: Eukaryota > Metazoa > Annelida > Polychaeta > Capitellidae > Capitella > Capitella teleta. The sequence goes on along the minus strand of KB311498.1, from coordinate 93,234 downwards.
GTTCCCATTTTGAATTTCATGAACCAAATTCACCATGGAGTTGGTTATTTGTATTTGTTTTGATTTTTTTTTTTTTTTTTAGATTTTTTTTTTTACACTTTTCTGTCGACGTTTATTCATAAAATTATTTGTTTTGCTGTTTGATTCTGAAGTGACCTCCAGCTCCTGACGAGTGACGTAGTGTAAGTGTTGCCATGGCTACAAATAATTATATAAGGGCTTATCCGAAAGGTCCAAGCAATTGGAGCTTTCCAAAGAATACAGCTTTTGGTGTAGTTCTACTACAAAGTGGTTTTAACGCATGTGAAAAATATATATTCCTAACAAACAAAAGTAACAAATCCTAACTCTCCTCTGACAAGTACTGCCATTATAATTGTATGCTACTTAATAGTCATAATAATAATGAAAATTAAAAAAAAAAAACACATATTTCATTTACTTCTAACTATTAAACACAAAATTATTTTCTGGATGGTTAACATTTTGTTTTTCTACTTTTAACATTTTTCGCAATGCAGTAGTGCCGTACGTAAGCTGGGTCCATGGTAGAGTAAGTCATATATTGCATAATTTTAGTGTGCAACTCCTGGTTTTGAATCATTTTGAGTGAACAGAAGTCGCCCAGAGCGTGAATGTGGGATGTACACACTTTGAAACTGGGTGACAATAAGTTTGTATGCATTTCAGCCCCATTAACTGTGTCTCGCAGACTCTCTACATAAAATTTATGTTTTGTCATTTCGTTTTGGTTTCCAGGATTGATCAGAAACGGCAGCCTATGCAGACGGCCCCCTTGGGAGGATATCATACACCAAGGCATTATCTCATTATTTTGTCATTCATTATAATAATAATTATATTCTCAAATATTTGCACCATCAACTGATCTTCGTGTACTATGTAAAAAAGTTTCTGTTAAATGTTAATTGTTAAATTGTAGGTTTGTTTAACAATGGTGCTATGCTGATCCAAGTTTTAGCTGATTCATGTATTAGCCTTATGATATAACCATTTAATTTCATGTGCACGATTAAACGATTTTATGTCTTCAGTTCCGAGCGTGTCACCATTATATGTTTGGCAATAATATGTATTTCTACGACATTACATGTATTCATACAATTGTACCCAACTTATTGATGTATGTATTTGAAATACATTTTTTTTTTTGCTATTATTTTTTAATTTTGTATTCGCATATGTATCAATATTTGTGTACTCCTGTGTTGGCATAGAGTCTAGTGCAGTGCACAATTTAAAGCTCGCTATCTTTTTTTTTCTTTTTCTTTTTTTGCCTGATTGAACTTACCTATGTTTATACAACAACATTTCACATTTTCAATGTTTTTATACAATATAATTATAGAACAGTGAGTGCGTGGTATTATTTTTGCTCATAGCTTTGTGGCTCATCCGAACGAACCGACACCAATAAAGTTCATTTAAATTTGGATTCCTCACATCGTTCCTTCTCTCCATAGAAAAATTCGTTGACCCACCATTGAAACAAGACTAGCTACTATTGTAGGCTACGGCCACTATATTATTGAGGATGAATGAAATGTAAGTCAGGTCAGTTATTACTATGTGGTCTGTACTGGTTGTGGGTTCCAGGATGATGCTCCACCCTGATATCCGTACATTCAGATGGGATGTTGGATAAGTCAGGCATAAAATTGAAGACAAAAAAGCTGTTTTTATGTATTTATTGGATTCTGCATTTTACTCAAACTGACCCAGCGGATACTCCAGCCCTCAAACTCAAACATCTAATTCTAAGCAGCTGGGAGACTTGCAAAATTTGGAATGTTGGAAAACTATTCGATAGTACACAGGATATTCATATCCGACTCATCTCGATTGGGCACAGAATACATCCTGTTTCTTTTGTTGTTCCACTTTTGTTTTCTTCAACATTCTATCAATTCGTATAAAGGAACAATAATGTATGGATTTATACACTGCAACATTGCACCAAGTAACAAAGGCTTCCATGCGGTTCACACCAACCTTTCCCTGGTTATAGGACCCCTATAAACGTGACCCGTAAGTCCTCAGCGAGCTAGGATCACAAGCATTGCATTAACATCGAAGAAGCAACCACTTAGACGATAGTGACATCATCATCGTCCAACCAAATGCCACAATTCGACGCTATGTGATATTTCATGCTGTGGTGAGCATTGGGGTTTACAGGCCGCGAAATTCGACTCTGGTAAGTTGCCTCACCGACTCTGCACGTTAGGCGAGCGCGCTATACGACTATATCACTATACCACTGCGCCGTTGCAGTTCCCCAGATGTAGAATTCGAACTTGGGGTATGTTTCATATGGAAATTGTATCGTTTCTTTGTGTTCAATATTTTATTCTCGATATGGACGATATGGCTTCATTTCTGGCGCGACCTGAAAATTTGATATAATTCAGTAAATAGGGTTCCATCGTATTGGCAATCTCTAATCCTGGTAATTGATTTAAAAAGTACATGCATTTACTCACACCTCCAAGCGGAACTAAAATTGCTGATAAAAAAAATGAATGATAGACCTGGCTGAATTGAAAAAATGGCTATATGTACTATCATATGAGGCATGAGGCATGATGGAAGAGGGGGGGGGGGTATGTCTCCACTGAACCCATTCGGGTGATACGGGCGTCAGAACAGAAGCCCGGTACCGGGGTTTCCCCCTACTCTTATCAATAAAATCCAAGGGTTCTTTATCCTACATACCACCATAGATAGTAGTACACAACGCCCAGCCTTGTTACGCAGTTGGGCAGCACTACAGAGTCACCGAAGAATTAGAATTATAACGGATTACAATTATAATTCACAATCATAACGCCCGTGGCCTGATCGGTCTCGAACCCGGGACCTCGACCTCCAAGGTCTGTACTAACATATATTACAGTATAATTATTATGATGATATATTTTGATATATACATATTTTTTTTTTTTTTTTTTTTTTTTTTTTAACCCGTGTTCGAAATTTTGGGTGGATCAGGGGGTTGGAAAGCAACAACGGGGAAACTAAGACATAAGGGATCAGGATTTAATTTTGCAAGGGCGACTGTAATGACAAAACATGACGAAAAAAAAACAACATTCCTCAATAATGAATACGGCCTCGTTTCAATCGGATATGTACACTGCTCATCATCTACACGACCTGTCAATCCGTCCATGAATTGTAGTGTGTAAAGCATAATAATATGTGGTGTAAAATAGGGTAAGTCCCCTTACCCGGTATGTCCAAATGTTGTCTTCATAAATCATTTCAGCCGCCGGCAAGTGGTTTATAAAACAAGAACATTTGTATGGATCATGTGATCGATTTTATGGGAATTTAGGTAAAGTAATCGAGTCGTAAGAATTATCGACACATACTGATGTATGTCTTGCCTTGTCTGTCCCTTGACTCCTTGGGAGTCTACGTGGTCTACTCCGGAGCCACCTTGACTATGCCTCCCAAGTTTGGTCGCCTTACGAAAAGGAAACAAATTTTATTAGTCGAATCCGTATTCGTAAAGAGGTCCGTATGATATAACCCGTCTTCCTCATATTACCGTAATGAACTTAATGAGGACAGCTTTTTAAATTGATTCAAAAGGCGACACACACAGTATATACATTATACATGTCTCTAAACGGGGATGACGGGTTAAATTTGATTCCCACGCAGATTCCCGAAAGTTCCGAGAAATGAAAATAACCCTGTTCAATTGGAGGAACAATCGACAAGGGGTCGAAATATAAATGTTCGATTTTCATGGTCATATATTCCCAGTCCGATCTGACTCACACACCAATAACATATGAGAAGAATTTTGGACTGAGGTTTTCCGTGAGATCACCAGATTTGTCAGTCCTGTTGTATTTCTGTCACTAAGACATCCAGAACTGGGCCAATCCATGGTAGACCTGGTTGTCTTTTGTTTGATGACCCATATGCTGTGTGGTTGATACACTGTGTCCGATTTGGCGGTTTCTGGATATTACACTTCAGAGGCAAATTTTTCAAAAGTCGGTTTGCATTCGAGTAAAGCACTCGTTGGAGTATCATTCCAGTCAATTTCATCGTCTATCAAAGTCATTTTGTTTTGGGATTATACTCTAAAAAAAAAAAAAAAAAAAAAAAAAAAAATCTCAGAATGCAATCGTTTTGTGAAGGAAATCGATATCCTATTCTTAGAATAGAGTTTATTCGGGTTTATAGGGTTAGAGGTCGAAGCCTAGAATAATTATAGGCTTCTCAAAAGTTGCAGAAATAAGGGTATTCTACACTGTAGTAGAATTCATGTCGCGCAAACATTATATAATTATATCTGCATCAGTACAATACTATGTATGTGGAGTATGTCTATCAGAAATTTAGAATCGTGATCAGAAATACCACATCAACACGACGAATGTTTTATTTGGGATTCCCCTGATTTGCCCATGCACACGTATGAGGACTGTTGTGATAGAAATTTAATCACTGACTAAAACACATGCGTTTTATCTGCAGTCGCAATGTTTTTCCCGAGAAATAATTATTAGCCAACTCAAAGCAGCATTTCGATAATGATCATTAAAAGACACAATAGCTAGAGATAGGATGGCAAAACTCGATTCATTTCCTTTCAAATGCCCAGATTGTTCTGTCTAGATTTACTTCTCTGTCAATCGCACCTGCCCTTATCCCTGAATCCGTAATAACCTCTCTTCTACTTTCATATGCCACTGTAGTAAATGTTTGAGCCTTGACCACGTGATCGTTCATGGCGTCTGAAGTTTTTGTCACTGAATTTTGTTGTTACTGAAGAAATCAAAATGGAAGAACAACCTACAATGTTCGAGCAAGCGTCACAAGAAATGCAAGATAATGGAGATTTTTCTCAGCGAGATTCCAGAGATCGGTATGCTTCAGATGCTGTGACCTGTGCTTCGGCGTCTGTCCCACATTGTGGCCGACTCGCGGCACCCCCCCCCCACCCCTCTGACATCCCCCTACCCCCAACCTTCCTCGCCCTCTCTTCCCCGCTCTGCCTCCTGTTGACTTTGTCCTCGTGGTTAATTTTGGCCTGACCTTGACGCTTGTTTTATCAAGACAGATTGCAGTCACTTGTTAAAATAGAAAGCCTTTTGAAATTTGGCTTTTGTTATGAATGATGAAATGATGAATCATGATGATGATCATAATAATCATGATTGTCGTTTCGTATACTTCAACCTGTTTACATGTTTTACTAAACATCCCTATGATTTATGATTTATGATTTATGATCATCATCATATAGACTAAGACTTAGCTGACATACTACACCAAGGCAGGGGTCTCGCTCTACGGTAAACGCATTCAAGCCCAGTTAACGAACCATGATTTCTAGAAGTCTACGCTTCAAAATGATATTAATGAAGGTACCAGGCGCTGCAGAGCCATGTAAGGTAGAGCCTGGTACTAAATTACGTCTGAAACAAGTCCCAAAAACAAACTTAAAATGGATCCAAGCACAAAAGTAATGTAAAAATGGGTTTTCTGCGCCCTGGGAGATTGCTGTCTCACATGACCTGCTCTCCACGGGTTATAACGAAGCCAGAGCACTGCCGGTGTAATGCAAAGTTAACATTCACGCATGCGCATACAATTTTCCCGCATTAAGCAGCTCAACATTTGACTTTTCTATCCTTGCGGTACATATTTATTAAGCAATATTTTCATATAATTTTGTGCATCACCAGTCAGTATCTGAACAGTTTTATTTATTTTCATTTGAAAGTTGTGCAAGATGCATGAAGTGATTTTTTTTGTCGGTTTTGATTTATGTAAGTTTGACATGATGCCACAGGCTAATATTGCTTTTTCTTGCAACATAAATAATTAAATATACCATTTAATGTCTGGAGTGCTTAAACACAGAGATTTGTCAGATAATAATTATGTGTATATTTATCATACGATTGGTTGAGTGTGGAGCCTTGCAGTCAGTATACGGCAAAAGTAGTGGTTTATCGTCTGACGAGGTACGCAGACCTACAGCATGCCCTAACAATGGTGAAACGGTCTGCCTTTGTAGACTGAAGTTTTCCCAATGAGTTTGCTCGCCTTCCCTGTATCAAACAAATTCACTTTGCCTGCAGATCGCGATCAAGATCTCCCGTTCGTCGCTCCAGATCGCGCTCTCCCGCGTCCAGAGATTGGAAGAGAGCGGATCGGGGAGACAGAGATCGTGATCGAAGCAGAGATCGAGAGCGTAGGCGAGATGGTCGTGGAGATGGGAACCTGAGAGTGCGTCTGTACATCTGCAACATTCCTTTTGAGGTCAGATGGCAGGATTTGAAAGACCTGTTCAGACAGAAACGTCAGTATACATGCATGTGGTTGCTTGAGCATTTTAATTCAACTCTATTTCTGAACCCAGTTGGTATGGATTCAGTTACATATGTGGAGTTGTACGAGGGTCCAGATGGCAAACCGACAGGCCACGGGTGAGTACAACACTGTGTTTTATTGCGATTAACTCAGCACTGTCTCACTCAGAGTGATTGAGGTGCGGGGTCGTGACACTGCGATGAAAGCCATCGACACATTCCATCGTTACGAGGTGAAAGGGAGACAGATTGTGGTTCGTGAGGAGAGGGAGAAAGACCGAATCAGACACGAACGGGAGAAACCCAAAGGATTCGACCGCGATGCAGGAGGCGGAGGAATGGGCAACAGAGGAGGAAGTCTGATGGGAGGAGGAGGGGGAGGGGGCGGGGGAGGGGGTGGCATCATGAACAACATGGGAGGAGGCGGTGGAGGAGGCGGAGGTGGTGGAGGAGGAGGGGGTGGAGGAGGCATGATGCCCATATGCAGCAGCGGAGGGATTAACATCAATCTGCAAATGTTATCTCAGCTGGAAATTGATCCATCGAATCTCACTCAGCAAGTGTTTGTTGCCAACGTAAGTCTCATTCCTCGCGCCAAATCTGTGTCATGATCTCGTGTTTACTAGCTTGATTACAAAGTGTCGGATCGCAAGTTGAAAGACATCTTCAAAATGGCCGGCAACGTGGTGTCTTGCGAACTAAAGATGGACAAAGAGGGCAAGAGTCGAGGCATGGGAATTGTGCGCTTTGAGCATGCCATGGAGGCGGTGCAGGCCATCTCCATGTTTCATAACCAGCCCCTGTATGATCGCACCATGGCTGTACGCATGGACAAAATGAGCGAAGTTTCCCCTGACTGTAAGCAGTACGTGCCTGATCGCATCCCTGGTGAGCAAACGGTGCTTCTTGTCGTGAGTGATCATTTAATGATTATCTTCAGCTGGTTTGAAAACCGTTGGTATGGGCCTCGGAGCCAGTGGCACGCCTTTGCAAAATGTCTCGCAGATTGCAAGTGAGTCCTTTCTTTTGTCAACCAATTTGCAGTGTATTATGACTCCACTCGTTTCAGACGCTTTGTGTTTAACCAACTTCAGCAATCTGAGTGGAGGCGGCAGCAACCAGGGAATGGGAAATATGGGTGAGACAGCATGATTCCGAGTGCAGTACATGATGCAATTTGATTTCGTTGCAGGCAACATGAACATGGGCAACATGCCAATGAACGCAGGCATGAATAACATGGGCAACATGGGTGGGATGGGCAGCATGGCAGGCAATATGGGAGGAAATATGGCTCCTAATATGGCACCCAACATGGCAGCTAATATCGGTAACCTTGGCATGGGTAACATGGCAGGAAACATGGGGGGTGGAATGGGCGGTAACGGAATGAATTCTGGCATGGGCATGGGGAATATGAACCCCATGACTGGTAATTTAGGAGGCAGTGGGCTTGGTACTGGGATCATGGGCAACTTCGGTTCATCCGGCTCAGGAATGGGGAACATGGGAAGTTTGGGTTCAGGGGGGATGAGTTCATCGGGGGTTATGTCCGAAATGGGTGGCGGCATGGCCGGGGGGATGGGGGGTTTGAGCAGCTTGGGTCAAGGGTCGATGGGAGGAGCTATGGGGGAAGGGGGGATGGGGGGGATGAGCAGCATGGGGGGAATGGGGTCTCAGATGGGGGCCTCCATGGGGGGAAGTACGGGGTCTCAGCAGATGGGACTGAACTCCATGGCAGCTGGAGGCAGCCGCGGGGGAATGGACAGACAGCGCAGCAGCAACAGCATGAACAGAGGGGAGAATGAGGACGCCTGTTCAGTGTTTGTGAGGAACGTGAGTAGACCCATTTAGTCCTGGCTCCCTCATCTGTATGGGACGGGTTTTTGTAATGTTTTCAGCTGCCTTTCTCCGTCACATGGCAAGGCTTAAAGGAGAAGTTCAGAGATTGTGGAGACGTCAGATACACCGAGATTAAAATGGAAAACGGCCGCTCAAAAGGATTTGGTGTGGTCAAGTTTACCACCTCAGATGATGCCAGGAGGGCAGTCAGTATCCTTTGCATTATTAGTGTGACGTCTATATGCTTGAGCCTGTTTTGGTCATGTGTTTTCAACTGTTTGTTCGCTAGTCGCGTATATTAGCGGTCATTTTGCCTTAACCGTTGCGTCAGATCTGATGAATGGAGCACGATTCGATGGGCGACAAATTGAAGTTCGACTGGAGAAGCATTAAACGGTAGACACCGTTTGTTCTTGTGCTGAAGTCGTCATTTGGGGCGTTGTGATTTATTCCATTGGGTCCATGCTTTCCCCTCTGATCTGCAGTCTTCTTGGCAGAGAGAGAAAACGAGACGTTTTGTGAAGCTCTTGTCCTGTTTTTAGACACTTTCAAATGCTGCCCAGCGAATTTATCTCCTGTGGACAAGAGTGACGATGACCTTATGACCCCCCACGCCCTGAATTCTCTCTTCTGAACGATGACATACCCTTCCTTCATGCCTCTTCTTCTTTATTTTATTGTATTTCATGATATATCTTGTTTTAATATCAAAAAAATATTAATGTTTCTTGTCAATCTGGTTTTTCCATTTTTGGCGATTTTTGTCCATGATTTGTAGATTTGTTTGGTGATCAAATAAAGTTTAGTGAATATCTCTTTGAAGAATTTTCCGTCATTTTCCTTTGGCTTGTCGGCATGTCTTCTTTCATATTTTCAGCTCTGTCGTCGTGTGGTGCGGAGAAACCTCCCGTCTTCCCTGCGAATCCACGCCTCTTCCATCCACCGATCGCACCCAAGCAAAACAATTCATTCCCGTGTCACTCCCACGACTCGCCTCTAAAGGGACTTTTTTTGAGTCAGTAGTATCTCCTTTTCGGAAGTTTATTCACAAATTGTGTCTGGGATTTTTCTACAAATGCAAAGATTTTTTCCGAGTTGAAAGGAATGGTGGTTTTCATTTTATATATTTTATTATTATTCTGTACCATGTTTTCTTACGGGGGATCACATATACCCTTCGACATCATGCAATTTGATATCACTTGGCTTCTTTCTAATATGACTATGTTCTAGCTCCTGATTCGGTCCTTCTCTTCATAAGTTTGAATTAGGATTCTGCAGATTTCGATTTGAGTTCCTCCTCCTGCCATGTCCACTCCCTCCTCATTCGGGTGACTATCAGCGATCGGTATACAACTCTTCTCCTCTTGCGTGATTCTAATATTACTGCTTCCCTTTTCCATCCATGTTTTTGTCCTCTCTTCTTGGCAATATTTTACGCTTCTCTTTAAAGGAAATCTCTTAATTTTCACCTCAAACGAGGTCTAATTTGAGCTGATCATCAACATTTCCTTGTGTTCCCTTTAGGTGCTCGGGATACCCGCTCTTTAAATCTGATGCACAGAATGCCTGTCCATGCAAACCATCTGCTGGGTGAGTTATACATCTCTTGGTTCAAAATTAGTATCCATTTTCAATTTTAGTTGCAGTGATGGCTCTGATCCGGAGTTACTCTAGCGTGGCACTATTGCGCTAACCTACGACTGCTTTGTCAGTTGTCAACAGAGTACCTCATTTTACACGCACAATTGCGGTGTGGTCTTATAGATGCCTTTGTCAGTGGAGTGAATAAGGTGATTTAATTTGTGTCAATTATTTTATTTTATTTATATCTCCTTTCAGAATGTGGATAATGAAATCAAGTGATCTTATGACTAAATTTTTCAAACCACAAATAAAAATTTTGTTTTTACCTGAATTTGTCTCCTTGTTTTCAATTCCTGTTACACTCGTTTATCTTATGTGTGTACATAAACATGTTCCAGGTTTTCATTGTGTTAGAGAAACCGTTGGGCTGTTTTTTTGTTTTGTTTTTTGTTTTTTTTTGTCTTTTTACACCATATCAACAGACATCAACTGAGCTGAAGAAGTTCAGTACAGTTTTCAGCTGCCAGTACAGGACTACATGTAGATCATGGTTGTATGAAATTGTTTAACTGAGCTCTGCAAGTGTCATTTAGATATGCAGTGAAATGGTTGTAAATTGTAATGATGATCCAATTAATGCATTAAACTGATTAAAGACATCTGGCATCTCATTCCGAACAGAAGAAACTTCAGAAAGTATCCATATAAGTTAGCATCTCTTAATCTCATACATATACCAAAACTTGGCTGAATAGGTCAAAAGGTCAAGTGAGAAGACTTAAGTTCAAGAAACCGCGAAGAATGAAACGGATGCCATAAAAGGATCTGTGTACACATTATGACAGGAAGAAAAATGGATGACAATTATTTGCTGATTGAAATTGACATAAGCACCTACAAGCACATGCAGTCCTCTATGCTTAAGACCCTTGTTAGTCTTGTACTTTGCGTTCTTCTTTTAGTGCGCTCCTATGCTCCTTTAGGCCTATGGTAGGCCTATAATATACATGTATATAGATTCTCTCATAGCTAAATTTTACTCCTTGATATAGCCTATAAAGGCGGCGAAGCTCCCTATAATGATATTGCTAATTAAATCCACCGTGTATCATCTATATAGTATTCTTCTTTCTCGATTTGTTGATCTATTTTCACAAATTATGAATGCCGCAGTATTTATTTAATTGGCATTTGAAATGAACACTATTAAACAGTATTCCCTGATATATTGGCGCTGCAGGGTTTGTGCAACATGCTCAGATGCATGCATGTAATACTTATAATACAATGTATACATGTAGCGCACAGTGCGTAATGCATACACAGCATTATTCTGTGCATGCGTTGACTTAGCCGTTCCACTCATTCGGCTTCTTTGAAGGGCAAGGATGCGACGCATAAAAGGAAAGGAGTGGCACGGCGAGCGTCTAGCAAAGAGGACTCGATAACCACGTAATACGTATATAACCACCATATAGCCCCAGACGTTTAAAGGATAAACGCTCCCAGGGGATTGTTTTGGCTTGTGATCAACATGGAAGGAGACTGGGTCGACTCTAGTTTTCAGTACCTCATCTCGGAATTTAATGATAAAGAATTATTAGATGGCAGTCGATTGGTTCAGAATGACCCATCGAATCGAGTTCTAGCTGTAAAGCTTGGTGACCAGATTAGCATATTCAATTTGAAGAAGGGATTTTGGTTAGATAGCCACACACTTCAACAATCAGCTGAGCGCAGTGAGAATCGGTTCTCGTGTGCATCCGATTCGGACGTTATAGAGTAAGATGATTTGCTGGTTACGGATTGTTTATTACAAATTTACGCTAAATGTTGAAGAAGAAATGTGTTTGCCTAATTGCATGGATGTGCCCTTCGTGATTATTGGGAACGACACCAATTCATGCAAGAGGCCAAGTTCAACGAACTTCACGAACTAAATATCGAACCTCAGCCTGTATCGACACCCAGTGCCCCCATTATCCATTACCCAAATCCAGGGGCTTCTAGTTTTGAAAATAAATTAAGTTATTCATCGATCTAATAATTAGTGTCACTTTGCTTTTCAGTATTTGCTGGTCGCACTGTGACAAAGACCAAGATGATGGCTCAGAAACAATCTCCTTTTCCACAATTTCCAGTTCCTCCATCCACATTTGGAAAATCAGCTTCTCAACTGATGATATATCGCAAATATCTTCTATCAATATCAATGACCTCGTCGCATCATCTCCTGAGAATTTGTCCTGTCCAAATCAAAACACAAGTATTATTACTCTGTCTTATAGTGTCTTCATCTTAATTATCAATAATTACTCTTCAGCTTCCCTTAAAGTTGTTCATCTATACCGAGACCGAGCTGTGTATCTCTATGGCCAATGGTTGCTCTGCTTCAATATCCACCTAAAAGATGGACTCCTCACGAGTCGAAAGATCTTGCATAACAAGGAAGTCCTGATACAAGTTGTGCCTCACGTCAATGGATTTTTGCTTGTCACTGATTTGACATTATGTATCCTTGCTTGGTTTTTATCTATTTGGATATTGCATTTAATAATTAATCCATATAATTTTACTTAACTCATTTCGTCAGATATTTTTAACATGGATCAGGATTTAGAGCTGCGATACCAGTTCCCGTTATCCAAGTTTGATTTCCCTGGATCAGCCATCTTATCATCAGTTCTATTCAGTCTGTCGCCCGACGGAAGAACTCTCTATTACTCATTCCTCAGCAACTTATTTTTCCTCGACCTCACCAAACTCAGCTTCACAAATGCTCCTTCAAAACCACTGACCCTCATAAAAAGATCTACGTCACAAATAATTAACCCCAAATCAACGCAAAATCAGAGATGGAGAAATAAACTCTCAGCAAAACTGCCGCCTGTTAAAGTGACTGGTTTCACCAAGAGGGATACTCGTGTGTTGAGTCAAGCCAGCGCTGTGTCTGGCTGCGATGTTGTGTTTCTTCCTGAGGATATCAAAGAGATGAGAATCATTGAGTTGCAAGCGCTCGTTGGAGGGTGTTTATTTCACACCTCTGATAAGGAAAAACAAGTCCTGGTCTACGTTGAGATGATTGAGCCGCGTATCATCACGCACAGGTTCGTTCATCGTGAATAAATTAGTTACGAGGAGGATTAGGTTCCCTCTTTCAGGGTGGAGGTTGAATGCCGAATACTCTTGCCGAAGAGCTGCTTCTCAGCCCCCGTCATTCTGAGTGAGAAGGGAATTTCCGGAGTTGCGTTCAATACTAGTCAAGAGCATCTAGTCAACAAGGTTTGTTTATTATGTACAATGTTAGCTGTGATACTAAATTGATGTTTCAGCTGATGCTCTATAGCTCAGCTGCATCGGCAGAGACGCTTTGTCGCATCAACGCTTGGGACAAATGTTCGATCCCAATGCACACTTTGCAAGTTGGGTTGAAGAATCGACAGATGGACACTGTCACCTTTTTTCTGAAAAGCCGTGAAAATAGTTAGTTGAACTTTTGATCATTTATTTTGTATATTTTATGAAATTTAAAATATTTCTTTGCAGTTTTCAGTTTACCAAAAGATGTATCACTGCATGCATTAACGGAAAATGACATTGCCTACCATGCCCTTGACCTTGAGCAAATGTCAGAGGTCATCAATTTGCTAACCTCATCGATAGGTCATCACATTAATGACACTCAATCGAAGCAATTTGCTGAGCATCTCCTGGTCATCACGCTCAATCACCTGAACATCGTTGTCAAAGGAATTGTATCGAAGCAAAAAACCGTTGAGTCAATCGGAATGGCTTCCGTTCAGTTCCAAAAAGACACGACTCAAATCCTCAGCGTGATGACTGAGTACATCATCAAATTGAGAACCTTTCTCTCGCGTGGGCCATCTTCACAGACCCCCTCTTCAGCGGTACCTTTGAACTCCTGGATGTCGGAAGCCCAAGAGCGGTTACTAGCGGTGTGGGGCTCGTTAGATCAGAAAGTGAGTTTTATTTTACTCTTCTTTTTTTTTTCTAATATTTTTTTCTTCTTATTTCAGGCTGCCACAATTGAGGCGCTGCTGAACGGTCAGCTTCCGCTCATTCAAGCTCATTTATCTGAGCGTTTTGGCAAGAAGGCGGCTCATATTGAGACAATTATTGCGTATGGCTTGGATGAAACTATTTCTCTGCTGCATGACAGAGATATGAACCAGGCTTCTAGGCTCCTCATAAACATGGTACAGTATATGGCATTCTTGTCTTTCATTTAATTATTAGAAATTTCCAGGTAAGAGTTTTCTGCTAAGTAATGAGATTCTTACAGCTCTGGTGTAGCCACTGATTCTTAGATAACAAATTAAAATATATGTTTATTCATGAAATAGTTATGTAGAATAATAGAAATTTTTTTAAATAATTTTGTTCATAATTTCCAGGGTTACGACACTGAAAGCAAGTTGAAGGAGATCTGCATGCACACAGCCGATCGACAATTACGACTCTATCTCTCTTATTACCTGAATGCTAATGGCTCGTTAACTAACGAGGAATTGGCCATGGTTGATTACCTGCAGCAGTTGGAAGCCGTTTACTCATGTGCGTCGTTTGAAATGGCTAAATCATTAAGAACAGAATCACGTTCCAAGTAAGGGAAACATACATCCTCCTTATTCAAAATTTACGATCCGATATTTCTCAACAGGAAGTGGGAAGATTCAGTTGACCTTTGTGCTCTGATGCCCGCTCCGAAATCAACGATAACCGATGAATGCGGGGAACTATATCCGGTGGAAGTCAGCAACTCAGAAACGGCCGCTTATTCTGATGTGCTGCTGAACTGGGTCGCACATTGGGATGCGGACACACGCAGCAGGGTCATTGCAGATCAAGTTCTCTTTCAATCAGAGAAAAACGGTACGGAAACGAAGATTAAATATAAAAAAATTGGAATTTTCCACTTCCAGCTGCAGCCTATAGTCAAGTGCTGACCCCTAGTGTGATCTGGGGGTACCTATGTGATCATTTAGACGTTGCTCGTTTGGAAGAGTGGATCAACCATCAGTACCCTCTGCAACCGAGCGGAAACTCTGCAGTCCCATGGCCATACAATTTAGCCATCATGGACGACATGTTGTTGATGCTCGATCGCTGTCCATTGCACATCAAAGACGACCTTCTTGACCTCTTAGCAAGGTCAGAAACGAGAAGAAGAAAAAATTCATACAAAATGGCTGAAATTTGTGTTGTCGCTACTCCACTTATAATTTCCCATTTCAGCCGGGGCATTTGGACTTCCACTGAAAGCTCGTCGTTTCCACTTCTGCTTCGTCGATTGAGTCATTTGTGCATTTCATTTTCACCACAAATGAAATCAGGAAACGACAGACAAACGGCGTTTCACCGCAACGTCATTGAGCTCACCCAGAAAGAGAATCTCCCAGAATTGCTGTACTATTATCTCCTGAATTCAGGGTGAGTTAAATTCACATGAATCATTTGTCAATTAAAGTTGTTGCTCTTGATCAGACTCAGCAATTCAGCCATTGAAGACGTGCTGCCTGCCTCCATCAGTCCTTGGTTCAAAGCGCTGCTCCACATTCGTCAGATCTCGTCTTCAGTCTCTGGTAATTGCTCGATGAAGAATGTATTTAGTACTGTGACAATATTTTGGTTAATTCCAGACCCAACCAGTGTGTTTGAAGCTGGCGTTGCTTTGCACCAGCACTTATGCAATGAAAGATTCTCGGTGCAAGATGACCTCAAACCGATGCTCAACTCCAAATACATCCGCAGACTTCTCGCCCTCCTTTCTTTCTCACCGTCTCATTTTGAGGAAATATTCTGCGATCCTTCCTCGCTGGACGCCCTCGTGGAGTATCCTCGCATTCAGAGAGCCATTGCTTGCCGAAATGAAGACCGTGTCGTGAAACAGGACCTCACCGTGTATCAGCTCCTCCAAGGAAACGGCCCGTTCGACCCGAGCCGTTTGTTTGGCTGGCAACGCGCCAACACCCTTGCAACACAAGGTGGGAGTTAGTGGCAGTCATCACTTGATTTCTCACCTTCTTCCCTCCACAGAAGCACCCAAGGAAATTCCACATTTTGCCTCGGAGTCTCTTGCTAAGAGCTACGCATGCAAGCAGAGTTTGTCGCATACCTATTTCCTGAAGCAAGGCAGACCGTCATACGCCATGTGCGCTTTCTTGCACCAACAGCTACTCATGGGGAACCACCGGCTATCTCACAACAGGTTTAATTATTTCATTCATTAATTGCTTTAAATAATCATTGGTGTGGATTTCACAGTATTCAGAATGTATGTGACCGAGCAACTGTCCTGGCCATCAAGAACTTTCTTAATCCTGTTGTTACCTCATCTTGCGTAGCGTTCATTGAAATGATGGGCGGTGATTCGTCTTGGTCACGCCTCTATCTCCAGTCGGCCAATCAGCTTTGGGCTCATCAGCATGCGTGCAACGTGATTGGTGGAAATCTTGAGAAGAGGCGGAACTCTGAAACGCTGTTGAGGAAGCATATTGGTTAGTTCAATACTTCAATTTTCGATCAACGTTTTTCATATTCTACAATGTTTTTTTTCTACGCAGTCACAATGTTTCTACGATGCATGCAGCAACATTATCAAACACAGTGTGAGATAGCTTCCCTACTCCAGAGCGCAATCAATTGGACCATCTCAAAACAAAATATCAAACCGTGAGTGATGCATCGTGGCCTTAAAAAATCCCAATTAAAATTTTGAATAATTTTCAAGGACAAGTTATGAAGCCTCGCAGCTGTGGATGTTGTCCTATCTGTTCACCAGGGGCCACCACCTTCGCCCCTGCACCATCTTCCTCACTGAATGCGCTAAAGTTGATAATTGGTTGATGTTTGTGTCGTATGCACAGATGATGCAGTACTCAGTCGATGAAGTCAGTTTGCATCGCTCAATTTCTGTCACAATTCTTAACTACTTCTCCACAGCTGCGTGGACTGATTGAGCGGTTCAGCAGCTGCCACCTGCGAGAACATCTGCGGCATCTGCTGGATCACATTGTGCACATGGATCACACGCGCTCCCTCTCCATGTCCCCCACCCCTGACAACGCCCCTAGCAACCCCAGGGAGTCACGGGATTTCCGTGCTCAGCTCTATGCTAAAATTGGGCTGCACCAAACCAAACAGCAAGGTGCTGCTTCATGTCTCTTTCTAATTTTCAGAAATTTTAATTATTTTTTTAATAGAATCCTCGAGTTCTGATGATGATTCTGACAAGGAGATAAGAGAAGTTGCCTCATCCGCTAATGGTGATCATTCCCTTTGGAGAATTTTTTAGTTTCTATAAATTAATATTTTGTAACTTTTTTCAGTTTTGCTACCGGATGATTTCTCAACCAAATCGACATTCTTTGAAATCATCCTCTTCTGTGAAGATCAACCGTTGCCGTGGCGATGTCTCTGTGCAGCTGCTTACCGCTGTTCCTATCCAGAGTTAGCAGTCATCGCTCAGGGTTACGAGAATTCACAATCGCTGACCTGCCTCAGCACCTGGCTGGTCGTGTCAAGTACTCCTCAAGTCCTCGCCATATTCACTGAGAAATTCT
Organism: Capitella teleta; assembly: GCA_000328365.1. Classification (NCBI taxonomy): domain Eukaryota; kingdom Metazoa; phylum Annelida; class Polychaeta; family Capitellidae; genus Capitella; species Capitella teleta. The sequence goes on along the minus strand of KB311498.1, from coordinate 75,860 downwards.
CTCCTCTGGAATCGAAAATCTGGAGTTTGGAATCAGTTCTGGATCTGATGGAAATCCTGATCCAGAAGGATTTATGTCAGATTCTGCTTCGTGGAATAAAAATGATGCAACCTGAGGTGTGTGTGATGGGGACTAAATTTTTATCCGCTATATTTTGCTAATTTTAGGATGAATGTTTGGCTAGTTTTCTGAGGTTTAATGAGAGCGTTGAGCGGTTTGAAAATCCGGATGAAATCAACAAATGTTTAGCTAAATTTCAAGAAGATTATCAGAAGGTTTGAGGAGATCAATTATTGAGATATTGTATCTGATTTGTATCTATTTGGTTGTTCTTAAACCCCTCAGCTGGAACAGAATTCAGAATTTTCTCAGCTATCTACAAAAGCAGTCATCGAATCAATCGCAAGCTTCGTGATCACACATTTCTTTAAAACTGAAAAATGTCGAATCAAAGTGAGGAAATTCCTGCAGTATCTGGATAAGTGTAAAATCATGCGTCCATTGTTATCCAGAGGTAATTCTATTATCTGACTTCATTTCTTATGTAATAATCATAATTTTCCAACAGTCATTGACATTGAACTGTTGCATAAGATCCACTGCATCGCTGGTCACTTGGAGGTTCCTCTGAACTCCCTCATTCTTGGTGGTGACCAAAGCATCCCGGAGTTCTTGGCTGCATGCCAAGATGTGCTTGTACACCTGGAGAAGCTATCCGCCTATCAGGAAGCAAGAGTTTTCTCCACTCTGACGAACCAAGATGTTGACTCAGTCACTATACATGAGGTTTGTTTTATATTTTGTTTTAACACTTTTATTTATTACGCTGTGTTTTTGTTTTGTTTTACGTGGATTAGCTGCAAAATGAGCTGAATCTCCTGAAAGGAAGCCGTTCTTGGAGTACGATTGAAATGCGAGAGCAGTTCTGGAAGCACTGCCATGACTGCATGTTGCGTCACCAGATGGCAGCACTCAATGCTGCCTCTTTCTTCCAGGTGAGGACATAGAAATGTGCTTTTTGTGAATGACATTTGTGATTTATTCAGGAGCATGCTGCGCTGACCACTGAAGCCTCTGAGCGGTCGCACATCTTGCAACTGGCGTTGGATTGGCTCAACGAGGAACAACACTCGCACCAACGGCATTTCATTTTCTGTGAATTGTGGAGGAGTAAGATTCAACACTGTATTCAGGCAAAATCACAGGTTGGTAGTTTTAAGTGATTATTCATTTTTGAATTTTGTTCAAAACAAATCCACAGAATTCTTGGAAAATCAAATCAAAATGGACGATAGATAAAAACAATTTATTGTCGATTGTGAATACTCGTAACATGGCTGCAGTCAAAGCTGCGTCTCTCAGCGAAGAGGAAAGCAAGACCCTGGACATTCTCATCGAAGATCTCCTCAACTGCGGACAAATCTCCACGGCTCGGGAAGTCGTATCGCACTTCAAGTACGACAACCGGGACCTGGATATCATAACAGTGAGTACGCACCGATTGAACTCTTCATCTAATCCAGCCCGATATTCCTCCAGTCGTGCGTCCTGATGGCCCGTGGCCTCCTGCAACCCGAGGGACTTGAGCCCCATTTGAAACAACTCTTGACCTCGACCCCTTCAGTTCGTAAATTAAGACGAATCAGTTCAACGACCTTAGTGTCGTTGCCACGGAAACCGAGTCAGTTGAGCATCAGCAGCCAGGCGCAGATGGCGATAGACACGGAATGGGAGGAGGTCAATGAGATCAAACTGTGCACGATCCGCGCCTTGGGTCAGCACTGCTCTGCGGGGGAAAGGGCGATCCAGTTGATCATCACCGCTTACCAAATCTGCGTGGTGAGTCCTTAACCTTCAATGCATTCATCGATCTTTGCCTCCTGTGCATCAGACGTTGCTGCACACCTTCGACTGGGTCCTTGAGACCGAGACGTTCACCATGCTTCATGATCTTCTGTGCAGTGACGTGAAACAGCGTTTCGTATTAGCCAAATCCTTCATTCTGCACTCTGGAGTTTCCGATGAGCAAGTGAGTTGTTTTTGTTTTTCTTGTTTGTTTGTTTGATTGAATTTCATTTATTATTTTCCTCTCAGGTTTCTGGATTCTTCTCGGATGTTGTGCTTCGCGAGTTGAAAATCCTCTCCGGTCTCTCATCATCAGGTCAGAGTTCAAAGTTCAATCCTAAGTAAATTAGCTGATGCTAGCCGGATTTCAATGGTTCTAATAATGAATGATTTCTGCTATCTCTGCTTAGAGATGAGATTGAACTCTTTATTCTCCTTCCAGTTGAACCACCAGACACGATGATTTTGAAGGGCGGTTTTGACGCAAATCGCACCGTCTCTGAAAACCGAACCTCGTCATGCATGACCGAACTGATCCAACTGTGCCAGGACCCTGCTGTCATGGGTCAACGCCTGCTCGACATGGTTGTCTCTCTGCACTCCGTCAACGCTGAAATCACAAAGCAGAGTCAGTTCTTGGTTCTTTGGTTTTTATTCTCTTGTTATTTTTTCAGATTTCCCGGAGTAATAATTCTGGATTTATTAATTATTAATTGATAATTTAAGGTTTTACTAATGATATTTAATTGCTTGATAATCAGGAGATATTGGAATTCATGATGTCCTCTCAAAGGGTGGGTGGAAATTGGATGTTGTTTGTTTTACTAACCTGCTTGCTGTTAGTTAATTCTCAACATATTCTGCTTTTATTCTCAACTTATTCTGCTTTTTGTCCTCTCTTTGTTTTCTCTTTCACAAAATAATATGAAATATAGCTCAAAAGATTTAATTACATTTATGTATGTAGATGAATAGTTTTTTTTTTTAGCCTTGAAGTGTAGTGCATTACTCATGCAGTACATACAGCTTGTATGCTTTATATTTATTTTATTTATTCTCTCATTTCCTTTCATCTGTTGCCATGGTAACACTTTACCAAATTTGTGTGTGCGTCTCTTAATTTTCACTCTTTCTCTCATTTGAGTTGCAAAATTCTCCAAAACAACCCTTTCAGTCTATTATTCTTATTACCAATAATTCAATGCCTTGATTCCTTCTAATTGCCTTATTCCGTTCAGTGATGATGATCGAAGTTGAGTTGTTGATCTACGCTCATGACTGCTTCACTCTGGCCTGCCACATGGAAGGAATCTCATCGCTCCTGCACACGGCACGTGCTGTCACCATGGCACTGTGCCAAGCCAAGGAGTTCAATCTTATGGTAGCACAATCCGCCATCTTTTTCCCTATATACTTCATTGAAATATTGAATTTTTTATTTCACTAACTATAAAAAAACATTATACCTTCTTAAATCTGTATTTCGTTAGGTTCACCTTCTGACAGGGGTCGCTCGGTACACTGAAATGACCTACATATTTGAACTACTGAAAGAGAACCACCAGTTTGAATCGCTCTTCATGAAAGGCATTGCACGGGTCAGTGTTCACATCAAAAGACGACAAACGAATCAACATTTGACTTCCTCGTTACAGGACAATCAACTGCGTGTGGCCGTCATGGATTACCTCAACCGCTATCACCAGGACGACAGAGATCTCCAGAAAGTGGTTTCGTTCAGATTCACCAGATTCCGGGAAATCGCTTCGTTGCTTTGCGAAGATGCTCATCGTGCACTACGCAGTGTGGCTTCGGATCGATCATTCGGTAATAATTGCGATACCATCGACTATCGGAAGTTTATTAAACCAGAAGTCAACTTGTTTACATGTGTTAATAAACTTGTGGTGCAGAACGAAAGTTGTTGTAAATATAAAGTTGCTTTAACTTTACTCTTTCCAGACAATAAGCCCGCCACGCAGCAGACACTGCAGATGGCCTTGGACGCCTTGAACGACGCGGCCGAGAGCTATGCTAGAGTACGTTCACCAAATGACTTCCCCAACCCCTTCTGATCTGTCCATTTCCCAGGAATCGTGTTTGCGTCATGCTCAACAGTGTTCAAAACAGGCGAAGATGGTCGCTCTGCAGCTTCAGTTGCTACCGACGAAGACTAAAATAATCGGACTTGATTGCGCATCTCTACAGAGTTTCTTAGAGAAGCATCCAAAAATGACAGAAGTAGGTTTTTTGGTTTTAGCGTGATTTGCAGTTTTTTACGATGTTTTGCTTTTCAGGCATTGGTCGTTTGCGAGGGTTATGGCCAGCACAATCTGTGGACGGAGGCGCTCTATTCTCAGGTCATAGGTCACAATAACTTGACCTATTTGCAAGAGTTTTGCAACCACCGTCATCTGACCTCATCTCTCATTGCTGATATTGCCGTCAAGTAAGTCAGCCAAGCAGAATGCTTCAATCAGTGGTATAATAGTTAGGGATGCATACATTGTCTGCAAGTGCTTGTTCAGTGCACAGTGTTCAGTTTTATTGCATCAATAATTCGAAATGAAATCCAATTGCAGTTTACATCATCTCATCTGCTTAACCATCGTGAATAGCCAAATATCGTAGCCCATTCACAGACAACCCTTAATTCGCACTAAAGTCTTCAGTTTATTACAATCAGTAAGTATCAGTGATGGAGTGACCGCCATCAATAGAAGATGCATCAGTGAAAAATATCCTTGTTAATTACTCCTTGTTGCTGCTTCAGTCAATTGAGTTATGAGACCACCAATGGCACCATGCATTTGAACTTGATGACAGGCGTTCAGGGCCATAGTAATGACTAATAATAATAATAATAATAATAGTAATGACTGTTATGCTTCCTCCTATTTTTAATTCTTATTATTTAAATATTATTAGTATTTTTTTTTTTTTTTTTTTTTTCAATTGGACTCTCGTTCTGGGTTCCGGCAAATTCTAAGTTCCAATAGTAAATTCTGTTTTAAATGCTCATAACTTCTTAAATAGAAGATGTATTTATTTTGCATCATAATAATTAAGGTAATTCGCAGCTCTTTATGACTATACCATAAGGTCAGAAATTTTATTTTGCGATTTTAGACTGATTTTGCCATGGAGGGTCACAAATAGGTTTTCATTTTGAAATTAAAACTCCCTCGCTTGATCTGCTGGCATATAACTTATCCCAGTTTTCACCCGACACATTCAAGTTGATTCAACCATGCAGGACTGGCCAAGTTCAACTGCAACTTTCATCTCTTCTGGTTTAGAGGATTAAGCAATATGAACTTGATTGAAACTCAACCAATGTCGTGTTCCCAGCATGCCAAATGTATCAGCTCAGTGAAGCAAATGAATTGATCTATATTATTACCTATGTGCCTACTGTTGTTTCCCAATGTAACGAAAACGTTGATTCACAGGACAACAAGGATTCCAGCATAAAATTCTGAATTAATCATTTAACAAAAGCAATGAAGAATGAGAAAACCATATGCTTACCTGGCACCAACTGTGCCGGCGTGGCCATGAAGCCTAATTTAGCCTAATTAGATCTCTCCTGCCTCCTCCATTATTAGCATTCAGCCAATCAGCGCTCAGCAGGAACCTCTCCTATTTGCAGGATCATTGTTTACGTCCAACTAATTAGGAGAGTCAAGGATGCTTTTCTCTCTCTCATAACTATGGCAGGGGGTGCTTTTCAGTTGATTCCTGTGTTTCTGTTGCATACCATTGTGCTCCATCATCATGCAAAAGTCCTCATTCCTTCCAATGTGGATACAAATTTTTTTAATTTGAGTCCATCGCATAATTGGAATAACATTTTTCTTTTTCTTCAGATTCCAGGCAGATAGCAGTTCAAAACCTAAGACAGCAACAGCCGCCATGAAGAAGATCTTAGCGCATTGCACTGATATTGCACAGCGATATCAGCTGAATTCATCTCTCGGTTTTGATGAAGATTTCAGTCAGGATGACGTTATGGCCTACCTCAGAGATCACAACGTCCTCAATGATAACTGATTTATAATTGTTTTGAATTCCCAAAATTCTCTCTTCTTTCTTTCTTTTTTTTTTTTTTTTTTCTTCTCATCCAATTTGTGCCTCATAATTAATTACCGTCAGATTATAATGCGATAATAAAAGACGAAAATGCTCAATTCCCCTGATAGCATTATGCTTTAAGTCATGTTCAATCATTATCCTGCAGAGTATAAAAACCTCATGATTTTTTTGGTGCATCGTATATTTAACCATGAGCTATAATACCATGCAGTGAGTTACCCCCTTATTACGCTGTGTGATGTGATGCAACGTAAATGCATTCTATATATACAGGACAAAATATATTTTATTATTTTTATTGCTTGGTTAAATTGAATAATTGTGGTAATAAATCATGTTTTCTGATTCTAATTTTTCTTTTTTCTTTGTTGAAATTTTTTTTAAATGATCATAATTATTTTGTCATTGATTAACCTGTGTATAATTTTGCTCAGCTTGTTTAGGTTCAGTGGTTTAGATTCTGTGAAATGCGCTTAATCTCAGTTGAAGGGAGGAAAAAGTGGATATCTGGGGAAATTCCACTGATTAAAAATATATTAACACTGATCGATACATTTTCCTGTTTTGAACAGCACTCAAAGAACAAAGAGTACAGAAATTATGTAATACTGGCTACACCTTAATTATGCATTCTTAGTGCATTAGTGGGCACTTGATATAGCTGAAGAAATTTGATCTCAGAGAACATGAACCAATGATATTATGTCACTGACCTTGTAATAAAATAGCTATACATGTAAATAAATAAATTGAACCTCCAAGGGTGGAGAAATGAAGCACATATTTTACACAATTAAAAACAATATCAAACCACTTTGTCCGCAGTGGAGCAAATGTATCAATGGTTCCCTCATCATTAGCCTCATGACCATAGAAACCATGAATGGGGTGCGGTGCTGGATAATGTGTGCTAGAGGCAAGTAGGAGTGAGACAGGGGGAATCCCAAGCGTTAAAGTGCGGTGAATAATAATAATATTACATGTATTGTATTAAATAATAGTATGTAAAAAGCGGCTGCGCTCTCCATCATTGCAAACTATTGTGAAAATAATACATGTAGCCAATGGGTAAAACTAATGAAATAATAAGCCAGTTATCTGCATACGTGCACCCCTGTGACGTCACAATTAATTAGCACTCGAGTCGTATATATATATATATATATATATATATATATATATATATATATATATATATATATATATATATATATATATATATATATATATATATATATATATATATATATATATATATATATATATATATATATATATATATATATATATATATATATATATTCATAACGAGTTCCTTTATGTTGTAAAGCCGATCTGTGTTTTAGCTTTGAGCTGTTGTCTGAACTAATCCGACCAGGGTACGTACAATGCATGATCCCGGATGAGCCGTCGCCTCGCTAAGTGTGTGTTGCACAAGTTCTGATGAAGAGCCGGCGGTCAGGATTGCCTCAGCTAGTAAGGATTGGCTCCTCAGTGAGCATTGATGAATGCACATTGCTGCTACCTGTTGAATGAGCGGCTGATTCACCAACTCGTGAATTTCTTCTGTATGAAACTTGGGTAATGTTAAATGTAAAATATTGACTATCAAGATGTTATTTGAGTTCTATAACATTCTCTTGCTGTTTTTAATCAAAATGTTTAAATGACTTTTAATGGAGTACCCGACACCGTTCCTGCTTACATAATCATATATAATTAGGCACCTGTCAACGATGCAACCGACACGTACCCCAAGACAGGTCACGGCAGCAAACCGCACGTGCTTTGTAACGTGCGGCGCCTCGGTTCTTGCAGTAGTCTTCTCCAAATCCCCCCGAATTTCCCAATGGACAATGGGTACAAATCAGCTGACCAATACCCGCTTTTAAAATTGGTATGAATATATTTTTCCTTTGGTCTGAGATTTTACTTCAGTTGTTGTTTAATTCATTTGTTCATTTCTTTAAACCCTTTAAACAGAATCGACTGACAAGTCCGATTTCACAATGGATACGTTTACGGATTTATTCTTGTACCTAGTATATAAAGGATTTCATTCGGACCTGTGAGTATTCTGCCTATCGACCCCATCCCGTTTTTAACAGCACTGCTGAACATATTTTTGGAGCTATACGTGCATAAATACCTTATTCTCATCGTCATATACTGACTGGTTGGTACGATGTTCTGTCCAATGGATAAACTCCCATGCCACAGCCTCTCGTCGAAAGCAGAGGTAAAACCAGATCTCTCACCCAATACGCACAACACATACATGTAGACGGGAGATTGCATGACACGGACCTTTGTCTTTTGTGTTCTTTTGTTGAGATATCGGTGAGCTATATCTCTTCGTTGATCTAGCAGTTGTTATTTGGTATCTGTTTGTGTAACGCCTTTGTCTGCAACGTGGAACCACATTTCTATGGGATATCGTCACCTGTTGGCAATACCACCCTTTCCGTGGATCATCCTCACATTTGGCATGGTTTATTTCACAAAGCAGCATGCTTTCCGCTTTCAGTCGTCGTACATGTGAGGCTGCAAAATGCAACAGAATTCATCTTTGCCCCCGGAATCACACCACATGGTATCAACAACCAGCGATGCTGTTGTACCTGGCTTTCGATGATTTACTTTTTCTCTAAGAGATTAAACTCCGTATTTGCACGAGTTGCGTCGCGAGCCGTCAGCGTTGCATAACAGGCTCATGTAAAAGTGCACAGAGGAGAAGCGATCGCACCTGCTTCATAAGCCAACAGGTGAATTAGGGTAGCGTCTTCTCTATCTCTTCATAGGTAAAGCTTCCGCGTGCATGCTTATCATCCCTCGGGCGTCTATATACTCGTGTACCTTGTAATATTACTGGCGCTGACTGAATTTGAAATAATTATATTATATAATTTGCATCCTCCCTATTTTTAGCTACACACCTGGATGATGACCGGCACATCAGCCTCCGGAATTCATTTCTTATAATTATAGCATCTAATTGATAAATTGGATGCTATAATTATAATAATGGATGATGTGTTCCGAACTTCCAGTACGATATCAGCCGATGAACCGCTACCGTACAGGCTGATATGATTACAAGCATAGCTATACATGTATACTGCACAAACCTATCGCTCCGTTATGAAGGGGCCACACCAATCATGTAATAATGAAGACTCCTCACCTCTGTTGAGTAACACCATTCCTCTTCTGCCTGCAGCAGTTCAACATTGATATTGCTCATAATATATAGCAATTTCATCGTCATTGTAACCTCTCTTAAGTCTAAATAAGTTAAGTTCATTTATTAAGCAGATCCCGATGTGTAATATTATTATATTAGGAACAATTAAAGTATGTAAATCAGCATGCCCTTTGGGAGTAAGAAGGGGGATGGTTAGAGGCTTAGAATGGCCAATCGTACAAATCGGGTTAATCTTGCAGGAGCCGCACCCAAATGCATGTAGGGATCGATATCTTCCAATAGAATACAAATATACAATGTATCAAGGTTCAGTAGACACACGAATACCCACTCAGTCCATGTGAATCTAGAGCGTATATACATGGGTAGACAGAATACCGTCTGAATATTCTCATATGCAGCACATATGGTATACAATCCGAGATCACCGCTGGCGAATAGGCTTAGTTGGTGTGCTACGTTTTGAGGGTACTTTGAACATGATGTGCATGGCAAAGTACATTGGATTCCCCATGAAATCAGGTGATTGTGTATTAAGATGGCATTCATCTATGCCCCATAACATGTATATTGAACTTTGATTCTATTTCCTTGGTTTGTTCTCGATTTTTTTTTTTTTTGTGGTTGGTTAACCTTTAATCGTGCGTCCAAAACTGACCTACAATTACATGTAATATCGACCTGCAATTGTGATGTCACATATAATAACACCTGATTGATCAGTTGTTAGCGTCGCGATTGCTATTACATAATTTTGGCTGATATCATGTGATGACAGTGATGGGGGCGGGGGCAACTGTTATGACATCACGCAGGTAAAGCAACACACGCTTACACACCTCTCGTTAGCTTAACGACCATCATTGTGTACACCTCGTATTTCGCCAGGAATCAGATGTCTTTATGGTTTTTATTAATAAGAAGTGCCGCCACAGTGGCCTCGCGAAATCTTACTCGCTTTGTTCGGCGAGTCATCTATAATTGTGGTTTCAATGATAAAATTGTTCTGTGAGTTTTCTGTTCTTCGTTTTTCGATAATTATTGACTTTTAACGTTAAAAGGATTTTCTCGATTTATGGCTTCTCAATATGCAGGCTGACTTAGTGCGATCGACTCCTTTCTTGAGATTCTCGTTTTCATTTGATCCAGGATTAGAGTTAGAGGCTTGGTAGGATATCCTATATTGAATCTTAAATTACATGTCACCGACAGTCACCCCTTCCGGTTTTTTGTGGTCATTATTTTAGTCCCAACATTTTTTGCAGCTAAAATACTGAATTCAAAATGAGAATTTGAGATTTTGAGGAGCTCCTTCCTAGTTGCTCCAACCGTCCTAAATGAAAATAGAAACGAAGACTTTGGTATAGGGTGCAGAAGAAAGAAAACCCAGCAATTTCTGTTTTCTTCGTGTCTCTCTATATGTTACTACGTGTACATGTTCCGGGATTAAATAAAGTCACGAACGTTTGCTGAAAACGAGTCAAAAACTGACGAGACACAGGTGAAACAGATACCTGGAAATCACGAGGCAATGGAGAGAAAAATGCGAAACCGAAGTGAAAATGTCACTGGCAACGAAGCTTGCATTCACGATCGCCAATCTTCATTGATTTAAATCCGTGACCTCAGTGCTGGCGTTCATAATGAGTTAATTACCGAAAAAAAAGGGTCAGGTTTTAAGTACTTCTAACTGGACCCTTCTCTGACGAATCCCAAATTCGGGCGAATAATTAGGAGGTTTGTTAGAACGGATCCCAGTTTTTTAACCACTTTTAACCACTGACAAAAAGAAATTTTATTACATATAGCCTCAGCATGTCGGTTGGTGGGTTACATTATTGATTTACCTAGGCCTCTCGTTGGATTTACGAAGGTAACCGTGGGAGCTAGCTGACTGCCTCGGTCCAGTCTGCTGGATTGTTAGCAGGATTGATGGTTCCCCAGAATCTGCACTACATGCTAATAGCTGCAACCACTGTATTGCACGGACTCTTTTTATCAGCTGAGTGAAACGCTGTTTCCACTTTTAACATATCCGTGATTTCCACTGAAGGAAGACAATATTTTCATATTTTTTTTTAATGCCAATAATTGAATAATTGTGAATTATATCCAGGCCGAATGATGGCAATCCGGAACCGAATACAAATCCCGATTGGCCGATGCACCAACAATCGAACCGACCAAAGGGAATGGCCAATAATGGCAAATTTTGGCGAATCTCAAGATTGAAAGTTGAAACAATTTGGATACTGCTAAAAAATCTGTATGGCTTCTGTCATCCTTATACTTCTGTTCTGGCATTTTTTATTTTATTTTTTATTTTATTTTTTTTGGTTGGGCAAATTCGCCAAATTAATTAACTCGTCAATATTAGTACTCCTACAGTGGTCGAGGCCGAAGCTTTGAGCAGTAGATATCCGTCAAAGCCGAATATATGCCCTCTCGATTGCGCAGCAGTACCTTTAATTGTTGTACAGGGTGTTTCAAAAGTATATATAAAACTAATGGGGATTTTTCAATCTTGAGTATATTGTTACACAAATGTTCTTTTCTCTATAACCGCGATTTGTACCCCAATATAATTATCATTTATAGTTGCAGTAGTCTTTTATCAAATATATCAGGCCTTTTACTGAGTCATTTTATAGCAAACATTCCAGAAATGTTGCATTAACGACGCTGCCTCAAAGCGCGCATTCGTCGTTCGGCTCGGAGCATCAGAGGCCGCGAACAAACATACGTACACACAAGGTGTCATCCCCAGATCCACCACTTCAAATCAAAACAAATCTTTAAAATCAACTGCCATACATATTCTCTTAATTCTATAGGTTTAGAACGCGATAAAAGAAGAACAACATGAAAGTGTTATGTGTTACAGAGGGTCTTCTCGTTTCAATGATAAATTATCTCCTTTGCATGACCATGGGAGTCTTCGATGCAATTTTCGATGAATATTGTTTTATGTGATCAGTCGATGGTTAACAAATGTGACCCAGACAAGTATCTATTGATTGCATATAATAATCAAACGCTACCGTGGAAAAAAAAAAAAAAAAAAAAAAAAGGATATACAAAAATATGTATATATTTAAACACCGTTTAAAACGATGAAGACCGTTTATTTCGGCTCAGAGAAGCAGAGGCTGCAGACAAACAGGCCTGCACAATGGCACTATTACTAAATCTGCAACTTTAAATGAAACCCTTTCTGTGATACTCTATATAAGTATTTAGTAAATATCCACAAATCCTTTCATGAGAAGAATAGAAGCCACAGGAGTTATTTACCACAGAGGGTCTTCGCATTAATGTGATCATGTAAACTGCCCTCTGCAAGCTCATAGGAGCCTATGGTGTAAAACTATTTGTTTATGCAAGCAATCTTGCATTGTATGCTAATGTGACCAATACGTGCATGTATCATGTATTAATATTTATTACAATGTAAACAATGCTTTGCCATAGTATTTTGTATACTATGGAATGATCCGGACTCTCACACAAGATATTTAGCTGTGCCGTAATTGTTTGCCGCAACGCTAGTCATATCTGTTTGTGTTACGACTGATAAGAAAAGAATAAATGTGTAATTTCGTAACTTATGATACTCACAAAACATCCACACTTTTCTCCTTCAAAATAATAGTGAATACAGATAATTTAATCAAATTGAACATCATTTAAAAATGTTAAAATATGATAATGAGCATCTCGCTAGCCACACAAAAATCCTGTTAACTGTAGAGGCTACTGTACCATAAATGATAATTATATTGGGGTACATTGCGCAGTTGAAAAGAGCCCATTTGTAACACTTTACGCAAGGTTGAAAACCCCCATTTACTTGTAAATATACTTTTGAAACTCCCTGTATATAGGCCAGTGAGCTCAATCAACTGATGCCCCTTCAGGCTGCTGACCAAAACAGTTCGCCATGTGATTGGTCGAGTCAGGCCACGTGCGTCAATGCCTGCAGCTTTAGGTCAAAAAGTTCACGAAATTTACATTAGTGAACCTGATGATATTCCCCTGGTAAAGCCCCACGAATTATAAAACGCACGTCTATCAGACATAAAATTACTATAATGGGAGTAGAAATACAGATTCGATAAAACCGAGCTCAAATTTGCTATAAGTTGATTAATTTGTGCAAAATTTGAGAATTTTTGGTTCGCCAGAACCTGAATATGCGATAAATGAGTGAACGAATGACAAGAGTTGCCATGGCAACGGGGGACAAGTAAGGCCTACTTTTCACGAGTGATGTCGCATCTGGTTTACACACAAGTGAAAAGTCAAGCTTGGCCCATTATTTATACATTTAGCAAAGAAATCCCAATGAATATCAGCGAAGAGAGCACAGTTTGCGTAATGATAATCTTTATTTAAATTGATGCACAAAGTAATATCATTGAGATTACATCATGAAAAAAATGAAAAAAAGAAAAAGCTAATTGAAACAAAAATATGTAATGAAAGAAGTCAACATGCGTTTATGATAGATGAAGTTGCTGACTTTTTCTTCAGACATGCATATTCCCAATGCACAACCACAGAGAAAACAAAAAAGCCCTAGTACTCAGAAAAAGAAAGAAAAAACAATGGCGGCGTTTTTATTCATTTTACATAGTTTTTTTGGGCAGACGTTCAAATAAAAACAGCTTAATATGAAGGGATCAGCTGTGACAATAGGGCGAGATGCGTCTTGTCTTTTTTAAAATAGTTTTTTTTTTTAATAACGGCCGGAATATTGCTTCACGCTGCAAGTAAAGAGAAAAAGAAAAACTTGAAATAAAAAATCCAGAAATTTGATTATTATTATTATTTTAAATCTACGAAAAATCGATTAAATACAAATTAGTACAAAATCCTTGTCAGTATTTCTTTTAAGCAAGCCGAGCATCCCAGAGAGGTGAGAGGTTAGAGGAGGAGCTAGCAGAAGGAAGAGGTTGTAAGAGGAGGTATTATACAAGTTGTAAGTACTGTACATGATGTGAGAAGAGTGTGATTTATTGTTGGCAGATTTCATAAACAATAAAATCACTAGTCTTCCACATCATGAAACAGAGGGTTAATATAATCCAGCACCCGGGTTAGCTGTAAGTCAGCATGCACAGCGCTTGTAATCACCTCATCTGGAGCAGGTACTGTGCATTCTGGATCTGGTCCTGTGAGCCTGTGATGGTGATGATCCGATCCTGTGAGCCCTGCATCGGTTCGTCTATGTTGATCCCGGCTCCAGATTCCTGGCGAATCTGCCGGATTCTGCTGCCGCCTTTCCCAATAATGGCACCCGCGAGCTGAGTTAAAATCATTTTATTGAAGGATCAGTTGGGAATTGCGTGTATGATGAACTACTTACGTCTTTAGGTATGCTGACTTGTGTGCTTTGAGACTGCTGGTTGCTGTTGCTGTTGCCAAACATCATCCCTTGGTTACCAGACTGCATGAAGATGTTGTCCATGGAGTCCGAGGCAAAGTTGTTGGCTCCGCCGCCTCCCCCTCCTACGTTGCCTGTGGCCATTCCACCTCCAAAAGTGTCGTCCTGGAATCCACTGAACAAGAGGTCAGTTAAAGAGTAGACGACCTTTGTGCACTACTCACCCTCGCATTCCCATGCCTCCTCCTCCTCCGCGTCCACCCCTGCCCCCTCCTCTACCCATGCCATCTCCCATGCCCCCCCTGCCACCTCCACCCCTCATTCCCCCTCCTCTGCGCATGTCTCCTCCTCTGCCACGCATCCCTCCAACATTCCCTCCTCGCATTCCTCCTCCAAAATCGCCTCGTCCCCTGAAAGTATTTAAAAGAAAGGGTTTTTTTTTTTAAATATGGAAACAGCAAAAAAGGGAAGTGCCTCACCCTCCCCCTCCCCTCATTCCACCGCGACCCCCTCCGCCACGAGCGCTAGGGTCTTCAAACTGTGTGTATCCGCCGTATTCTGGGGCGTAGAACTCATCAAAGTTGTTTGGGTCGTAAGGATTGTTGAATCCCTTGGGTGGTGCCTGCGAGTTAATTAAATAAGTGAGCAATCGCATCGTTTAACCAACACTGACCGTTTGAAGCAGGTCAAAGATAGTAGCCAGTGAATTGACCACAACGCGCGGTTTTCCCGTCAACTGGACGATGCGTTCTGACGATTGCGGCGCGCACTGTGAGTAGACCTTAATCTGAGCTCCGGTTTCATCACGCAGCTCCTTGATTTTATTGCCGCCTCGGCCGATAACGCAGCCGGCCTGGCTCTGGTGGATCAACCATCGCATTTCACACTCAAACTCCAGGTCTTTGAACCGCTTGTACTGTTTGCAAGGAAATCATTCCAATCTGGGAGATGGTTTTTTTTTTTCTGGTAACTTACATCTTCCAGTGAGGGAATAACGTCGAGAAGGATCTCCAGTGCAGTTCCTAGGTTTGCTCCGACGGTGAGAACACTGGAAGGAAGCCAACAGCCGAATTAGCACAAGTACAAAGAAAAAAAGAAAGAAGTAAAAAAAATTAAAAAGCGTCATTCATCTCATTGAAGCCTCGTTTCATCCACCAAAATCAAATTTAAAAAATAAACTCCCAATCCACTCATCAAAAATCGAAGCTTCAATGAGAATCCACAAAAAGTGAACCTACCTCACGTCTGCAAAATTAAAAAATATTAAAAATAACATACTAAATATAAATATATTAAACAGAAGAAGAAGAGAGAGAGAGAGAGAGATTGGACATGATGATGACATAATGGAGTCTGGTCAGGGCATGAGAGAGAGAGAGAGAACGCTTAGGGCCATTTCGATTTGTGAATTTTTTTACTAGTGAAAAATGAGAAGGAGAGAGATGGTAGTGGGAAGGGTTTGGCATACCGTTCAGGGCCACTGCTATCGGGGACGGTAACAGTGGCATTGTACTGTAGAAGAGGCGAGCATCAGTTGGAGGGCATTCAACGAAGAAGAGCACGGGCCGGAGAAGAAGGTGGAGGGCCAAGTGGTATAATGGCGGAACAAGATATCGTATTAAGGACATGGCACAGATGTAAGAACGAAATCATACACAGCAGCGGCGGCAGCAGCACACCGCTCGTTTAAGGTCCTAATATTTTGGGCTTTGGCGGCCAGAAAAATAAAAAGAAAAAAGGTGGTTTTTGTTTGACTAAAAGGACCAAAGGACTGGTTTGTGGGTAATTTTTTATTTTATTTTTTATTATTTTTTTAAAAAAGACTTTGAGCTTATTGTTACAAACTTGTCTTCTTTTAATAGAAAAAAAAAGAGGAAGAAAAATACGCAATAATTATAAAAGAAGAGAGAAATAATTAAAAAGAACAAATTAACCGTACTCACGTCAGATCGGAGTCGCTTAATGTTGGCGCCACCCTTTCCAATAATGGCACCTGCGTTCTGCGTAAAGTACGAAATGACCAAAAAATATCATACAGGTACGAGAGCGAATCATACCTTGCTCTGAAGCAAGATGCGCAGCTCCACATTGGGCCCCTCGCCGCGGGTTTTCTTCAGGGGGACATCGCCAATCGTGTTGTCTTCCTCCAGACTCCGCTTCATGCCTACAACACATGAAATGGTCAGCACACCTGAGCAGGGCACAGAATATGTCAGTGTGGCTCCGTTATTAGCACGCAACTACGATCGATCGCCGTGCATGCCGTGTCTCCGGAGTCGCTTCCTTGCTCTCTCCATCTCAACACACACCCCCCCCCCTTTCCCTTCCCTAGCCTTTCCCTATCACGTGACACCGCAGTAAACAGGTGAAACAATGGACACGAGGGTTGCCATGGAGATGTGATGATGCAGCCAATGAAGTTGCAGGGTCAAGGCCGCTAAACCGATAAATAACACAAAAGAACCTCGCAATTAATAACGATAAAAAATATGAAACCCGAAAAATAAAGCATTTCAGAGCGAGTTCCCAGGAGAAAGTGGATCCAGCCGAGCGGCGGCGGCGGCAGTGGCTTCGTGAGAGCATCAAACGGATCGCTCGCTGCCAACCGCCGATTACGGCCCTCAACCTCAGACGATGGCTCTCTCTCGAAGGAAGAGAAGGAGGAGGCAGCAATGAAACCCGTTTTCTAATCGAATCACAAGCAGCATAGGTGTATGCCGCTACGCGTGACAGGTGTGCAGCCACAACCACACCTCGGGGCGTGGCGGTGGCTGGCGTCTCCTCCGTCGACCGCCGCACCTGTACGATAGGTGCGTTGATTAGCCCAAGACAAGGAGCGCCGTGAGCGGTTGCCGCAGCAACGACGTCGCCTCGGGCTCTTCCAAAACGGGCGCTGAATAACGCGCGCTTCAAAGGAGATGCATTGGATAAAAAGGCGCGATTTCGATACAAGGAATTGGCAGCAGCAGCAGCGACGACAGTGAGGAGGCCATTGAACGGGAGGGGAGATCGATCGGCCCCCGATACAGCAGCGATGAGAAGCGGGGCAAGGAAGAGGACAGGCATGGACCTGCTCCGGTGCAGTGAAAAGAAGCGGCGTGCTTTTTGGTCGTGCAATATTTATGTCCCGTGCCGCATACATGTGCTCGCTTCTCCATGGAGATGCACCGTCGACAAAATACGAAGAGCGAATCAATGAAATCCGTCAGCCATTAAGTATTATTACACGACAAGCAAAACATGTATACATCTCCAAGATGAATAGCCACAATTGGTGATTTGCCAAATGGCAGGCCTTTTGAAGCATACAACACAAGGGGAAGGGGGAGGAGGGCGGGTTGGAGAGGAAAGAAGGGCGCGCGTCGTGACTTGCACGGTCACAGCAGCATGCATTAAAGATGACAGTCCGCGCCGTTCACGCATCGCTTGCTACGCGGAGCATCTCATGAAATATGCACGCGGCGTTTTGCACAGCGCCCCTAATGGCCGCGATTTCGGAGCGGGCGGCGACCGATCCCCCGACTGACACCGCTGCTGCTGGTTCACCGTCTTCATTAGGGCACAAGAGCCGAAGGGCGAGGTAGAAAGGAGGAGGGCCACGCTACCTCCACAGATAATCACCCTCATTTGAAGGTGCAGGGGCGTCGAGCGAATTAGCGAATTGCCCCCCCCCCCCACCCCGAACAGCATCGGGTTGGCAGGGAAAGAGAGAAAAAAAGAAAAAGGAAAAGAAAAATTATTATAACAAGGGGGGTTGCGGGGAAGACCGGCGCGCAATATAAAAGAGAGCTCTGCAAGTGCGCGGCATGTTGCGATGCTGCTGAAGCGATGGCGAACATGCTGCGCCAATATGACGAGCGTGCGCTAAGCCAAGAGGCAAGGGCGCATGCGCGGATAGGGAGCTACTCTTATCCAGTGCAGGGACATCGAACATGACAGAGGACGAACATTAACACGCCCACTATATACACACACGGGCGCATGTCTCCTGGCGGCAGCAGCAGTAGCAATCGATGCGGCTTCGATTCACTAGAAGCAGCCATGTCGCCGATACAACGACCACGCCGTCTCCATGGCAACGGGGACGCTGTCAATTGACAGGTGAGGGGGGGGGTGCCTGACCCCGTGAACCCTGCTTATCGGGCGGCGAATTGTCAGCCAACGATATGCATTTAGTAAATAAAAGCACAAGAAAATAAGCCAAACTCACCAACTGCAGCTCCGTTCTCTTCCTCCATGGCGGTGCTCTTTGGGGATTTACGTCAATTCAGAGACAAAGTCAGCCAAGTCTGAAAGTAGACGATTTGCACTGAGATCGGATGACGGACGACGAATCGGACGAGATCTGAATGAGCGGAGGACGAGGCGGCGATGCCGTCGACATGATCGCACGCACAGCGACAAGCGACGAGCGAGTGCCCCGAGTGACGATTCCTGCGCCGTTTTGTACCTGGAAGAGAGCGGCGGAGCGACAGCCAATCGCAGAGCGGCATGTCACCAAAGCTCACCTGCGAACGGACCAAGCAGACGCTGGTCTGGCGCCTAGCGCGGAGCAGAAGGAGGAGGCAGCTACGGTAACAAGCGCACAGGTGTACGGACCACGCCTTCCCTCCTCGCTGGCTTACTTCAATGACATACATATACGGAAGGCAGTAGTAGTAGTAAGACCTCTCAACACTGATACGCATTGCATACACTCATCCACACAGCACTCGGGGGGTAAAATAAGTAAAATCACAATTAAAAATTTACGGTGAATTGATTTAAAAATCAAAAAAATTCATAAAACACCGATGAAAATACGGATAGGAAACCACGCACGGCAGGGAACGAGAAGGGTCAACGGCCGCCCTCCCAGGGGATCAAAGAGCAGCTGCGTAAAGACGGCTGGCAGCCGGATTGCAGCTGCTACGCCAAGGGAGAGGGAGCACCCAGATTAGCACAATCACTGGACGAAGAAGTGGGCAGAATCAATGGCAGCAAATTAGGCACACGCCAAGATTACATGCATACGCTGCTGACCATGCCTCCTCCTCACACGCAATGCGCATCGCAGGCACTATCTGCATCTATACCAATTACAGCTATAACACAGGTATACACTGTAAAACCCCAGAGAAAAACAAAGCAAAATCACCCGAAAATGGGAGAGTAATTAATAAAAGGTCATGGAGCCTCTATGCAGAGCGTATTCGTACACGCAAAAAAACAACCTCGATTAAGTTGGGACACATTGCAAAATGCATGATTCGCCATGAGCGACATAGAGCATCGATCCAACATCAACAGAAGAGGAATAAGTCAGAGAGAGAGAGAAGTAATAGCAGGTAACAAGAACAGGGAACAGCAGGCAGTCACAGGGCAGCAATTTTAATAAGACCACCCCCCCACCTTCTACCCTCAGCAGAAGGGTAAATACAACTGAATCCACCACACAATCAGCACTGCCAGAAAAAAAAAAAAAAAAAAAAAAAAAAAGATAATCAAACATCAGTAGTGGCAGCAAATTATCGAACAATTAGCAAGTGAAAATCGCGGGCCACCGACCTGCGATCACGTCACGCCATTAACGACGTATTTGCCGTTGCAATTACAAAAGCTTTAGCTTGCGAAGCCTGAAACGCTCAATTATGTTTACCCAGGTTGCCATGGTAACGATGTGGAAATATCAAAGGCGGCGTGTGTTTGTGAGGATGTCGGCAGTACAGGTGCCGCGAGATTAAAGACATACGCTGGGCTCTTCCGTCGCCTAATTGGCCGAGTCTTCAGCGGGAATTAATAGCGCATCGCGCACACAGCAGCAGTGTGCGTGCCTCCCGATGTATACAAGTGTATTGTGAGTGCGTATATGTTTGTGCGTGCGCACCTGTTAGAAGCGCAAAATTCCAGGTGTCGGAAGATCATCATGACATGGGTCGAGTGATGCAGATTCTTTACCGGTAAAATAAGCCGTTATTTTCCATAACACGGAAGTCTGTAGTTCACCGTGGTTTTAAACACAGGATGTCAGCGAGTTAGCCCAATGCAATCAAATATACGTAATGCACTTCACTTTTGATACGCCGGTCAACCTCACGTTTTCATCGCTTCCTCTGAAATCCCTTCGGAAACTTTTAACTCTTGGAAGCGTTTAACTCTTGTTAGTTGTCATTAAAATGGTGAAAGCGAAAGTCCAGCCCATCTTCGACTGCATTAATAAGTAATTCATTAAGAGTTGACAGAGCAATCGCTTTGAGGCGCGCATTGGTCGAATATCTGGTTAAATTTAATGTAAATCATTTGAAAGAACTTAAACTTTAAGGAAGTTTGGTGCGTGCAAATACAATCGATGAAAATTAATGCAAATCAATATTAAAAGCATTTTCAGCGGAAATCAGTGAGCCTCGGATAAGTTTCAGTGAGCTCTTCCGTTTCGAGCGAGAACAACTTCTTCCACCAACCTCAGTACCACACTGCCCACACCAAAGTAAATGGCGAGGCTCATGAAAAATCAATGAAACCATTTTTCTCATATCAAAGAGTCAGCCAGTATGAAACTTACAAGGCGCCATACATGCAATGCACTTCCCCTAATACCAGCCCCTAGATACACGGCGCAAAAATAGTCTCGGTAATCTGTACAAGTGGTAGATTCAGCACAGGGAAAGTGCATTCTCAGTAGTCAACCCCTCGATATCGAATTGCTTTAACATAACAACTTGAAGGCATATTCTGTCCATAGCTGATAAAATTAACGGTCAAGGAAACCGCGAGAAGAAGAAAATTCAAGAAACACGTGCGAAAAGGAGCAACAACTACAACACGTGATATGCAATTGAACAGAAGATAAATAAGCCACACGTACAAAAGAGAGAATAGCACAGCCGACGACGAGTCATGACACGAAATCTCAAATAAGAAGAAACGAAGCTCATCATTAAAGAGTCAAAGGACACTCGTACAAGCAGAAGCATGTATGGTTGCCTCTGATTAAACGTACGATGCATCATCCTACAGAGAGCAGGAAGCAGCAGACGGAGACCAGAAGAAGCAGGTCGATTGCGGGGCTTTAATCGCAGGCGCGTGTATTGACCAGGCAGTGATAACAAGCCCCCTTCAAGACAACATCGACGTACGGAGAGGAATGGCATTGTGTCTGCATGGTGCGTTGCTGCTGCACCGCGATACAAGAG
Organism: Capitella teleta; assembly: GCA_000328365.1. Lineage (NCBI taxonomy): Eukaryota > Metazoa > Annelida > Polychaeta > Capitellidae > Capitella > Capitella teleta. Next base: position 54,157 of record KB311498.1, on the reverse strand, counting down.
ACATCTCTTTGTGGCGCCCATTGATCTGAAAGCATCATGGCAACGCCGCCAAAACACACGCTGCTCTCTCTCCCATACAACCAGTTGCGACACGCATCACAGATTTCCCTCTCAGCAGTATACTGCACCCAGGTGGCCATGCACCTCTGTGACAGTCAATCAATTATACACAAGTAACACAACTTAAGTACACACGTCGAAATGACTTCGACCTGTAGGGAGCAGTTCGAATGAGGGAACTCCCGAAAAGTGGATATTATACGGACTGTTGAGCATAAATGTAGAATAGTATACATGAAGATCCTTCATTTGAGATGCAGGGTTCCCGTGTAAACCGTATCTATGAATAAATCAATCAATAAATAAAAATTCATTTTTGTACAGCACAATATCCACCCAAGTGCTCAAAGCGCTGCCCATAAATCAAAAATATTTATTTCTTTCGCTATAAAGTCCCCATTATCAATTCCCGATCTGAGTGACTGGGTGTTGGTATGTCGAACCGAACCCCGAACCCTTGGATTGCAAATCCAATGCTCTACCACTGAGCCAAACAGGTAACAGCCCAACAGGTAAATATATACAAACATCACCATCATCATCATCATCATCATCATCATCATCATCATCATCATCATCATCATCATCATCGGATCACGTAGCAGAAGGGGGAGTGGTTGGGGGAAGGGGGTGTTGTGAGAAAAGCTTGTCACAAGCAGCTCAGGTGACAAGCTCAACAACACCGTCACACCGACGAACAAGGGCAATAAATTCGCCTCCAGCAGAGTTAGGAAGAGAGGGAGAGTGTGGAGGGGAGGGGGAAGGGCTGCAGCAGCTAATCAGAGAGAAGCTGCTTCTGGCAAAGAAGTCTAAGCATTATACGAACGACACCCGCGTTGCTACAAGTCAGCACAAAAGCGAAATACCGGCGCTGATATAATCATCCGCTTTTGAAAGTGGAACAGTGTCATGGGCGTTGGAAACAGGGCTCGAATAAGACAAGAGCAGGACAGGAAGGGGGAGGGGGGTGTAAAAATAAAAGGCAAGGCTACGCAACTGACGACGCTGTTATACAAGAAGAGAGGGCAGGCGTGCTCAAACAATGCTAACTGTTGCTGCTGCTGCTGCTGCGGCTCAAAAAGCGGAGGGTCCACAGGTATAGAGAGAAAGACAGGTGGGGCATCACATCGCAATCAATCGTGGCCGCATGCAGCCGCAGACATTGTCAGCACAGTGTCACCGCTAATGATCGTTGTTGATGCGATTGGCGACACCTCTGATCACGATCAACGCAAACAGCCACGCTGTTGCGCAACCATCCTGTACGGCACGTAAAAGGAGACAGGCCGATGACGCAACGAT
>KB311498.1:39330-52527 GCA_000328365.1 Capitella teleta | reverse complement strand
GAGCGTTGCGTTTCAGGAAGAAGCCGTGCATACTGGTGCCGCAGAGGAAAGGCGTCGACGTGGTTGCCAATGGAGACGCCGCTTCCGATGTTCTGATCAGCAGCTCGAGACTTTCAGCGAGGAGACCTTTGATAGGCGAATACAAGGCCTCTGCTCACCCCCCCCCCCCCTTTCCGGTGCGCACAGCCCGCACCGCACGTTTTGTACAAATGTACAAATAACGGCTTCATTTCAGGTGCATTCTAATTAGGCCGCACCTGTGCAGGCTATGCGCGGAGTCATGGATCATAACGTTCCACGGGGGACGTTATGATTCTGATGACAGCGCCTGGCACGCACACCTGTAACTAAACACAGGTGCACGCCTAATTAGCAGCATACAATCACACGGGAATCACAGGGATCACATCTTAACGCCAACTCTACACCAAGAGGCCAGCCCGGGACCAGGGTTTCCCCCACAGCACTGTATTGAATAAACCCGGCTGAGTGCCAGGCCTTGTTGAATAATACTGTTTTGCAGCTATTTAACACCCTCATCTACGTCTAATAATACAATGTAATATGTGCACAATGAAACTCAGTTGAGGGAGGACTGCCAATGACCAAAACTGAATCGGCCAAAGAGACGACGTCAATTGCTTTTGGGTTATACTGCTTCCTTCTCACACCTGTCAACCAGACAATAATAGTTTCTTTTTTATAATACCTCACTGAAGAAGCTAAATCGCACACAAATCGGGCAAGTTGAACAAGCCGATCGCTCTCATCACATGCCACTACTCTGAAATTGTGCATATAATTTAGAACATTGACAACACCTCATACGGAAGTTTAAGGAAACCTTTCTCTGAAAACTGAGCAATCCGACTGTAAATTCTGGCAAGAAATTGCTGAAATAGCCTCGCAAGAAATGATTGAACAGTGAACACAAGACAGTGAGTTGGAGTGACCTAATACCTCAGCAAATCCTGGCCTTCAGTTGTTGACTCAATTCACCAATAAATAATAAGCAGGTGTTGGTCTTTCAACCCTCCAGGCTCATCCAGGCACCAGGGTAAAAATCCAGAACCGTCGCCTCCATATGCCAATATACTTTAGATTCCAAGTATCCAAGGATTCTTAATTATGCGTGGAACAATGAGAATACTATAGAATATATAGCGAAACACAGCCTCTGACCTTGTTATAAGGTTGCCAGTTGGGAAGCATGGAGTATTATTTCAGGTTCTCTAATATCTCTTTCTCACGTAACTTAGAGCCTCGGTCTTGAAAGGAAAATGCCTCGAAAAAGGTCTGAATCCGCAAATTGTGAAAATAGAGCGCTGTGAAGGCACAATAGTTATCATATTACATAATGCCAGCAACGATCTGGCCCCAGTTTTTGGACGTCAACCTTGGTAAGATGACCACTACCCAGCCATCCATGTACATTGACTCGATTCAAATTTCAAACAGCATCTTCTCTTTTCCTTAAGGTGCATCACAGAGAAGAGCACGCACAGCTTTGGGCTTCAACTTTGATATTCAATTAAGATCAAAGCACGGAAGCGATCATCGGCGAAGGTGACAAACTCTTTCAGCTTCTGCTAATAGCAATAGAAGTCGGTCGGCAACCAAAGCGACGCGGATATCAATCGATGTTTTCTCAATGCATGTACATGTGTTGATCAAACAGCATTAGAGGCTCTTAGGGTGTTAAGTTCTCAGGACTTCATATTGACATCAGCTTTGCCTCAGTTCTCAAGCATCCAATTATATCAAAGAATCACACTGTGATCGACAATCGCAAACTATGAAGGGCAGAGATGCATGTCAGGATCCAATAATACAATGTACAAATACACATGCACGAAGGATCGTAATAGCATCCTGAAATTCATCTTATACTATGACCACCCTGTCTAAGACGACTGATTCTAGCTGGTCCCCTGGGTGGTCGTCTCAGACAAAATTTACTGTATAATAGTGATGTATATCTTGGCTTTAGCCAGGACCACCTTGTTGGTAAAGCTTAATCTAACACTAGATATGGAGGTTGGCTACTTACAAATAACTTAAAATATACCATATAGGTCATTGTCAACTTTAGAGATGTTAATTAAGCAAAGATACGCCGTCATTGGCCTGCCTGGGTTATACGAGGATGCCGACAGCCATATTGTAAAGCCCTCGATTCTCAACAGCTGTTCAGCGTGAATATACAGTTATATACTTAGAAAATGTCTGCTTGCTCGGCCTTTGGGTGCTATCGAAAACCTAAGAGATTGTAAGGAAGGAAAAACATTTCACAAGTAAGTTTCAACAGTTAAATTTTTACTTTTTATCCCGATTTAAGTGCTATATTCGATCGTTAACCCCGAGTCATACCGCTCGTCAACACAATTCACAAAGTTACTTACAAAGTTAAAAGAACGACAATACGACAATTTCTGAACACAGCCTTGTCTTTTTGGCTATTCCTAGAATTTAATAGCATAGGTACCGGTATGTATTTTGTCAATGTGATTTTCCTTGACCACGGTGATCTGTCAAGAAAATTCAACTGTTTTTTAACTTGTGAAACTAGTCTAGTGACAGTGAATGGCATGTATCTGTCTGTTACTTAGTAGCTGTGCCTCTTACCTGAATTTTTGATAATTTGTATATGTATGTAATAGTTGTTTTGACTTATTATAAACAATTATTAATAATTTATCTTGTTTTCTAGATTCCCAAAGTGTCCAGAGTTGCAACAGAAATGGATTGCTGCCACACGTCGTGAGAATTTCACTCTCTCCAAGTTTGCTGTGCTGTACTCCTGCCACTTTCAAGAGAAGGACATGGATCGTACCAGTGTGTCCTGTGTGCACGTGCAAGAGGGTGCAATTCCCCAAAGATTTATCTCATCCCACTTCCTCAGCCCTCCTCTCATCTTTCACAGAAAAAACTATTGCTTATATCGCTGGCTTTGTTTTAAGGAAATTGAAGCAGTCTATTCAATGTAAAAACTGTTCTGATGTTCTTTTTGCCCCTAATTCTGTCCTTTTGTGTTCTATGTGAGAAATATTTCAGAATCACTGTTACTGTGGCAAAAAATTACCCAATGTGCAAGTCTGCCAAATAACTTGTTCAGTCCTGCAGCAGTCCTCCATTATGATTTATTTCATCCATAAAGATTGTATCCTTACCCTCATTAATCATATGTTCCAAACCGATCACCTTGATAACCATCTTGGTTTGTTAATTCGTGCAATTGCTGAGAAATATCTCCAAATCCGATATTACTATGCTGGGAAGCAGTTCATTACTATGTTAATGGAGAAACGTTCCAAGATCAGTCGTCAGAGGAGCACTAAATTAGTTATTTTCTTTGGTCTGTAATATGTACATTGTATTATGATTTATGAAGTCATTATTTTATCTGTCTTCTATTTTCATTCGTGTGAACAAATTAATTGTATTCTTGTCATTCTTAATTTCTTCTCTTATATTACTTTGTCTTATAACTATTAGCATTCTCTTGGTGGTGTATTACAAAATATTATATATATAAAATATCTATTTTGGTTCTCAATTATTTCATAATAAAACCTTTCTATTATTGAAAAAAGGTCTTGGTTTTTCATTTTGGGTTATGCATTGTCATGTAGAACATGTCGTATACATATAAATTGGCTAATAACTCTGTTCTATGATTCCACACACAAAATAAAGACTAGCGCATAACTGTGGCGTAATGTTTGGCTAAAACAAAGTATAGTTACTGCTAAGCATTATAATTTATGGTAAGGGTTGAAAAATTGACTGGTTGGTATTCTTTCAGGTTGCTGGTATTCTATCAAGCTTCCATTCAAATGCACTCATGCCTACGCTGGGCAGCCAGGCTACATGCTGCTTTCAGAGATATCTAAGAGGACGGTGTTAAAGGGGAAACCCAGCATGCGGGGAGAGGTGGTTATGCAAGAGGCCACCTCCAGGTTATTAAAGCTCCTTGGGTATATCATAAAAAGCTAAGACAGTAAGAATCCATATCTTTGAATGTAAGTATAAGTCTGTTTATGAAGTCATGCACAGAAGTGTTAATTACAATTAGGCATAAATCAACACTTCTTCCATGGGCCCATAGCAATAGGTATGCTACTTCATTCACTAACCTAACAGCTTCCATGGATAATATGAGAAAAAAAATATTGCTAATCATTACATATAAGAAATTTTACAATCCTACAATTGTAACGTCACATAAATTTGCATTTATAGTAAAACCTGTGTTAACAATCACCTGCCCTAAGCGACCACCCTAAAATCCACCCGGCCACTTCAACATGTAAATGAACCTTTACTCAGCGACCACCTGTACAACGCGACGAGCGACCAGTCATTACAGGTTCCGATTGACCCTTGACCATGTGTTAAACGACCGGGCGCTTGTTGGGCAATCGTGTGTGTGTCGAGCTTTCCCGCTGGAATCGAGTCAACCTCCTCCTCCCGCTCTATCTCCATGTAAAGCCTGAAGCGATTGCGTAAAGCTTTGATTTGAGCAAAGCAATGGTCGCCGACTCCAGTTTTGCTGACAATTAAAAGCATAAAGAACATGATGTCTTTAATGAGGAGAACACAGCAGATGAAAGAACGCATGAAGAAATGCTTCCTGGATCCACCACGTGTCATTCTTTCCCGCGCCCGGGAGGCCCTCGCCGCCTGCTCTGCAATATGACTGCCAATTTTGACGCAAGTTTGATGCAGAAATGGCCAAAGCATTTCAAAAGCAAGCAATTCTGGATTTGTTCTATAGTTAAAATATGCTACATAACAAATAGTGTACATGCATGTACATGCCTGCCTAATGCATTACTTTGTTTCATGCGCAATACATAAATTTGCAATATTCTGTATTGTAACTTTGTTTTAATAATAAATAATAATAATTTATTCATATTTATAAAACGCTCCTTGCAGAGTGAGTGAGTGATGGGGTTTTACGGCTCCACCCAATCCGATCGGATGATACGGGCACCAGAACAGAAGGCCCGGGACCTGGGTTTCCCCCTACTCTTATCGATAAATCCCAAGAGTTCTTTATCCTGCATACCACCATAGACAGTAGTACACAGCGCCCGGCCTTGTTACGCAGTTGGGCAGCACTGCAGAGTCACCTAAGAATTACAATTATAACGAATTACAATTATAATTAACAATCATAACGCGTTCGACTAGAATTGATTGAGAATGCCTCTTCCGAAAGTAGTAGTAAAAATGGTGATCGAGCCGACATGTATCGTAGCTTACCATTGGTCGAGAACCACCAATCAGAACGTGCGACAGAAAAGGTCGCCTTAGATTCGACTACAATGCAAGAAATGACCAGGACAGCTTGCGTTAGATTGAAAGCATATGTACGACCAAAACGATTTTTTTGGGAACTTTTTCAAAAAGTACGGAAATCCGTCAAAATACGGAAAAATCGCATGCCTGTAGTATACTAGCTACTAGTAGCTAGTGGAAGCATCATGACTTTCATCACTGGTTCATTATCATAACTAGGGCTGGGCGAATAGTGAAATAACCCGAATAACGAACAACGAATATTCGGGTGATTATTATTCAATGAATCCGCACCCGAATCCGAATAGACTAGTATTTACAAATTTTTCCAGATGTACCTCATCCCCCCCATTTTAGCCTATGCTGCCACGTTTTTGCCATTCAAACCAACGATCAACTCTTTGTGATATTTCATCATACTAATTTCATGCACTAGTAGACTTAATGGATAAGAGGTATTACGGTCATTACATAATCAACGGCACGAAACAAAATAATCGCTAGTATAAACAGCATTATGAAATCAGGAGTTTTAATAACCTGAATATGCTCCTGCACTGCTGCCTCGTGGTTTCAATTCAATCACATTCCATGTTGTTATCAGCTTCCTCGCTATGCATGTCAGTTGTAACAAATGTGAACTTCTGACCTTTCTTCACTCTCGCCTGCTGATCAATTTCATCAAATGGCTCTAATCATAGTATACGAAGTAATTCATATCACCATGGCAACAGGATTATTGTTGAAAATCTTCCCCATATTATTGACTTTTAAACTTATAAATTTGCATGTAATACTATCTGAGTATTAAATCTGTCGACACCAGTTTCAGCAGCAACTTTCTATAAAGGCTACTGATGCACCCCAAACAATTAGTCATCATTCAGAGTGAAGGCGCGCGATGCATTATCAGTCGATCACTGGTTTCAGCGAGCGGAGCATTGTTTTGGTTGGATGATTTTGGAGCTGACGCTTTATCTGGATATAGGTAGAGTGAGTGATGGGGTTTTACGGCTCCACCCAATCCGATCGGATAATACGGGCGCCAGAACAGAAGGCCCGGGAGAGGGGTTTCCTTCTTCTCTTATCGATAAATACCAAGGGTTCTTTATCCTGCATACAACCATAGACAGTAGTACACGGCGCCCGGCCTTGTTACGCAGTTGGGCAGCACTGCAGAGTCACCGAAGAATTACAATTATAACGGATTACAATTATAATTCACAATCATAACGCACGTAGCCTGATCGGGTCTCGAACCCGGGACCTCGACCCCCATGGTCAGCATTGGATTGTAGTCAGCGGTTTAACCCACCGAGCTATCCGGTAGAGGGGAAGGGGAATGCATTATTAGAGAAGACAGGGTGAGGGACTCAATGAGATCGTTATATCACCACGTGTAGATAGATATAATTACATGTATTTAAGTATTTTATTTGCTGAAGCAGATATCGCACGCTGTGCATGCGAGCAAGCAGCTTACGCGGAAAAGGGGGAGGGGATGGGATGCATGCAGTCTCGATGCTGCGGGTCGTCTATAAGCCTTTAATTGAGCCGCTGCATTGTTTGCTATGCGTTTAGCGGGATGGGGGCGGGTAAGATTTCAGTTCATGGTAATTGACACAGTCTTTGTCTTTGAAGTGTTAACACGCCGTCGAGAGTTGTCTCTGTGGACTGTCCACTATTCGGGTCAATTATTCAGGTTAAAACACAAATAACGAAGCTTCGGCGGCACCCCACTATTCGCCGAATAACGAATAACAAACCCGAATATTCGCCCAGCCTTAATCGTAACACACCATTGTGAGCTGGCACAAAAGATGTACCCTATATACAGTGACCACCTGTCTTAAGCGACAGTTTCAAAATCAGTCCCAGAGGGGTCATTATAGACAGGTTTTACTGTATTTTGAAAATTATTGATAGTACAGTTGAACCTAAATATAACGTCAATTGCTAAAACAACGGCTGCACTTATTAGCAGCGTTTGTAAATTTCGTACCTTTCTTGGAAAACAAGCCGGAGTTGTACAAAAAGTTGAAAAATCTAATTTTTTTATAGAAGAATCAACGACTATTGACGTGAGATATGATTAGAATGGATGTTTTGTGATGTATTCATGTGAAAATTAGTATGCTATTGTGATATTGTTGTTGGCAATTTTTCATAAGGATAGGCTAGCTTCGTATGGCAGACCATGACGGATGATGTGCCGCATATTTATGCAGCATTTGATAAGCCTACTTTCAACCAGGCATTAGTGGACGAGTGGTTTTACAAATCAATGATCTCAGACTCATCTTCTCTTCTGAGGTCTGTGACTCTGTCATTATCACTCACTGCGAGTCACTGTAATCACACTTCACGAACACTCAATTTAGTTATATTCCTTATTATAATACCTTAATGGGAGAGGACCTAAGAAGCCTTCTCAGTTGAATAAACCATATACAGTAAAGGATAATTATAAGAACTAAGTTGGGCTGGGGGGGGGGGCTTCTTGACTGCCAGCGACTAGGGTAGTACTGGTAGGGAAGGGAGGAGCTCAGGAGGGTAGACAGAATCATTGAGAATCACAGATGGATTCACACAAACTCCATTTCCCCTTCCCTCTCAAGAGATTCGTATCGTTCATGCAATTCAAAATAGTGGATGCTTGGATTTTCGTGGGTAATTCATTCTTTTTCTGGGGCTAATATTGTAAAATAGGGAATATTACCAGGGGAAAATGATTCCTTTGCAATATCGGCTTCTTGTCAATCGATTTTCCAATATGGCTACTATGCGTTCCTTACCCTGTTCCCAGGTGTACGAACGTCAATAAGTAATTTTATATTTTCTTTATTAACCGCCTTTCGTGTACAAAAAACTACTGGAGTGAAATTAATTTAAGTAAAAATGAAACTCCAAATCGTTAAAATTCACTTGAAAATAACAAACGTGAAAAATAGGGATTGCAGAATCAGAGAGCGATTACAGAACATCATAACGCACTTTATCTTAACGCATTACACTGAACGATCACATTTTAATTCACAATCTTCTAATCAAAATTCATTGAAGATATTTTCTTTAATTCTCTTTCTAGATATTCTATGTGTATAAAAATTAGACGCATAAACAAGGCATCGATCTCGCACTATTCTTTTGTTTGAAAGTGCTGTAGTTTTAGACCCAATTAAGGGCCACCGCAAATATGTCCTAGCCGCTGCCGATTGGCCGTTTAGCCAGCCGCCGCCGATCGGTGCCGTCGGCCAGCCGCTATCACCCGATCACTGTCATCGGCAGCTCTCAATTGATTCAATCCACATATTATAAATTCAGTATTATAAAAAGTTATCATAAGTCTTTATTGTTTTTATAGTATTAATTGTACGTTTATATACTTACTATATCAGCTATCTGTGCAGGTAGATTTTATTCAGATTACTTCATTAAAATTAATTTAATTATTTATGAGATACTTTGTGTATGCCCATACATCTACAAGGTTGTCTCAAAAATATCAGCCCGACAAAAGATATGCAGTATGTGTACTATATATATATGGTTAATGTAAAACATTCCTCATGAGTAGATCACTGGTTGCTAGCTACATGTATATCATTGATTTACCTTGTATTAAACCTACTTTTTTGATGGATTGTACTATTGTAACAGAACTGCCGAACCCTCATTTCAAAATTTGTATTAGCCTCTCATAACACGTACTTGGTTAATTACACACTGCTTGTCTTCACGCATTCCTTTTGTTGGTCCGAAAAATTAGTGGAAATTAATCATTTTATTTGCAATTAGTTAAGCTACTGATTTCTCTTTTACTCCACATTTTTAGAAGAAACTGTGCCTAACACAGGTTGTATCATTTTTCAAGAAAGGTTCCCCGAAATAAATTTGTAAATACAGACCCTTTTCTCTTTTGCCTGTGTTGAAAAAAAAAATCCTGGAGAACCTATTCCACAAAAGATTGTACGATTACTTATTTCTCAAAAATGTCCTCCCCCCATCAGTTTGGTTTTCCAACCATGCAGAAACATAACACAAGCACTGATATCAGTAGTCGACAGAATCAGCAGAGCATTTGAGCAGGGCGAAGGCACCATATAAGTGTTCTGCTTGACCTTCAAAAGACCTTTGACACAGTACAACAAAACATTCTTCTCTCCAAGCTTTTGAGATATGGAATCCACGGCACCCCCCATCGTTAGTTCACAAGCTACCTAATCGGGTCATTAAAAAGGGTATTTTTTTCATGATTGTGTTAAGATTACATGGATGTTCTTACTACTTTACATGATGTTTCATTATAGCATATGTAATTATGATTATATAGACCTTCGGGCAGCGCGTGCACGGGATTGCTTCCATCTCTCAAGAGGAAATGAGCGAATACTGAGAGGTCAGAAGGCCAAGGTGCAATTAGCGAATACTGGCGGTCAGAAGTTCACCGAGAACAAAGAACCAGGAAGCAAGCGCATCCATCGCTGTTAGATAGCAAATACTTAGAAGGCACCGATTTACTGCATTTTCTATTAGAAAAACAGGCTGCCTCACATCCATGGTTCTAGTAAATAAGACACGAATATTTTCCATGAACACACACCTCCACACCTCTAAATTTTTCTACACCTCTTCTCTCTCTCTCTCTCTCGTGCTCACTCGTCCCGTACGAACCATACACCAAGCTACTCTTTTCGGAACTCTATTATTTGTGACACTCTCTTTAGAATATTTTATTGAGGGGAAATTAAAGCCAATATGAAATGATTGGTTGAGTCTTCGTTATTGCGAGCTTGGAGCTTACCATCCAACTAGTGCATAATTGATGTAGTATTGGAGTCACTACGTCAGGCTGTACTTTTAACGGCATTACCGATTTAATTTCTTGTGGTGTTTCCCAAGGATACATCTGAGGTCCTTTATTGTTTTTGATATACATTAACGATATCACTTCTGTCTCTTAACGTATGCATTTTACTATCATCGTTGATTATATTAATCCTTTCATCTCTGTTCCCAATATCGAAGCAGTGATAATAGTATGAACGAAAAATTAAGGGGACTTAACATCTGACTCGATGTAATTTATTTTATTTTTGACATTTTTCTTACATTACAATAAACTATTCTATCCTATTCTATCCTACCCTACATATGTAGGATAAGATAGGATACATATCCACTGTAATACATGTGTGTATGAATAAAGATTTATATGTGTTATATGTAACACATAGGAGGTTGCCCAACAATTACAACTCAAGACATAAAAAACGGCGTTTCATTCAAAATCCTGATGCATTAACTCATTTGGTTCGCCATCCTCTTTCCTCTTCCAACTTGTTCCTCTAATTGCATCCTTTTCCCGCTGCATATATTACTTGCTTGCACTTAAAAGTTCACAAAACCCAGCTGAATTTGCAATCAAAGTAATAATGGTGATAATGATGTTCATGGGTAGAAGTAACCTTTGAAACGCCCTAAATGTCTTGAACTTGAGTAAAGAAAGAGAATGTAATTAAGTGGGACATCATGGGATTTGAGAATCATTCGATCTTAAAATCACCACACCAGTATAGTGGTATATTTAGAGAGTAGCGTATGTGCACTCGTTTGTATTAACTGCTGGTATATCACTATATATATAGGATGATATAGCAACCATTGCCAAGCCACTGCAAGCACCGATCACAATGCTGAACCGATATCTCTGATTGGTGGAGCGGCTTAAGTAGCCAGCCAGTCATTTTAACTTCAGCCAGCCTATTCTGGCCACTTACGATCTGCTTTAGGGTCTATGCTGTTTTCATTATAGCACTTATGTTTATTTCTTAAAAAAACCCCCCCAAAAACCACAAAGCATTTGTATTGAAGTGTCATGCAACAAATCACATCCCATAATGCTCGTTAATAATTCGTAATGCTTTGTGATCACACAACAGTCACATTTCAATGTTTCTCCTTCATTCAAGATTGACTTTTCATCAAGATGGTACTGTAAAAACTTGTTACATCGACATGCTTCCTTTTAGACAATTCAGTCACTGTAACAAATTTGTGAGACTCCACGGCAAAAATCCGGATTCGTGGCACAGCGCACAGCAGCGCAAGAAGCGATTTTGATAGCTGGGGCTATCAAGGGCTGGAGATTTTTGGCTTATTCGATGCATAATTATTTTTTTCTTCGTGATGATATATGCATGATACCGAAGGTACTAGTATTGCTTCAATGGAGTGGGTATATAATGGGCGACCTAGCTAGCAACCAATGAAAGTTGTGTAGTTCATCAATTGAAAGACCAGCAGGTGATGCAGTCAATAGTGATGAACAGGTAGCTGCTGTCTACAGAGAGGGGCCGTGGGCCAAGCAGAGAAGGGCTGTAGGCTAATGAAATGAGTGCTGCATCATGTGATGCGTCCTGGAAATTGCAAACAATTGGCATATCTTGCAATATCCAATCCACAGTATTCCACACTGATCTATGCCTTTTTTAATTGATTTTAAACACTGTTTGATTTGCCCACACTGCTACAAAAATTGCGCAGCTGTGTAGCAGCCAATTTAAACTATTCAGTTTCATTTGAAGCTTATTGAATGATCTGGCATAAAAACTGCAACTAGAAGTGAGAAAATTTAGCTTGAATTTAGCTGCTAATCACCCACACTGTTTGATAACTTGCTTATCAACACATTACTTCACTCTCCCACACGCTCCCAATTCAATTGTTAACTAGTCCTGTCCTTGTCCCGAATTCTCGCTTGTCTAAGTTGTTCTTCTATCGTTCTTCATCAATCTTGGTTAACTTTGATGGTTTTTTCAACCATCTTGTTCCCGAGTGGAGAGGTCTGTGTCCATGGAGTCCAAACTGTCAGTGCGCCATGATGGAATTTCTCGTCAGCTTTAATCGCACGGCTGAGCGTGTGGCAAGATGTGTACGGGAACTGGCTGTATCCAGTCACGTAGGCCATTGAATCTCCAGACTGGATATCTTGCTTCCAAGGGGCTGCTCTTGAGAAGTTTTGTGACTTTAGCATGTGTGGGCTAATTCTTTATGAATGCCTTAAAACCATCATGCAGAAGGGCCTGGGTTCTTGTTTTAATGATGATTCATGAAGATCACCTGATTAAATGTGATTTTCATTATTTAAATTAATTATCTAGTAATAACACAATGAGGAAAATACATGAATTTTTAGGATGAATAACTGCATGGATATCCGAAAATCAATGAAAAATGTCCAGCAAACATTATCGATTGAATCTCAGGGGAGCGCTTTGCATCATATTTACTGTGGAGCATCATATTTGATTACTCAAATGTATGTGTTGTTACAGTGCTCATCTTATCAGTCACTTAATTTAGGCTAGTTAATTATAGCTTTAAAGATGCCAGTGAATGGTATGTGTAATTAAAAGCTGCTCCGGGAGGGAATTTCATTCACCGATGATTATCTTTCATTGTTTTCTCTTTTGCATTTTAGAGAAAGTAAAAACCGCGCTAGATCGAGACGTAAAATCAAGATGAATGATATAAATGTGATAGCGTCCTTTCATTTCCTAAACTGCATATCTCTAATATAAAAACACTTTTATAAGTGAGTTTTCGTTACTTCCGGTTCTGGGCAAACTTGTAAATGGCGGCTGACAAAAACTTTTAAAAATAGTTTTCCTTAAGAATAACAGCTGTTCATGTATGATCACATCGTGAAATATAGAATGTCTATTAATTCCATTTTAATAATGCCTGCATCAAGGTTGAACATCCCATAATCGATATTAACTTCTTAATGTGATAATGTATTGATTGAATTCCCGGTGGAATTCTGAACTGAAACCTAGGCTAAAGTTAACCGCGTTAACCGGGCCCTTCACTGGTTCGAGGCGGACC
>KB311498.1:0-39259 GCA_000328365.1 Capitella teleta | reverse complement strand
ACGGTCCGCCACGAACTAGTGAAGGGCCCGGTTATCGCTGTTAAGTTTCAGTTCTGAGTTCGACTTCTGAGAGCATGAGTTTCACTGTATCATTATAATGTATGTAAACGCGCATTCCTATGATTCCATCCCTTTGAAAAACGGGGAAGCGTGTCGGCCTGTGACCCATTTTTAAGTAATGCTTAAAACAACAGGCTGCATACCCAGAAGAACCTGCATGCTGTCAGTTCAATTAAAGATAGGCCTATTCTTAATTCCACAAGTGTAACTGATATGATTATTAGTTACAGTCTGGCATTATCACCACAACGGCGGACATTGTGGTTTATTACTGAGAGGGGATCATTGAACTGAATGTCCCGAGATAGCCGAAATACGTACAAATTATGTGTTATCAATTCATAATGCATGTAACAAGATTTCAAGTTTCAAGTTTCAAAGCTGGCAATAACAACATCGCCGGCCGAGAGCGCTCAGATTGTGAATTTTCGGTGTTGTGAGCATGCGCAGAAGATGTAAACAATAGCATGTTTCCTGGGCACCTGACGTTATGACCATAGCCGTCATAAACATTATGATCGTTATGATTCTGGATGAAGCTGAACATGCTGCACATGTTCTTGTTTGTTTTCGCCGTCATCTACTTTACAATCGGCGACAGACGACAGAACGGATATTTCAGGCACACTTGTCGGCTTAGCCTACTCTATGCTTGCTACTTTTATTACTGTCTACAGCATTAGAGATTGAGAGTCACCAGCCATTAATATGTAGCTCATTAGAATCGACCTACATAATATGGTTTGCATTGCTGCCCGTGGCTGTGCGTGGTTGTGCATGGCTGTACTTGACTGTGCATTCTCTGATTTAAAGCTGCGCATGGGTTACGTTCTCTTGCATGGCTGCTAATTGATCCAGTGTTCATCTATAGAGATCGTTTCTATTGCTAGAAGTAGCCTCATAAAGTCTTAAGTCTTAGTTTGTGCATTTCCAATTCATGGTTGTTGATAGTATACAATGTAGTGCATTGCGTCTTATGGGCTTATACTCTTCACTCATGCAGTTGGAAAATAAATTCTTGCGCTGAAAGTGAGTTTGACTTGTGAAGTCGACAAGCAGTGAGCTGTCTGTGTATAACAAGCGTTTTATCATTTTTCCTGAATGGAGTCAAAACAACTTGTTCAAAACTGAGATTGCTTACACACTGCCCTTAACAGTTAAAGTGAGATGTTCACACAGAGCTTGCTGCTATAAATACCTTGCCACCAGTGGGTGTGTACATGAATTAATCAATTTCTGGTTTGAAAAAGGTTGGATGCGGGTTTAATTAGGAGAATGCTTATATCCAAGACAATACATACCATATTGTACGTTGAACAACGGTCTGCCTCGACATGTTCACGCAGGACTGGATTCCGATCGCCAGCTGATTCTGCTATCCAATGATTCATCTAATAATTGATTCAATAATTAGTTTAATATACTATATTGATCACTTTCGTCTGATTGCTGTATGCATAATGCAGGTCTACTACTACTGCTAGTACTACTAGTACTAGTATTAGTACCACAGGGGGTCTTACCCATATGGACCAATCTCAATACAGTGAATGCTTACTATCTATATATATGTAATATCATATTTTGTCTAGAAGGCTGCATTGGCATTTCATGTTACCAGGCCCAACTGGTAAGACTTCCTGTGACTAGTACTATACCTACTCAGGCCACTGGTAAGGCGAACTGTCGGGCTGTAAGCGATACTGTAGGCCTGCCGTCCCATGAGCCATACTGTGCTTTTGGTATGATTATGTTCACCAGTGTCAAAATCTTAGTGAAAATATGCTGTGTTTGGTCTCAGTCACTGCATGATGTTTGCAATTCTTAACGTTTTTCCATTTTTCAGGTGATTCACCATGGCCGAAAGTACGAACATGCAGCAAGTTCTCTTCACCACTTTGCGACTTCTCGGCTTAGACGTAGCCGCCAATGAGAAGGCTCTGCGGATTCCTTTTAACAAGTAAGTGCTCTCATTCTTCAAATACCTCTTCATCTCATCATGATTTTTTACAGGGATATGTTTAATCTGCCCAACAAGAAAGGGTTTGAATGTGTAATGCATTTTCTCTTCAGTAAACTGGATGCAAATAAATGCAAAGAGGACTTCAAGTTTGTTATTGCATCATTTCAGGTTTCTCTTGTAATTCAGGATGTTTGCAGGAATTGTTGGCCGGTTGGAGATAAGAAAGATGAAGCGATGTTTCGCAGGGTCTGCAATGGACTACTTACCAATATTGCAAAGGTTGTCTTCTTAAAAAAAAATTATTTATTGCAAACCAAGAATTTAGCATCATTGAAGTATTTTGATTCTCATATTGCAGAACGATGCTAACGCACACCTTCCTCTTATTGTGCCATCATTGTTCATGTCGCCTGGAGGAGAGAAATTCACTCGATTTCTCTTCTCTTTTTCCAATTACGTTCTGCACAAAACAATCACAGATCAGTTTGGTAAACCCCTGTTTAATTAATTACTCATTAGTTCATTTGGCGGTTTCTTGCCAGGCGTCAATCAGAGGCAGTTCCTCCGGCATCCCATCCTCAACCCTCAGTCTCTGCCTCTGGGTGCGGTTGTGGCTGAGGGCCTGATGTGTGGAATGGTGAGGCACCGCAAGGCGTTTGTGGATCATGCACAGGACGTTTCTCACCTGCATGATCAGTGGCGAGCCGAGGCCAAAGAGTTGGTCAAAACTTATCGCAACCTCACAAAGAATATCCGGGAGCTGGAACGTCAAGTGCAAATGGAAATTCAAAATGCTGTTTCTTCTTCTGGAAGGTGCGTGTGTCATGCAGTCGATCTTCCCTCTGAATAAAAAAAAATTGTCCTCTTAATTTCAGTCCGATTGCCAGGAGACATAAATCTGGTTCCTTGGAATACAATTTTGATTCACAATCTGTGAAACGAGCCGCAAAAGTTCAAAAGGTACGTTGAAGCATTTTTTTGTATTGTTTAATAATCTTTTTTTTTTTTTTCTCTCAGCTTCGAGATAACTGGAAGCAAGTGACTTCATTCTCACAATCGCAAACTAAGGCTCAGGAAGTCCTGGGGTCTGTGATTGACGGTTCTGAGGAGAAACATTGCATTGACGCAAATCAAATCAACATCAAAGTTCCTGATCTGCTTCTGCAACAGTGCGAACGAGAGCTGCACAGGGTACAGATCAATATTCAACGCTTGGAAATTGTCAATTTTCTGTTTTTTTTTCCTTACAGAGAAATGTTTCTAATGTTTATCATGGTGGAAAACTTAATCTTTTGAGGTATTTATTTATTTTGAATATTATATATAATTTGTTTTGGTTATCTTGTGTGTTTTTCCTCAGTCTGTTGCATCTATGGAACTTATCACTTCATTTATACATTGAAAAACTCCACCAAGGTATAAATTAAAATTATTATCGTGATTGTCTTCCAATTCTGATTATATTTTTTTCAGAGGGTGTTCCTTCCTTTGATCACCTTCAACCAGTTATTTCATCTCACGCGGATACGTGCAAAGCTCACCTCTCCACAACTCAAAACCTCAAGTAAGTATGCTTCAGATGACATTTTTGTTGATTAAGTTTTTTAGTCTTCTCTTGATCTCAATCCACAATTATAAGTTTGATTTAAAAAAATACAAAATTCAATGGTTCTTTTTGAAGTGCTATTATAAGTCTATGGAAGTTGTGTTGGCAGGATTAATAAGTTTTGACTTAACGACAGAATTAAAAAAATTCATATACTGTAAAACAGCTAACTTTCGCAACCCTAAATTTTCGCTGTCGCGCCTATGGGGAAATTTTTGCGCATCAAAAGCTTGCAGTTGCGTGTATGTATGTTATCTGTGGTCATGGGCTGATGGAAATTCGCGAACATTTTCTCTCCATGAAAGTTTGCTGTTTCATAAGTCGACCCTCATTAATCCGAGTTTTTTTTAATTTGACTTATTGCTTGGCGACGGATCTGTCACAATGCTAATTGGACTGATTAATCCGATTCCTCTAATTTTTGACTCCAATTATTAGCGACCGAATTGAAGTTTACCTTATCATCATCTTTTGATGTTCAAACTATAGATATTGCGATCTTTCAAAGGTCCAGAATAAAAGGTGCTCTGACAGTCTAAAGGTGTTAACTGTTGCAAAAACATATTTCCTGGCCTGTCTGGACTATGGCTTAAACTGGAACTTGACTTAAAATGTCACTGTACGCATGAATTCTTCTATTAAATATACATCTGTATTTTTTTAATTCTTTAATTTTAATGAAAGTTTGTTTGTAAAGCTCACAATCTAATCTTATTATTTCCCTTTGCTTTACTTTGATTTTCCTTGTTGAACTACACCCCATAGGGACGCCGTATAGGCACCCTAGTTGAGGCAAATTGTTAATCCGACTCCCTCATTAATCCGACTAGAATCACCGGGAACGAACATATTTGGATTAATGAGGATCGACTGTATTTTTACGTAAAAATTGTCATGTCATTCAGACGTGAGTAAATGCAGGAATACATACTTAGAAATGATTTAATTTATTTCGTTCTTTTAATTTCAGAACGGAATTGGTGACTGACGTTTTGCCAACACTGCACAAATCCATTCGAGATCTGCAGCATAAATTAGACGCCTCCATCTTCCAAGGAGGCAGCCCCAGCAGAATGCCCGCAAATAATGTAAGATTTTTATTGCCGCATGTTATGTAATTGAAGTTTCTCTTGTAATTTTATTTGTTGAAATAAAATCCTCGGTTTTTCTGTTGTTTTCTGCTTCTCAGAATCAGCATTTTTTTCTTTTGTCAAATCCGAAAATAAAAGAGGTATCGTATAATTTATGCACCAACACGCACAAAATTGGTAATATATTGATTTAAATGCATGCAAATTGGATGATAATATGTTCTTAGCACACGATGATGTTTCATGTTTTATAATCTAATGCTGAATTTTTAAAATATTCACCTTTTAACAAGATTCTCTAACCAAAAGTGCACAAATTTCATTTTGGAACGCGTACAATTGAATTATCTCTCAATGCTCGTGTCGTTGCAGTCTTTGGGTCTCTGGCTTATGCCCCCGACCCCTCCCTACGTGTTTGGACCAATGAACACGCCACAGGACAAGAAATTCTGCCTGTCGTCAAAATTTTCAGAAAAACAAAATGGTAAATATGAAAAAATAAATAAATGAAAAAATAAGACTATGATTAATTGTAGATTTTTCATCAGTTCCCACTCCGGAGGCTGCTCTGCAGGTTCTACGGGACGTGCGATCAAAAGTTAACTCTGCCAGTCCTTTAGTTTTGCAAGGGAATCCGGTTTACGGACCGCACACCAGTCCTGCTGACCATCTCAAGAAGCCTTCTCAGTATGTGTGGCCATTTTGCGTCTGTATATTATGTTATGTGATATTTTACTCAGGTTACCTCAGCAACAGAAGTATTACCAGAAATCGCATAATAATTCCACAGTGAGGATTCTTGATTTTAAGAATTGTTCAAGACTCTTGAATTGTTCTTCTCAGGCGGCCAGAAATGACTCCTCATTCATCTCATCAAAAAAGTGTTTGAATCAAGTAAACAGTTCCTCCGCAAAACCCTCAGAAGTATTATAATATATTTTTCCGTAGCCACCAAAGCCTTCATTGACCGTCCGTAAAACCTTTGCTAACAGACGTCGTTACGCTAAGAATGAACCCAATAGCAGTTCGTCATCAGACCCTAAGTCGCCTCCTGGTTATCAGAACCAGGCAGCTGATAAGGTAGTGCTCAGCCATCGTGGACGGATGACTTTATTATTTTTCTTTGGCAGATCGTCGCTGCCGTCCTAGGTGGGGAGGGAAGTTCTCCTGGGAACAATCTTTTTTCATCGCCATCTTCTGTGCATTCAGTGGAAACTTCAGGTACTTGTTTTGTCTTTTTATTGTCCAAATTTTATTTGGAATTTATTGTTATTTTTTTTTTAGATCGTGAAGCTTTTGTTGTACGCGATAAACTCGGTCGTACCCCGGCCCCCGCAACGCACCACTGGCACAGGAAACTGAAAAGCAGCGTCCACCCGTTGTCTAGCACTCAAATCGAACATTCAGAAGAGGAGGCCAAACATCACGCGAATGGTGCGTTTATTATCAATCATAACTCAATTGCCGAGTGTCCTATCTCACAGATGGCCCCTCACTGCTGGATACGAGTTCCTCCAATTCTCCTTATCGGGGCGCAGCTCCCAGTCAGTTGAATATGAGCTCAACGTGGTTATCTCAGCAATCCAGGGAATCGAGCCCTTGCCTGCCTCAGACGCTTCCTCTTATTCCGTCCTTGCCCTCTTCGATTCACAGCAACACAGAGGAACAGTCATTAGCGCGGGTGCTTGATTTTGAAGACATTGCCTCACAGACATCAGTCGACGATTTCAACGACAAGTCAGGCGACCTTCTGGACCTGACGCCCGTTGCTCCGTGTGAATTTGAATCTCTCGATGATGAGTTCCAAACTTTTGCGACTTTTACGCAGACACCCCAGGTTTTAAGGCAACACATGCAAGAAGCGTTATCGGAGGATCAACCGATTGAAGTCGTTGAATACGAGAATGGCTCGTTCAATAAATACAGCGTGCGATCGCCGATCAGAGAAGCAGAAATCGAGGACTCGCTTTTGAAAAACAGTCACATCGAGGCCGGACTGCGGCTAACTCAGAATCTGGAAGCAGAACTTGAAAGCTGGCGACAAAAGGGTTTGGTCACGAGCAATCATGAGGAGAAAAGTCTCGACGACATTCGTGCCAGATTCAACCGCCTCAAGGTGTCTACTCAAGAGAAAGCGGTCCCAGAATCACCGAAACCGGTCTCTGTTGAATCGCCACGCAGCAATTCAGTGCATTTCCAAGGTTTGCATATTTTTCAGGGTATTAATTAGCTGGTTTTAATTATTCAATTAATTAAAGGTTAAATCATCCACAGCTGCATTTTGATCTCTCTCCTAGTTTTGAATGTACTTCTTCTTCAGAACCAATCGGAAAACCTGATCTACTTTTATCACCTCTCACTAATCTGTTACACGATGAGGAACCTGATAGACATCCGAATCGGATGAGCTTAGGACCCGGTATTCTTGATTTGGGTAGGCTGTGCTTGAAACCACTTTATTAGATTATTAATTATGTATTTCGCAGATTTTGAGGATTCTTTCTTAGTTCCTTCTTCGCCCATTGAAATCCAGGATGATGTTTGAGAATTCCATGTCAACTTACAATTTCTTTAATCTCTGACTGTACATAGAATATTTATTTTATTGAATAAAATGTTAATGGATAATTATATAATTTTATTTCTGTCTTGTCGCATACATTTTAGTTCCGCAATGCATAGACCCCGGAGCTGCCACCGATTGGCTGCTTAAAATAACCAATTGAAGTTTATGAGATGTCCTAAACCTCTTGAACTTGAGTAAAGCGAGTGTAATTGAGTGTGGACATAATAGGATTTGAAAATCATCATCCAATCTCAAAATTACCACACTAGTACCACATGCAGAGTGCATGTTTGTGTTAACTAATGGCATCATACGTATAAGATAACATAGCAACCATTGCCAAGCAACTCCAAGCCGCTGCTAGCCGCCGATATCGCTGATTGGTGGAGCGGCTTAAGCAGCCAACCGGTCATTTTTCCTGCAGACAGCCGATTCTGGCTAATTACAATCTGCTCCGGGGTCTACCAACGCAGCGTATACTCCTATCATTATAGCATAGGGCTTACCGAAGCTATAGGGGCATCGAAAAATGCTCAAATTGTGGCTTCCACCATCCTAGTCTTGAGCCTATTATTTGGCCTAATCTTTATGAAAATTGAAAATGGCATCATACGTATAAGATGACAGTTTTCATTATTGAGTAGTGTTTATTTCTTGTATAAATATCCTTGCATTTTCCATGTTCTACTGCATGATTCCGTTTTTTTTTGCTATTATGGTATTCCCTATTAGTTACTTGCACTGAATTTTATGTCAGCGAACTAAGCCGGGGTTTCTTCGATTGATCAACAGGTTTGTATTCTTTCTACAGGTACTCATCGGTAATTGTAAATATTTGTGAACTTTGAAGCAAAAAAAAAAAAAAAAAAAAAAATTTCTGAACCATGGCATAAAAATTGAAATGATAAGCGAAGTAATTGATGTGACGCACGTCAGTTTAATGGTACTGCATAGAATATTGCTATTCGATATACTCCAAGAATGATCATCAGAAACCTGGGGGGAAGCCCAGCAATCTCTACACAAGACAGAGAAATAATTTATAAAAAAAAGAGAGAAAAAAAAAAGATTTTTCTTCATAAATAAGCACAATGGGGAAAAAAAATTAAATTCTCAACACTGCACACAACATAAACCACATTGTGATCGAATAAAAACACATAATTTGCTAAGTGAATAATGAATAAAAAATATATATAAAAATTAAGAAAAAAAAACAGAAAAAAGAAGTGAAATTCTACAAAAATAAATTTTTTAAATTAAAAAGAAAAAAGAACAGGAATAAAATGTTAACAATATATTAGTGTCATGTCAGAATTATCTTTTTTCTGAGGGAGGAGTAATTATTATTAAGAATGATGAACTCAGAAATATACTGATTTAGTGATTTACCCACAATGTATTATGTGTTGTAGTTTGTGACGTGAAACAAAGGATCGACTGGAGATCAACTCTATAGAAAAAAAAAAAAAAAAAAAAATGAAGTAAGAAATATAGGAGATTTTTGATTTCTAAGCATATTAATACAATAGTTTCCTTCTATTTTTTTTTTCACTGATACGAAAAACAAATTATAATTATGCAAATGAGTCATTAAGAGAAGTAGGAGGGAGGGGAGGGGAGGGGTGTGGATTAAAAGAACCTCCAATGTGGAAGACTGCATTAGCGAAGGAAAATCAGAGCACATGAAGTTGGGACTACATTATTTGTTTTATATAATAATTATATGCACATACACTGATAGAAGGGGCATAGAGGAGTATAAAATATACATTTTGTATATATAATATATAATATATGTAGTTTCAATACATAATTCATAGTGAATGAACAAAAATGTGTATTTATTATAAAAAGGACAGTTACACCAACACAACAATATTTAATACACAAATCTTCTCTTTCATTTCTCTTTGTTACCAAATTTACAAAGTACAAAAAGCAGAAGTTTTGAATAAAAAGAAATAAGCTGGAAGTAAGCACAAATTTTTAAAAAGTTGATTTTGTCATAAAAATTACAATTAAAAAAAAAAAAAAAAAAAAAAATTCCTCAAAGATTGAGTTAAAAAAAAAGTTTCCTTCTTGTGTGTGTTGTTCAATAAGGAAACAAGAATATGCCAGGGGAGAAGGAAAAATATAAAAATGAAATTTTTATGTAATACTGATTCATATTTGTGTTATCTTAGAAGAAGAAAAAAAAAAAAAAAATTAAAAAAAGGAAGTTAATAAGACATTTGTGTACTCATGGAGAGACAGACATGCAAGAGTAAATAATGATGAATAAAAAAATAATTGGCAGTTGGCAAAAAATACAAAAGTAAAAAAAAAAAATAAAAAAAATTGACTAGTAATATTTTTTTTGGGGGGTGGGGGAGAACTCAAGAAGGAAGATGCCAGTTGGAAAAAAATGAGAAAAAAAAAAAAAAAAAAAAAAAAAAAAAAGGTGGGTGAACAATAATATCTTCATCAAGGAGAGGTAATGAGTTACGTTCTAAATGCAGACAGATCCAGGATCTAATCATAATAGTTCAGGGTGGTTTACCGGATGCAACAAAGACATGTGTTCAGCCCCTTTGATGGGCAGTTTGGATATTGAATAATGATGAATCATGAGCGGGATACTCGTGAAGGGCTGTGAGAATTGACCCAAGATGAAGTGGCCATCACGGTTGGTGATCTTCATGTGCATGAAGCCACGCGCACTCCTGTGAAAGTCAATCAGATACTTAGTGAAACAAAAGAAAAAAGGCCGATTGAAACACTGACTTGAGAGACAGGGAGAAGTCGAGCTTATTGCTTTCGCTCATTCGCACGAGGTAGCTTCCTTCCTTATGGACACGCAGAAGTGCTTCAGCATCAACCCGCCCGATCGAACCGTGGTACCAGCTGTGAATATATTCAAGTATTAAACAAGCAAATTAACTCACACAAAAAATTCACGATGATTTCAAAAAAAAAAAAAAAAATAAATAAAATAAAAATCACAATAATTTTCATTAATTTATCGCAATAATTACTTGACAATTAGTGGCTGTATGATGGACGTTGAGTACTGTAAAACAGGAAATGTGTTTCAGAATCTTGAAGTAGCATAATTTTGCGAAGTTTACTTTTATTTATTTATTTTATTATCGAGAATTATCAATGAGGAATATTATGGAGATGGAGTTGGGCATTATTGAAAATATCAATATATCAAAAATATCGCCCAAGCCTAATTTCAACATAGCCAGAAAAAAAAGAAGAAAAAAAAGAGCAACATTGTGTATTATGTACTAAATACAGAATGGCATCAATTAGATGACAACCATAGGACATGTATTCTGCTGTACATACAAGCAGCAGCATTACTGGTCATGAGGTTGTACACCTGGAAAGCAGAGAGAGGGAGCAGCAGATTCAGCAGCTGATAAGACAGAGGCACCTGTGGCCGCAGCAGAGGATGAAGAGAGCAGAGTATGCAGGTGCATTCCTCTGCTATCTCTGATACCTTCATCCTCTGATACACTATATCATCATCACACACACATGAGCAACACATGATGTCATAACACTCCACGTCAGGCAAGTGCAGCAACCAAGGTTTACAGAGTACAAGATTTGTATGCCAGGGTGAGGATAGCAGTAAATATTTGTTGACAGTGTGATCAGCCTGGCTAATGGACTGAGTCGCTTATCAGTGCTGGCAGAGAGGTAAAGGCGGGCTATGCTCAGCTGCACCACACAGCATCAATTCAGTCCTCCTCACACAATAGCATAGAGATCTTTCATGCTTTCATACTGACCCTTGTTGGTCGAGGGCAAGTTGTGGATCTACTCTTTCACCAACTGTGTTACTGTTCCAGACTTGTTGAAGATCCAGTTTTGGTTTGCGTTTTGGAGACTGACCTCCTTCAGCCCCAGCTGAAATCAACAGACAAAATAAGTCACAAATTACATAAATCCCATCTACGTATGCTGATATATGAATATGACAGTTCTAACAAAATGATTTTTTGGTTAATACTTATTCTCAAGATTAAAAATGTATATAATTTATAAAATTAATGTCCTCATAAAGACATAAATTCATAATTATGCACAAAAACGAAAATGATAGCAAATTTTCAATCTTAGGTTCTCTAAGGATCTCTTCCAAAAATAACATTAAAAGTTAGTTAACAAAGCGATGTGAAGTATTAATTATACATTTTTTTCTGGAGGGGGGGGGGAAGTCACAATGCGAAATCATATTTAAGTCATATTTAACATCATAAATGGCATCAAATGCACTATATTCAATATTCAAAACCTGGTAGATCAATCAAACGTTCAAACCATTAAGTACAAAAATTCAAGTTAATCAAATATCAATCTATTGATTCTATTCCGCTAATTTCTTTTAAAGTTTGAACATTTGCAAATAGAATTCAAATCTGATGACGATGTCCGCCTCACTTGATATGACATTTGGATATCTCTGACGACAACTCTGTCGCTCTCATGCAACTCAGAACTCAGAACCGAAAACATGAAAATACTCAGAGGGTCAGAGGTCGTAAGAGCTGAGAAACCGTTAACGATTGATTCAACACAAAACCTTAATACTCACAAATCAGACATGAAATACCTTTCTTCAAGAGAACTTAAAGCTATAAGTAAATAGAATCTACTGGAACTAGTAAAATACAACAGTTTCAGCTTCTATGTACAGTAACCATTGATCATTCAATGAAGAATAAAGCAAAATTTCATTATTTCAATGATTACATGAAATATTAATGCCTGGTACATCCTGCAAGTCACCAAGTGCATATGAAAATTTTAAATATAGACCTAGGTAGACCTATAACAAATTAACAATACTGTATTCTTGATTAGTAAACATCAAATTATAACATCATACAATAATGCTCCCCCGAGCCTTCTTACTCAAGACTCTTCTATGAAAGAATTGTTGAATGTTCCAAGTTTTAAGATGCACTCTATTTATTCTATTAATTATATTAAATAAACTTGCCAGTTGTCACAATAGCTTTTAAAGAAGACTGAGGAAACAGCTGTCAAGAGTCAAGACGTAGACCTCATTAGTTGGGCCTTTTCGATAAATGACAATGAGACTAGCTAATGAATCCTTCTTGTGAGCACTATTATAAACTGGTTATGTAATGTAGGCTTTCTGTTTATCCTGCTGATTCCACAGGAAACAAAAAGCAAGGATTAACAAGTTGCAATTGTATTTCAACAAAAGCGAAAAGAAACGTTCCATTCCGCGTAATGTTACAATTCGAGGTAGAATTGAAAACGAAAAGTAAAAATACATAAAAATTCTACAATAATCATGTCAATCAGTGAATGTTAAACAAAACTATAAACAGATTCCAAACTCACCAGTTCTGCTGAGGAAGTTCATATTTTTCTTATCCCACGGTTCTTCGTATTCCTCAGACGGTCTTTCATCCGCCCCTTTAACGCCAGAGGAAGGGCTGCCTTCCCCGCCCTCCCCCTCCCCACAAGCAGGAGGCAGACCAAGCTCCTCGATCGCTTTGTTATCCCACGGTTCTTCATACTCCTCAGTGGGTCTGTCGTCCTTTTGGTGAGGTTTCCAGTCCCATGGCTTCTCGTAGCCTTCCTGGCCACGGTCGTCCTTACGATGGGGCTTCCAATCCCACGGCTTCTCATATCCCTCCAGCGATCGTTTGTCCGTCACATGAGGAGCAGCACATGCCCCACCACCAGCAGCCCCTAGTTCTTTGGCGGGGGTTTTATCAGTCTCTGCAACGCTGCCACTGCCAGAGATGCTGGCTGCTTTGATTCGGTCTTCTAGATCCTTTTGAGTGGAGGATAAATCCCACGGCTCCTCGTAATTACCAACACGCGTGTCTCGTTTTTGCTGACCTGTCGTTTCAGCGGACGTTGATGGTTGCACGTCATCCTGTGAGTCGCCGTTTTGAACGGGAAGCGGTTCCTGGTTGTTAATGCCGTTTGGGGTTACACTGGCAGCCTCTGCGGCTTTAGTCCTTTTGGGGGTCATTAAGGGCGTTCGGTTGGGTGCTGGTTGAGCTTGTGACTCGTTCGTGTTGTCCATCTGCGCCTGCAACATGGCCGACTGCCTGGCAGACCATTCCCAGGGTTCATCGTAGTCTTCTCTCGGTCGCCGGTCGTGCATGGCTGACACGCAGTGGGACGTCCCGGTTCCTTCCTCGTACGGATCCTCGTAGATGGCTTTCCCTGCGCTGGGATCGCCTCCCACAGCGCCTTCTTCTGCTCCTCCTGCAGCCATTTTGTTTTCTACAAATAGGAAATTGGCGTATTATTATATTAGTGGAATGATTGAGTGATAGACCTGTGATGAGCTTCTTTACTTCGTAAGGCACAGAGTAGTCGTCATCAGTCACACCCTGCGTTTGAGCGCAAGCTCCAAGCAGCTCTGGGTTATCGGCGATCTGCTTCTTGAGATCAAAGGGATCGCTGTATTCGTCTAACAGTCGAGGCTGCAAAAACAATATTAAAACTCATGACAAAACAATCATTGAATTTCACTAATACAAAAATTAGCTATGGATGCACATTTAAAATGATATATGATAAGGTACAGAGTCTACTTACTCAAACTTTCTGATTCATTCTCATTATTAATCAAATCATTGATAAAGATTTTAGTTACACGTGTCGCATCTGTTTCAGTGTTTAGCTCGATGGTTGATCCAAAGGCAAGAGATTCGATTCCCCTGGGCCTGGATGATAAGTTCTGATAACTTAATAAAAATCCAGACAATGATTATTATAGGATCTTATAACTTTCGTGATTCATGGGCAGCAAAATGCGGGTATTGCAATATTAACATAATTATGGCTACACAAAGTGAATTATTGTACCAATATTAATATTGTGAATTATAGTTGTTATAATTCATTAATTGTGAGTGAGACTGACCCGTGTTTTGGGATCGTCTCCTTCCGTGCCAGGGTCCTCTTCAAGAGCACTGATGCCAGCAGAAGAGCAGCGACCAACCGTGGCACTCTTGGGGCTCAGATTCCGTGTCTCTTTGGGTCTGGTGCCGAAGCCGACCCTTTCTGCGAGAGAGTGATGGCTCCGGTGGTGAGGAGACTGGTCCGTCAGAGATGCAGCATCGTACTCGTGACACGGCCCTGTGGCCAAACTCAACGTCGAACGGTCCCTTGTTGGACTCTTCGTTAATAACTCTTGCACGCTGCTCGACTTTTGGGCGCCATAGTCCTTATTTGGAGGGTGAGGCGGCGCTTTTTTGCCACCAATTCCAAAGTGCTTGGAAATGAATTTGGCCATTTTATCTGTCTGCTTCCGCTTCCCCGGAGACAACAAAACCCGCAGCGCTGATTGGCTGAAAACAAAGATAACGCTCGGTTTTACAGCGTTAAGCAACGTTAGCAGTAGTAACTGTACGTTAAATCTCTGTTAAGGAAACTAATATTCAGCTTTATGCACATGAGTAAATCACAAATATTATACATGAAATTAGATTTGTGTAATATCTTTAAATAACTTGAGTATAAACCTTTTTAGACTAAATTTCTCGATTGAATATTGACTAACGTTTTCACTCTCGATGATTATTGAACGCGACAAACACAATAGAAAGCAAAGCAGATACAAGCAATAAAGCCCGCTCTTATTTTCATTTCTTAATTAGTTCCATGCTCAGCTTCAGTAATATGAAATGCCCACAGATGTACGCAACGGGTCTGAACCTATTTATCTGATGTCTTTTAATCATTTAATAACGTCTGTGAAGCAATGGTGCGTTATGATGCGATCAGAAACTGTCGGAACCGAGGGCACGCGGAAGGAGCGAAAAAAAAAAAAAAAAAAAAAAATACAACTGCAAGTGCAAATAATTATATTAATAAGGCTGTTATTTGTGATCTCACCTTTCTTTTCCGTTTTCTGTTGATTCTTTTGTTCTACCATGTGAGTTTAATTTTGCCATTGATTTGAGTGGGCCGAAAGCAGTCTAGGAGCGCGTTTTACCAACTACATGTAGGCCTACTAGATTGACTAAGACATTATTTAATGCACGCAAATCAAACGAGAAGTCCATGTTTAATGAGGGGCGAATTGTGTGCAATCGGGAAGAGATCTTTCTGGGCATGATCAGACAGGCCTATAGCTCTGAAGTTCTGAAGCATCATTATGGAAAGCATCCGTTGTAAACTACACATGCTTTGTTTTCATTTGAGGGGACACTACAATGCTACAATCACAGAAGTAGCTGATTCATCATATGGTGCATGTAATCCTGTAATACATGTAATTTGAAAGAAGAGTCGGCTTATTGGATGCATGATGATTTTTATGCAGCCCCCATATGGTCCTGGACTCCAGGGCCTTGTTTGCCACCAAAAGTGAAAATATCACCCGAATGTTGAGATTGAGATAAATCGGCATCAATGCTGACGAAATTGAAGCAGAAACGAGAGGAAATGGCGAATAGCAGGATGAAATGTTAGACTAATCATGTACCTTGTATTTATTTATCTTATATCTGCTTTGACTTTACACTGCAACCTGTTTAGTAAACTTTCTCAGAAACGCGCAGTCACATCGAAAAACTTAAAATTGATCAGCATATGGGTCAGATCAGAGGTACTCGATAGCATGGATTGACAGTCTCACTGACCGCTCACAGAAAAAGCCGCTCGAAGTTCTCTCGATTTATAACGCCCACTAAGAAAGAAAATCCATTCACGGTTGCTAGAATTTACATAGCCTATTGTTGTATTTTATGCAAAGAATAACTTCTATTTCTTCTGATGCTTGTAGAGCATTTAATGATTCAATTGAAAATATAAATCTTGTGCATTGAACTGATCACATGTTATAAATAAAATATATAAAGATAGAATAGACATAGAAATAATCACTAGAGAATTAATTATAACATCTCCCTTTTTAACATATTTACTTACAACATCTCTCTTTTTTACAAAGAGACAAACGTGTACAAATACATGTGTACATGTACATGTATATGTACATAAATTCACAGTTCAAGTTTCTCTAGCTTCTTTACAGCCGGCCCCTGCGTGTGATGCACGGCTGTTGATTGTCAGCTGGTATCTCTTCTGATGGTGACTCTTGTTTAACAACAGCAGGGCGGATGTGTCTACTGGACTTTGGTATTGCACTTTATCATTATTCTGGACCCCGTACGACCTTGGTTGGTTGGCCACTTTCACTACTGTTAATTGCTTGTTCCCAGTGTGACATTTCAGGTTATTTTTTGAACCAGACCTTCTGCATCTCTTCCGGATCTGCTTTCGCGCGAGCTTGTTTGTCACAGTCCTCCACGACTTGCTTACTGGTTAGGAGTATTTTTTTTCTTTGCGAAGTCTCTTGTTCAGCGCTCAATCTTTCTCTTGTTTGGATGAGATCTTTCAGCTTTTGTTCATTTAAAACCTGCCTTGAATGGGATTGATCGGTAGATTAGCATGAACACCAGTTCCCCGAGTTTCTTTTTCTGGTGAAGATGCCTTTAACCGTTTTCACCATGGCCTCAATAAATCCGTTGCTTTGTGGGTATCTTGGTGAGGAGTGCTTGATCCTAAACTGATATTGGTTGATGGTTGAACATCTGTCAGACATCGCTCAACAAACTCTACCAGACAATGCTGTAGCAGGAAGAACCTCCACACTATGCACACAAAGCATCAGTGTCTACAAGATACAAGAAACTTGCAAATTAAGGCCCTTGCTTTGTCATCACTTCTTGAGGAACTCCACATTCTCCAAAGATGGTCTTCAGTTTTGCTGTTAATTGCATGTACTGGCAGCTGTGGTATCCTTGCCGATTTCGTCTGTTCACGAGGAATTAGGGGGCACCGAGTAGCTCAATCGGTTTAACCAATGATATGGAGTTCATATCATTGGGTTTAACCGACTGACTACAATCCTATGCCGACCGTGGGGGTCGAGGTCCCGGGTTCGAGACCCGATCAGGCTACGGGCGTTATGATTGTGAATTATGATTGTTATAATTGTAATTCTTCGGTGACTCTGCAGTGCTGCCCAACTGCGTAACAAGGCCGGGCGCTGTATACTACTGTTTATGGTGGTATGCAGGATAAACAACCCTTGGGATTTATCGATAAGAGTAGAAGGAAACCCCTGTCCCGGGCCTTTTGTTCTGGCGCCCGTATCACCCGAATGGGTTGGGTGGAGCCGCAAAACCCCATCACGCACTCAAGCATGCATTCAAGAGGAATCACTCGGAAAGGTCGATAATGCGCCGATCACAATAGTAATGTTGGAACAAGCGCATTTGGAAATCACGAAGAAAGTTCGAAATACTTCCAAGTTGAGGGGCATCCGAAATTATTTGACGACTAAGTCCTACCTGGACGGCATCACAACTTCGAGAAAGTGAGCGATCCACAGAACTGCGTTATTAAATTTCAAGGTGGGTGATCTTTTGCTTCCTGTCATCCCATTAGATAATGATTCAATGGTCGAAGTAATGCTGTTTTCTCCTTCTTCCTTTTCATGGTTCAATATGGAGATCTGTTTTTTGTTGTTGTTTTTTGTTGTTGTTTTTTGTTGTTATTTTGTTGTTATTTTTTTGTTTTTGTAATTTTTTTTGGGGGGAGGGGGGGTAGTTGCATTCAACTACAGAGCAATCAGGCAAATTAGACATGGCTAGAGGAACTTCATTTCTATTTCAGGCCAATGGCTCTACTGTGCTGCTCAACTTGGTAACAAAGCTGTGTGTTGTGTGTCTATGGTTAGTGTGCAAGATAAAAAATCCCTGGGAATTTTCATTAAGAGTAGGGCGAGCCCCGTTCTCGGGTTTCTATTCTGGCACTCGAATCAGCCGAATGGGTTGGGTGGGGCCATATAATCAAATCTTGTGTTGTGTTGTGTTGTCTNTTCGTTTTTTCGTTCATTCACGCTTGAGCTGAAATTAAAAATACATGAATAGATGATCCATTAAACCCAATGCCATAGAGTTAATCCCAATGCAATGTGAAATCATGACTTTTCTGCACTGCTCTTTTAGTGCAAATAAATGGAATCAATTTTGAAAATGTTGATAATATAAAATGAACATCATAACTGTGATTTAGAAAAAAAAATGCAACCAAAGTAAACGTAACACATTTACTTTAATATATGTATAATCAAACATTGAAATGGAAACAAGCTTGAAAGACAGAAGTTGTGCGAGGTTTTACATTCATATCTATAATATAACAAGCCAAAAAGACAACCCACTGAGATGTATTGGTATGACCTAAATAAAACCCTGGTTTGGTAGTCCTTGAATTGCAACAGTCCCCCCATTGTGTTGGTCAGTTACGTGGCTTACATAACTGGAATTACCAGATTTGCTATTTTGATCAAAGTCGCTTGCGGCCAATTGTTGATTTTGAGTATGTTGGTCAGTTTTTTGGGACTTCTTGCAACAAGTCAACTGAAGAAAGTTTTTCTTTGGACCCAGAACCGAAGACATTGCTTGGAAGAGAAAAGTAGCAAAAAACCAAGCGATGGCCATAACCAGCATGAGAAAGGTCCCTAATTGGCGGTATGCCAAGATGTGTGATGGCATTATCATGGCACCAGCTACGAAGGTCGTCAGTCCAGCCATTGTCACTGATGAACCGACTCTCTGGAAGGACTCTTTGACCCTCTCAGATTGTGCTTCTTTTGATGACTGGACGTAGGCTACGCCATAGTGGATTGTGAAGTCAATTGATAGACCCACAGCAAGAGTTAAAATTGCAGACTCCACAATACTCAACTCCCAACCCATTAAAATGAGGACACCAATTGTAGCAAAGATCGACAGAGCAATGCAGAATATAGCATATATTGTGATGAGGACGTTCAGTGTGGTGATCAGCATAATGATCATGGATAAACCTAATGATATCCCAAGAGATATCCATGTACCTGATCCCAGCTGATCCTGCAAAGCATAGAAAATAAAGTTTCCTGAAAAGTACCCAGAATTCAGTTCTCCCATGTTACTGGCCGTGAAATTATATAAAGTATCCACCCATTGCTTCATATCATCATACACATTCGTTTCTACAAACGTAGTCTGTACACTGTAGTAGAAGGCTTTCATTTCATTCGTGTTAATCTCGTACACAGGGGTTCCATACCTCGTCAAAGGTTCAATCTGTGTTACGTAATGAGAGAAACAGTCATCAAAAGCATCATGGATTTCATGGGTCGAGAGATTGCAGCATTGGCGAGGGTAATTACTGTCACATGGCTTTTGAAGTTGGTGGAAATACGTGTCAAACAAACAAGGGATATAGCGGTAGTTGGGGTCAATCCAAGACTGAAGTTTCAGTTCGTGACAAAAGGATTGTAAGGAGATCTGTGATGCCTGCGAAGAAAATGAAACGGGAACAAACTGCAGAGTAGCCTTTGAGTTAGGATCAATATGATCACTATTGTCATCATCACTCACACCAAACAGGAACAAAATATGCATGGTTTCTCTGCTTTTAGATCTCACGAAATCATACGCTTCTGAGGTTTTGCGGAACTTTTCAAATGGATTGCTATCTGGGAAAAGTTGGAGATCTGCTGAAGTTGGCATTTGTAGAGTTGGGGTGACAAAAACGAGGACTATTCCCCAAATACCAATTGCAACGAAGATTATAATCCACAAAAACCAAGCTTTGCTAACCATAGCAGGGAAAATTGTACCAAATATTTTATCAGATACTTTAGCCAGGCATTGCTTACAAGAAGTCAAACAACTCCCAGTTTCGCACACTTTCATACAGTTGTGATCAAAGAGCTCCATACAAACAACAAAAGCAGGGATCCAGGTTACCATAAACACAAAGTTAACAAGAATACAAGACATGCCCATGATCCCGAAACACCGGATCACCACAATCTTGCTGCTGTAGTTTGACGCAAATGCGGCAGCCGTCGTAAGACTGGTGACCAGAATCGAACGTATTGCGTGTCCAAAAGCCTCAGGCATAACGAATTCTGATAGAATAACACTGAAGGAGTGTGGTTTCTGTGCAGCGGGGGCTAGTTGAGATTGGGACCCTGAGTGATTCACTGCTGTGTGTGGGGCGGTTTCAAGATCACTGAACGCAGGGTTTTCAACCCCAGCAGGTTCGGTACTAGGATTTTGTGAATAGTAATGTTGTTTAGCAGTCTGCCAAGCATCATAGAAAACAAACACATCATCAGCTCCAACTGCTATCAGGACTAAAAGAGATAAAACGTTCAAAAAGGGGAAGAATGTAAAGCGGAACACATAATGATACAATAAGTAAGCTACAATAAATGCAAACACTATGCTTGTCACTGTACCTACCACCATTAACAGGGATCTGAGATACAGAAACATGATAAACATGATCACTGCCATGGCTAGGGCAAAGAAAATCATATCTGTGCCCAAGTAGTACGCAAATGTGTCTTCGTAGACAGCGAGTCCCAGCGAGATACTCTGCACTTTGATTCCATTCCCCAGCTCAAAGTTATCACTTGATAGATCATTGTAGGCGTCCATGCCTTCGAGAGATCCTGTTTCCACGATCATGCTTTCAATCAGTGTAGCACCATCATTGGTGGTATTCAATTGTTCCCTAAAATCAACGTTGGTGAAATAGAAGTAGATGGCATATAAACTTGATGCAGCTCGATTGCAGGGTGCAGGTAAATGAGGGCAGGTGTTTTGATCACACGTGGGACCAAATTGACCTGCGACGTATGGAGATAAACATATACGCAGAGCTTCTACGATGTTGTCAACATCGGCCTGGGAAATATAGGAGCAATTCTTCTGGTTATATGAAGCCACAGCGTCTGCTATCGTGAAAACGGATTCCGGACATAGTTCTGTCTTCAGTGAAGCCTTAGCTTGGCAAATGTTTTGTAGGTTTTCAAGTGACAATAGATTCGTATTTGATGTAGAACTTTTGATGGCGAAAAAATTGCACGTGCCTGTAAAGATGAGAAATAAAACACGAATCCTGTTAACTGTGAATATTCTTACTCTCAGTGCAAGGGGTTGTTAGATCACGACACTGCGTTTTACTTCTCTTTTTCCTTTCAATTGTGGTGGCATCTTGGTCAGGGATTGTTAAACTTGGACGGTCAGTTAGCGAACCGGATTGCAAAGCGGCAGTGAATGCCGCGGTTTGCAGTAGCTGACCACTCATCTTTGTTCCCCTAACCTCAAACCCCTTAGGAAGCGGCATGAAATATATTAATCCACGAATGACGTATCTATCGTTTTACCTTGATGGGGTCTTCGAAGCATTTCGCGATGTAGCTCGGACCGTATTCCAATCCAATCGCGATGCCAGTGCAAATTGTCACTGTGGCCAGGGTACCCAGTAGCACCACGATTGGGTGCCTGATCAGAAATGTGTAGTATCTGAAACAAAGGTCAAAAGGTTGTATAGATGATGATACCGGTGGAAATGTTCATGGCCGTACGTAATAAATTTTGGGATTTGATAATATTGGATAGCACTGAAGGGGAATAATTATGAGATATGTTCAGATGGCACTGTATACTGAAATATTATTGACGAGGCACACCTACGGACATGATCAGTAATATACTACCAATGGCATGTTGAGAATGCGGAACCTCTAACAATATTAGTTGAATGAATGAATGTTTATTTCAGGGCAGAATATTACAGGGTATTATAAATTTGGACATTAAACGTGACCTGAGGCCCCGCGGCGAGACACAAACGTCTGTACGGGGCTAGGGGGCCAAATAAAGCAGATTGAAACTTTTGGAGAATTTGTCAAGCAAAAAGAAAAAAAAACCAAAAAAACAAAAACAATGTAGATGGAGGAGTAGGAGGAGGAGGAGGAGGAGGAGGAGGAGGAGTTGAAACAAAATGGAATGCGGATGCTATTTTGCTATTGAATGTGCTTATTTTTTTATGTGATTACAGCAAAACAGACTTTCTGATTTGTTCATAAGCCCTGACATTAAATTGTGTTTACCTTCCATAAACACGGACCGATATTACCATTTTTGTTTTCCTCGGGGCCATACGGATTCCCAATTTGGATTAAATATGCAAAGCTTCTCTTTGTACAGATCTAGAGTGTTAATCAGTTTATTGTTAATTTGACAAATTAGATGTGAATCTCACAATCGCGGAAAAACCTCTTGATTATATTATTGAACGAATCCTTACTCAATGATTATTGAAGGAAGAACAAACACGCATTTTTTAGGTCGTTCAATAACTCATAAAATATGTATTGCACGACATGTATTGGGTAAATCCTACAACTCGCTTGGGTAGACAACAGATTATGTATAGAGTTATATAGATGCTAAGTTGTAAGATGAAATTGGATAGCTGTCTACATGGTATACTAGTCTAATTAGGAAAATATCGTCCGACAAAAATCGAATTACATGTACCAGTTTAGGCACACTTTTTAAATACGACAGAGCATAAGAGAAAATCGATAAAACGAAAAAAATGTCCGACGTATACACATAGACTAATCATATAACTATATAGGCTAATATAACGGATTCCCCGAAAACGAATCCAATTGCTTACTCCCCAGGTAGAAATGTGTCACCTGTGTTATTGTGTTGTTGGCCATTGATTGCCTGCTCTCACCTTTGCATCATGATGTCAATCCACACAACAGAGTACCATTATATCCACATATGTATTTCACCAACACACACCTTCAATACTGCGTCTTAGCCATTATTCATGACCATATAAACCGTTAACGAATTATTTTAATCAATGAAAGACATCCCGTAACCTCCGTGTCCCGTGTGGGTGAATCGCGCCTGTTTGCCCAGGTGAGGCCATCGATTTTTTCTTAGTATTTTTCCCTGTCTAGGGTGCGGCCGAACTTAGTCATACTTTATATGACCTTAGAGTCCTGTCTCAATGGTTTAACCTGGTATAGTGTCACTAGTTACGGTAGAGCGCCTCATGCACCCTTGAGCATTCACTACTAGTACTTAGCTTTCTCGTGTTATCTTTTTATTATTCTTAAGAACGAGCATGCGTCTTGCGGTCCCATCTCATATGCTCGTATATTTTTAGCATTTTATTCTTATAAGCTGTGTATACATATAGATATGATGACGTCTTAATTCAATACTGCTTGTGCTGTGTGCATAAGTGTGATGTTGCTACGGATTTTTTTAAATGGGAACCTCTAAATTTATCTCAAGGAGTTATCGTAAAACTCGGTTGGAATAAAAGTGTGTAAACTTACACAAACAAAATGAACGTAGTATAGGTAAAAAGGTAGATCTAGAATAATTATTGTCATCATACTTGAAAAATATTCGGGATCCTGAGATCCTCTATCTGTTTATTTGGGAGAGTAAAGTGGTTTTTCCATGATCATGCATTTTAAGATTTACAGCCACTTTAGTTTTTGTTTTTTTTGAACATCCAAAGTATTGTATTGTATTGTAACGTCGGGATGACGTCATTTTGTGGTCATTCTGACGTTAAACTGTTAAATTCAGAGTGGACCCAAACGTAGTCTACTTGTATCTACTGAATGCTAAAGGTCAACACAAGTAAAAAAAGAAAAAGAAAAGAAATTGTAGGCCTTGGTTCGAGCACAGGATATACAGAGTGGGCCAAAAGTACTCTATCTACTCTATGCTAAAAAGCTAGAAAACAAATTTTATTGGGGGTGCTAAAATGTAACAATTATTCCAAAAAATAACTACCAGCTATGGAATTACTATGTTATTCTGCGCCCATTTATGCCAAAAAAATCAGGTAAAACGTGAATTTGAATATAAGGAAGGAACATTTAAATACGAGTGGTGTGGGATCGCGAAGAGAGCAAATTCAGATGAACCCATGAACAAGCATTAAGGAATGTTATCTTTTGAATGGCGCTTCAATATAACCTCAATATTCGATATATAACACAAATTATTCTA
Organism: Capitella teleta; assembly: GCA_000328365.1. Lineage (NCBI taxonomy): Eukaryota > Metazoa > Annelida > Polychaeta > Capitellidae > Capitella > Capitella teleta. Next base: position 15,060 of record KB311498.1, on the reverse strand, counting down.
TATAAAGTCTATTTTCAGAGCGAAAATTATTTAAAGTAGCTGGTTGCTATGGTGAACCGGAACTTTAAATATTATATTATAATTTAAATATATTATTATTATTATTATTATTATTATTATTATTATTATTATTATTATTATTATTATTATTATTATTATTATTATTATTATTATTATTATTATTATTATTATTATTATTATTATTATTATTATTATTATTATTATTATTATTATTATTATTATTATTATTATTATTATTATTATTATTATTATTATTATTATTATTATATTATATCTTTAAATATATATTGTAATCATATCATAAAAAAAATCAGTATTTTTGCCAATAATTATAATTATACAGAGTGGGCCAAAAGTAGCCTTATCTACTCTATGTTAAAACAAAACCTTAAATATGCTAAAATATATAAATTATTCTAAACAAAATAACTACCTGGTATGGAATTTCTATGTTATTCTGCGCTCATTTATAAGAAATCAAGTAAAAAGTCGATTTTGAATGAGGGAGGAACATTTATATGCAAGTGGTGAGCGATCGTGAAGAGAGCTAAATCAAATGAGCTCCTGAACGAGCATTAAGAAAAGTAATCTCTTGTATGGCGCTTCAATACAAACTCTCTGCTTTGTTTTGATTTTAGGAGATAAACATTAGTGCTACTGCCACCACAATAGCACTCTCAAACAGAACAATAGTATGAGAGTGTTGCTTTAATTATGCGTTCAATAAAACGTATTCATGGTCCGGGGCCCTGTTTGCAGCCAAAAGTGAAAATTTCGCGAAATGATGAGTGTACACTATTAATTGAGATAAATCGGCATACATGTTTATGAAATTGAATCGAATTCTACATGTTCCTTTGCTTGGATACGGGCGGATTTAATAATTAACACCGATATAATCGTGTATATGTCAGTGTTAATAGTTAAATCTGTCCATATTATTATTTTATATTAGTGCATGCATGTATGATTTTATAATAATATTATTATTATCTAACCGATATCCCCGAAATCAGCCAAATGATTTATTACTAATTTTGCAAATTTCATTGGAATATAGTGGAAATTTTTATCGTTGTAGGAATAAATGTATTGTATCGTGCAATTTATTGACGGCCGAGATAAAGTAAGCGTTTCATCTGGCTCTGAGAGGCCTTTAAATTGTACTGTCCGGAATCATATATCAGGATTCAAAGACATTTTTTCCCTTTTCAATGTTCAATCGGAATTTTATAGTCAAGGTCTTTGCTCAACCTTGCTGAGGTGGAAAACAATATTGAATAACATCCACTATCATCCTGAAGAAAGACCCTCTCATAACGCATTTGCCGTGTTAGGATTTCTGTCACTGCGGTGAGAAGCAAACTTCATAACGTTCTTTCTTTATGGCATCAATAGTCTTAATTCAACAAGATGATCTTGCTGAGTCCTCGGTTCCATTTACGACACTGACGAAACTCACGAACACACCTCCGTCAACTTATTAACCCAACATCTGCATTTTCCCGAACTTAATTATATTAGTTATTATGAGAATCCTTATCTGAAATGCTGCCTATTGCGCCTGTTGATATAATTTTACCTCTCGGGTAATCGGCGCCCAATGCATGTGCACATGTAAGAGGGTAAAGCAAATCTCCATAAACTTTGTAGTAAAGTATACACTGGGATGGCATGTCAAGCAAATCCATCATGTTTTTGTTGGCGTCACTTGCATTGCATCTCATGAACTTACCTAATAACATAATTATTTTAATTTATTTTGATCTTCTCTGATTTCTTAATTGATGCAATAAGCAGTGCTGTATCACCAGGACTCGAAAAAAGAGTCAACTACTCGCCATTGCGAGTAAAAATTCTCACTGGCGAGTAAAAATATCAAGAATCGTCGCCAGATGACGAGTCAAAATCTAGCTCTCCAAAAAAAATGTAAAGGGAGATTCTTTGGTCAACCCCAAGCAATAGATTTTTGCTCAATCCTCAGTTAAAAAACTGAAACCTGTGAGCCCATGCAGACCCCTAATATCATGCGAGCAAGTTTTGAAGTAGCTGACGACATGTTGAGTATTGTCAATGCCAGATCAGACGAGCTAGTTAATTGTTGCGCCGCTATTGTTTTTACAGCATTCGCATCTTTTCAAATTAAGTCGCGAAGATCTTAGGTATAATATGTTATACTGGTAGTCAGTTTGACTTCTATAGTGCATATAGTAGCAGTGGTTGATGATTGCATTAATCGTTGCTTCCATCATCCCCTCGCTGACACGACATTTGGAATCGGAAGTTGATTTCAAATCATCCTCCGAGATGTAATTACATTAAGTTGACGCTGTTTAGTTTAAAAAAAAATTTCTTTTGAAGATTCCCGCTAAGGGTCGATCAAATGATTTTGGTGACGTCGACAAGTCTCTGCGTTTTTCTTTGTAATTTTCAGTTGTTGGCTGTCTTGTCTCCCCTAATATAGAGTGGACACGTGGCCATTACATACACCCCGGAGCGCCGTCGATATGTACTAGCCGCCGCCGATTGGACGGTTAGCAGGCCGCCGCCGCCAACCGCTATCAGCCGATTACGTCATCAGCGGTTCTCGGCCGATTTAATCCAAATATTTTACATTCAGTATTACAAGAAGTTATCATTTGTACAAGTCTTTATTTTGTTTATAGTATTGTTTATATACTTACTATCTGAGCTATCCGTGGAAGTAGATTTTACTCAGTTTGCTCCATTAAAATTAACTTAATAATTTATACCATACTGTATGTATGCCCATACATATACTGGGGGTGTCTCAAAATATATCGGACTGACATAAGATGCGTAATTTGCGTACTATGGTTAATGTGAAACATTCCCTCATGAGTGGATCAATATGGTTGCTAGCTACATGTATATTTCTGATAGGTCTATTTACCTAGTATTAATCCTACCTTTTTTGATTGATTGTACTATTACAACAGCACTGCCGAACCCTAAAACAATTTGTATTGGCATTCCATGCCAATTTGTTCATAACACTGCTTGTCAACATGCATTGTTTTTGTTGGTCTGAAAAAATAGTGGAATTTGATTATTTTATTTGCAATTAGTTAAGCTATTGATTTCTTCCTTACTCCATATCATATGTTAAACCTCTCGTTTTTAAAAGGAATCGTGCCTTGCAAAATGAAAATAGCACGAGTTGTGCCATAGTTCAAAAAAGGTTCCCAGAAAGAAATTATTTTTAACTACAGACCCATTTTTCTCTTGCCTGTGTTCTAAAAATTATGGAGAAACTAGTACACAAAAGATTGTAAGATTACTTGTTGGTCAAAAATGTCCTATCTCCCATCATTTTGGCTTCCAACCAGGCAGAAACACAACCCAAGCACTGGTATCAGTAGTCGACAGAATAAGCAGAGCATTTGAGCAGGGTGAAGTCACCATAGGTGTTCTGCTTGACTTTCAAAAAACATTTGACACCATACAACATAAAATAATTATCTCCAAGTTTTTGAGGCATGGAATCCGCGGCACCCCTCATCGTTGGTTCACTACTTATCGGGACGTCAACGAAGTGAAATTAAATTTTTTTTTTAGACTGTACCTCTAATGGCTGTACTGATTCAATTTTTTGTGGTGTCCCTCAGGGTTCCATCCTAGGTCCTTTATTGTTTTTGTTACATTAACGATTTCATTTCTGTCTCTGAACGTATACATTTTACTCTCTTCGCTGATCATACTAACGCTTTCATCTCTGCTCCAAATGTCAACGCAGCGATAACTAGTATGAACGAAGAATTAAGGCGACTTAACATCTGACACGACGTAATTTGTTTTGTTTTTGACATTTATCATACATTACAATAAACTATTCTATCATAATCATCAGTATATTATTATAACTATCATAACTATCAGTATATTATTATGCTATTCTACCCTATATATGTAACACAGAGGTTGCCCAACAATTGCAATCCGAGTCATCAAAAACGGCGAATGTTTCATTCAAGATCCTGATGCAACAACTCATTTGGTCTTCTTTCCTCTTCCAACCCGTTCCTCTAATTGCTTCTTCTTCCCGCTGCATATATTACTTAGAACTTCTTAGAACCCAGCTGAATTTGCAAGCAAAGTGATAATGGTGATAATGATGTCCATGGAAGTTTATGAAACGCCGTAAATATATTGAACTTGAGTAAAGCAAGAGAGTGTAATTAAGTGGGACATTTATGGTATTTGGAAATCGTTCGATCTTAAAATCACCACATCAGTATAGTAGTACATGTAGAGAGTACATGAGTATGTACACTCGTTTGTATTAACTGCTGGCATCATTATACATATAGGATGATGATATAGCACACATTGCCAAGCCACTTCAAGCCGCTGCTAGCCGCCGATCGCAATGCTGAGCCGATATCTCTGATTGTTGGAGCGGCTTAAGCATCTAGTCGGTCATTTTTACTTCAGCCAGCCGATTCTGGCCAATTACAATCGGCTCCGGGGTCTACCATTACAACATACCAGCATAACCCAGTAGAGGAAAACACACTTTTCTAGTGACAGAGTGATAGTATTGAATGCTTTTGACGCATTGCTAATAGATAAAGGTGCGCAATATGGCAGTGCATTGTCACATACGATCGACATAAATTAAAATTGGTTGAGAAAGTAACATAATATGTATCAATGACGTACATGTATAAAATAATTGCGTTTTATGCTATATTTTTTTGTCAGAATTTCTGGCGAGTAAAATTATATTGTGGCGAGTAAAAATTTCCTGTTTACTCGCCACGTCGCGAGCAAACGTTCTTTTCTTATTTTCGAGCCCTTTGTATTATACTGAACCCCCTTCCAAGCCATTGGGAAAATGTTCACAATGGAATGGAAAATGAAAACAAAAAAATGAGTAATTAGGCTCGTTTGTTATCCATGTTTCTGAAAAATGTGCAATATTCAATATCATAACACAATTTGAAAACTTGGAAGCACAATGGGCTCTCCTTCAGCCATAACAGAGTCGTGCCTTTCAGATATTCGGCAACTGTATTACCATCACGCGTGCGGAAGAGTCCTGTTAAGAGTGCTGTATACAAACTTTAGGCTTGATATTATTCGCGGTTCAAAATGCCACATCCTCTTATCAGTTGTCAGCGGTGCTGATTCATTGGTTATTTTAACCGGCCTGTAATGTTGTAGGTATCCCATTTCAACCGGCATGCAACACTCATCTCGCAGTCCGGCATTACCGACAACTCGGAACACATGGTGCACGGAGCAGATATAAATATCTCGGGGATTAACCATGAGTTTACTTCGTGCGTGACACTTAAAAAATCCAGTTTCCTTTTGGGTTTTCTGCAACACTGTGATTTGGAGATCAGATTTTGGTGATTCACCAACCAGCTGTGTTGGAAAGAAGCTATTTCTGAAAAATGCTGCACTTTTGTCGGCACAAGGACTGTTGCTAAGTAGGTCAGTCCAGTTATCGTGTGAATGTGGAGTTATGAACTCGTCCACATCTGTGAGGATTATGCGATTGGAGGAATACATGTAACGGTACACGCAATCATTTATGGCGCACTTCTGGCCGTGACGGTCTTCACTTTTATCCAGTTCGAGGCCGAGTAAATGAATGTCGAGCAGTCCAATCTCCTCCAAAGGTTGCAAATATTTGCGAATCATATCTGTTGTGGGCAAAGTGTACATCACAAAATGTTCAGCGCCGAATGCCAGATTTACTGATATCCATTCGAGAATCCTGGGAACATCGTCCAGGGTCATTCGAAATAGCGGCTGATGTAAGCAGACAGTGAAGTTGTATTTTGGGGCATTGGTGTATTGGTTGAAGACTGGGAGAGATGCGATAGGATGACCACACTGCCTGTCCGAAAGAACAACGCGGTGAGGAGTTGGAAAGTCCTCAGAAATCCGACATCCGATCAAGTACGAGTATGTCGTGTCGTGTACATACATCACGTCAAGTTCATGCATTTCTGCCTCAGACATGTGAACGTCCAATGTTCCATCTTCAGACCAACCAAACACGTGACAAAAAGCTGTCGTGTGATTCTTCAAATTTGCAAGTATCCTGACAGCTCTCTTGATCGCTATTCTGTTATCCAAATAAGCCGCGTACACCCCTCCATTATTTTTGTATTGTATTTTGGATTCGTTTTCAAACGTTGGAAGGCTGTCCACCAAGGCATTGTAAGTCTAGAATAAATGACATTCAAGGTTTTCAGAATCAAAATAATCTCAGATAGTTTCATATATCTCTGATAAAAATGTAGTTATATGAATAAAGTTTTCACCAGAGTGACCCCCATTTCGAAATGTAAGAAATAATAAAAAAAAAAAAATTGAAATTAGAGAAACGTTGTTATTCATATAACTACATTTTAGCAGAGATATAGGAAACTATCTGAGACATATTTCTAAAAACTAATCAAAATCCTTCCTTAAACTGCACATTTTAGCCAAAAGTAAAAACTTTCCAGCCTAGGATGCGCATTATGGGTTTTACATGCAGTTATACATATTATATAATTAATAATAATTAATTATAATATTAGTTATACATATTATATAATTAATAATAATTAATTATAATATTAGTTATACATATTATATAATTAATAATAATTAATTATAATATTAGTTATACATATTATATAATTAATAATAATTAATTATAATATTAGTTATACATATTATATAATTAATAATAATTAATTATAATATTAGTTATACATATTATATAATTAATAATAATTAATTATAATATTAGTTATACATATTATATAATTAATAATAATTAATTATAATATTAGTTATACATATTATATAATTAATAATAATTATTTATAATATTAGTTATACATATTATATAATTTTTAATAATTAATTATAATATTAGTTATACATATTATATAATTAATAATAATTAATTATAATATTAGTTATACATATTATATAATTAATAATAATTAATTATACTATTAGTTATACATATTATATAAATAATAATAATTAATTATAATATTAGTTATACATATTATATAATTAATAATAATTAATTATAATATTAGTTATACATATTATATAATTAATAATAATTAATAATAATATTAGTTAAACTTATTTTGAAATGAAATTAGATAGTTTGTGGAGCTCACATTAAGCACATTTAAAAATATGTAATATTGTCCAAAAGAACAATATTACGTATTTTATCCTTTTTGCCCACCCACTTCTTTTCTTAGCACGTATCAAGAATTGCCTGTAGTGTAAATTTCCTGAAACTTCCCACGTTGGGAAGGGTTTCTCTCAGCGTTTTATCCTTGGTCTTTATAATTATGCGTTATTATATTCCCACACCTATATCATTCAAAATCTGCATGGGTTTTCACCTAATTCACTTTATTGATATACCATTTATTAGCTCTCTTCATTCTACGTAATCGTAATTTACTATTCACTGCAATAATATTGTCTTATCCTGCCGATAAACTAGCTCGGTTTGCCTTATTTGTTATTATGATGTATGGACTCCCATTACGCCATAATTTTCAATTCCTATCAGTTTCCATTTTCAACAAGTGAGAATTATTTTCATTTTATTTCTGTTTTTGCCAAACTGTTATTTTCCGAATGAAATATACGTACAAATGTATAAGTTTTTGCTATTAAAAACATGCTCGAGGCATCCTTCTAGCAAAATTTGTTCCCCAAGGTGAAGTTTGGATTGATCACATCGAACCCAGAGGGAATTTGCACTCAATGCAGTGAATTAAAAAGTCGAGTTTCAATGGCAGTAACTTATTTAGGCCAGTCAATCTAACAACATCCACCCATAAATAACGCCATATGAAATAATTTTTAGATAAATATACCAAGTATTGTGAGAGTAGGTGAATTTCCGTTTCCCATGAGAATTGAATTTATGGCTTCGGAAGTATTTCCTTTCGTCTGAATGCTATCCCATAATTCACTCAGCAGTCAGCTGATCAGTTTGACCTATATCCACGCGTAAAAACCAAAATAACATAGCATGCTTCCTCTATATGTATTACTACCTCTATGATTATATCTACTAGACTTGTGGTCTCAAAGCGCTGCATATACATACTTGATATTTAATATGGAAAAATTAGTTCTTAAAGGGATGGGGAACTAAATTTTAAGTGATGTTCTATTGACTCATAGCACCAATTGATAGCATTCCGTGCCAAAAACACCATGCCTGGATGCAAGCGTAAGGAAATAATGCATTCCGAATATCGGGGTTAGCATTGCGCCTATGGGAGAATGGCTTCCATTGCGAAGTATAGGAGGCAAACGTCAGCTGATGGCTTGGTTTGGCTGATGGCTGATTGGTCCCGTTCCCCTCGTGAAGCTATCGATTTCAGCCAATCAGAGCAGATCATCTTCACCATAAAAGGACATCTCTGTTGTTTACGAAACGAAAGCGCATGCGTGGTGCACTCTGGCTGACCTTTTAACTGTTTCAGGATGAGAAACATGGTAGGTGTCCTAGAAAATCGCTTGTTAAAATAAGAAAAATAGCGAAAAATATATTTTTTTTCGCGCCTGACTGGTGGCAAAATGATTATTCTATCTATTTCCGAAAAGAAAACAAAAAAATATCCAGGGGTTTAGTCGCAGGACACGCTGATATGACGAGGCCCATTGTAAAAGATGGGGAACTCTGTGTTTCATCACAGCTCATGACGTCACGCCTAGTTAGCAATATATCTTCCGCGAAATCGTTAGCGATGATATTTCTTGTGTGGGCCAGGCATAGAAATCATTTTTGGTGCATCACATAACGACTCAAAGTCCATTTTTAACCAGTTCTCCTTCCCTTTAAGGAGAACCTATGAATTCTATCAGCCCAAATAACTTTTGTTTAGAAATATACAGTGGTGTAATTGTACAAGCATGTATTATAATTGTAAAGAGACCTGAAATGAGGAGATCTATATAAATCGGACTGCGAGGGTTATAATTGTGAATTATAATTGCAAATTGTTATAATTATAATTCTTCAGTGACTCAGTGAGTGCAGTGCTGCTCAACTGTGTAAGAAGACCGGGCGCTGTATATTACTCTCTATGGTAGTATGCAGGATAAATAATTTTTGGGATTTATCGATTAGAGTAAGGGGAAATCCCAGTCCCGGCTTCTGTTCTGGCGCCCGTATCAGCTGAATGGGTTGGGTGGAGCCGTAAAGCGCTATCATGCCTCAATTCTTTGGAGCATTCCACAGATAAAGGTGTGAACAGTTTCAATAGGAATAGCATCTCAACTTCTCTCAGACATTGTCATCTGCCATCCAGGTCTGTTAGCGGGTCTGCTCTGGTTGTGGAAAGCTACGTCCACTAATTTATGGTTGGATTCAAACCTCGACTGCAAAATGGCCAATGAAGACGATTCACACCTTCAAAAACAAGAATTTGTTGGGTTCTCCATACTCTTCTGAGTGGAGCAATACCCTTTTGCGCACAGAATCTACTGGCAATTTTCTCTTAGTCAATTGGGATGTCAACAAATTAGTCGTGGTGCAAAAAAAAATAATAACAATAATAATAAAAAAAAAATTAATAATAATAAAAAAAAAAAAATAAAAAAAAAAAAAAAACAAAAAAAAAAACAAACTGCTGTCATTCGCTTTGGAATCAGATACCTTGCTAATAATTCTAAAAAATAATATCAGCATTTCAAAAACTTCACTTCAACTTGTACCAAGTGCCCGATACACAAGCCGAGATAGTATAGTTCTTTGAGACACTCACCTTTGAGACACGCCTGCTGGAGACAGCGGTTACGAATGGTTTTAAATAACCGTAGTCGAATAGGGTGATGTAGTACATTAGAAATGATCGGCAGCATGTAGATGCATATTCTTGTGCGGGGGTGAACTGACATTACAGTATGCAGGTATTGCAGTATTACAGGTAATTGTTGATATGGTATTGATTGATTGTCCTGATCAATATGATTTTGAAGCATTATTTTCTTATGCAGAACTATGATTACTTTGAAGAAAAACAAAATAAAAATTTAAAGGATAATCGATATTCTAAAAATTTAGTCTAATTCAAGTCCAAATAAATCAATGCAATTATGCATGGCTCAGAATATTTCATAAATAATTGAATATCTACAAGAATTGTGTGCAGATAGTAATATTACATAAATTTTTCATATCAACATTGGTAATGGAGTTTCAATGGTAATTATTTACCTTATCTGTTCTTTCTATAATGTCAATGCTTAAATGCGAGTGGGATAAATTATATACTTCTACCATACCACATGAATTATTTTATTTGTTACCATTAACTTTGAAATTAGATAGCTTGCTTATGATTATTTTAGCAGGGGCGATTCGGAACTGACACGATTCGGATTTTTAAAAGCATTTTTAACACCTAAGAGTCTTCTAATACTAAGTATCCGATGCATAAGCCCAGATAGCATACATTTTTAAGACACTCACCTCTGTCGAATTGCATGGATGTGCGATGGTCTCTCCTTTAATTTGTGGAAGCGTATTATTAGATCGTGCGATTTCAAAAGTAGGGGCTTTCTGTCGAAGGGCGTACAGAATTGTATAGCAACATGCCAACGCTAACAACAAGCAAATTATAATTCTTCTATAATCCAGCTTCATAATGGTTTCCTTGCTAGACGCGACTGACAAATGCCAAAATAAATCTTAGCTTCTTATTTATTGTCCTTGCTTTTTTGACATTATCGGTTTGATGAGACAATTGGGATGATATCTGACTATTGATTGATTTCTATGAATGAAGCGATATTGCAACATATTTTCCTATTTGCAAGTCATCTGTCACACGATAAATTCACGATGTGCAAATAACAAATGTAAAATTTTGGATTATTGGTATTGATATTATTCCGTAGTTGTGAACCTGTTTGATGTGATATGGCAACAGACCTTAACATGCGCATACTCGGTAAAAAAAAAAAAAAAAAAAAAAAAAAAACACACGATGGATTGCTTAATTTTTACACGCTATGTGAGTTGGTGCTTCTTCATATGATATTCTACAATGACATTCTGTAAGCAGTGCTTTGACTGTTTTCTGGCGTTTGATCAGAGTGAGCCCACTTTTAATGGGTGACCGTTAGTTCGTGTGATGGATGACTGACAAGATCCCTACCAGGAATCTGTGTTTCCCTCAGAACCGTTTATGTGTTAAATATCTGCACCAATCATCTCCGAAATTCTGTTCCCTGGTCTTTCTAATGAGATCTTATAAATATTTTCGATTTTTTTTTTCTTCGTGAGGATTCTGCTAACCCATCCTCGTGTAATGTGTAAACTGGGCTGGCATCGTGTTGTCAAGAACACATACATGTCATACGTGTACAGTGTCACTTAGAGTCATGTCATACACGAATGGAGAATTAGATTTAGACGTTCTCGGGGGAAAAGCTAGAATGGCCTACAAGTAACCCTTCCAACAAAGGTGAAGGAGATGAATGATCTGATTCATAGGTATGGTTATTAATCCGATTATGGTTAAGATAAATTACGGCTTGTTTGAAAAGGACTTGTGTGCATTACGAAGCATTTGTATGCATGATGGGGTTTTACGGCTCCACCCAAATCAATCGGATGATACCTGCGCCAGAACAGAAGGCCCGGGACCGGGGTTTCCCCCTACTCTTATCGATAAATCCCTAGGGTTGTTTATCCTGCGTACCACCATAGACAGTAGTACACAGCGCCCGGCCTTGTTACGCAGTTGGGCAGCACTGCAGAGTCACTGAAGAATCACAATTGTAATTCACAATCATAACGTCTGTGGCCTGATCGGGTCTCGAACCCGGGACCTCAACCCCCACGGTCGGCATAGAATTGCAGGCAGCCGGTTTAACCCACCTCATTCAATTCGGTGCCCCTAAACATTTGTGTTAATCTGAATGCGATTAACAAAGCATACTGCACTAATATTTCACTATTACCTAATTTTTAGCCCTTCTGCTCTTACTGTAAACTGCACCCATTTGCTCTTGTGAGCATTCAACGGAAAAATGTATGAAATCAGTTCCTTATACACACAAAGACCGCAGGTGTGGCGACCGAAGATGATCTTTTGTTTGGAGATTATGTAGCCATAGATCCGCACAGTGACCGATATGCGAGGGTCGCACCGACCACATGTACGATGTCACACTGACAAGATCAGTCACACCTTTGGTGAAGGTATAGTCAATTGAAATTTAAACCTCATTCAACTCGAACTGACGTTGATATTTAATCATTTCTTTATAAGGATACTATTATCTCTCCATCCCTTTTAAGTGCACAAATGGTGACAAACAGGGAGGCGTTTTATCCCCGTTACTTTTTTGTCTTTATATGGATGTCCTTTTAAATAGATTGAGTCGATCAAACGTTGGTCGTCATTTTGGTGAGCACTTTTGTGGCGCTCTTTGTTATGCGGATGATTTAACTCACCTTGCTCCTAATAGAAGTTCAATTAAATTATTACTAAAACATGTCAATATTTTGCTAACGAATATTCTGTAAAATACAATTCAAACAAAAGTGTATATATCTGTTACAATAATAGAAGTACCTGTGATCTCGGTCTAGACATTAACCGTTATGTTAATAAATCGACCACAGCCATCCACCTTGGAAGTACTCCCAATTGTGCCCGAGAAAATATATCTCGAGGGAAGTCGAAACCAGTGGCCTCAGCAAATCTTCTATCAGCTAGGTTTGGATTTTGTAGTTTGAGTATTGTTGCACAGTTAAATTTAATTCTTTTTGCACTTCCATTTACGGTGCCGTTTTAAGGCTATTCGATTTACCATCACTTAATGAATTATATATTGCCTGGCGGAAAATTGTCCGCAGGATTTGGAGAGTAGGCGCACCTTCTCGTACCCATTGTAACATACATGTACTTTATTCTCTAATGAAATTTCTCTTATTACACCAGTTTAAAACTTTTTATTCCAGTTCTGTCAGCAATAATATACTAGTTCAGTCATTCATTCACTCTCTTCCCTTTGTCGATCTTCTGTTGGTTTTAATAGTCAAATCATGCTGCTTCAGTCATATTTCACTTGTAACACCACATCTGAAGAAAATAATGCAACCGCAATGGGCATCAAAGAACACTGGCAACACTGGTGCACTCTACTTTCACTTCTGCTCACTGCAACCGTCTTTCACTGGTCATCGGGTCTCTTCACATCGATTGTCTCTCCTCCTTACGAGTACTTGGTTGTGGTCAGAGGTATATTGTCCCAAAGTGTTGCAAGCTCTACGTTTTTAAACTCTGCCTCACGACGTGCTGACGTGGCGAACCTTCCATCATCAGGTCCCCGACCATAGACCTAGTAACAGTTAGACCACGCACGGGCCTCGAAACCCCGGCGCGCATTCAAGTGTATCGGTAAAGCGGCGGAAACGTGGTGCAAAGGCATTTCGTTCAGAGATTCTCTATCAAGAGATAGAGAATCTCTGGTTCCGCCGTTCAAGTAGGCCTTGACTTAAAGTTCTTTCATATACAAGTAGATTTGTTTTGTATTATGCATTATGATTTGATCCCGAAGTCTCAAAAACAGGGAAGAGTGTAATTGGAAGTGCATGTGGTTGAGTTATATATTCAAAGAAATTTCCAATCCAGAAGAATAGTACAATAGAGACAAAAGAGGTCGAAATCGATGCAGGTTATTTAGCTTTATTTGAATACTTAAATGACATGAACTATTCATTAGAAATACCTAATCAAGTTCAACACAAATCAAGTTCAACAGTATTTTGACGGTAATGTTGAGTCACTAAATAGTGCGGTGTGATGAATCAAGATATGTGTGATTAAAAGATGGTAGGAAATTGGCATATGCTTCCCTCCAGGGCATTTTATTTACTGTAGCGTAGCTTATCTTTGATAACTCTCCGCAGGGCAATAGACAGCCTTTGGATTTCAAAGCTATGTCGTTTTCATTCATCAGCTTTCCGCGCGATGCACTGGCGACGCTAGAACAGTGAATAAAGGACATGTATAACATTTTCTTTTCAAAACAAAGCTCAGTGTCTCGAAAGTTGGTGCTTTATTGGTGATAAATCCATAGGCCTCATTGCAATTAATTTGCAAACGACCAGATTGCCATGTCGCAACCTTAAACAAAAGCGCAGTGACTTCATCTATTCAATTAATTATACAGTGCAAAATTATCAATGCGGATCAAAGTTTATCAGAGGCTTTCCTCCAGCGAACCGAATCAATGGAATAGTCACATGAGTGACTAATTAAACGATACAGTAATTTATATGTTAATCACTTGATTACGTCGTTACAAGACGGCATTTTTAATGCTTTAACATCGTTGGGTCAGAGCAAGACTATTTAGAATCAAAATCCAACTGAAACAAGGGATTAACAAAAGTGGGTTAACTGTTTCCTGCCAATTGCGTTGGTGTTGTTAAAGGGAGGGAGAACTGGTTGAAAATGGACTTTGACTCGTTATTTGATGCACCAAAGATGATTCTTATGCCTGGCCCACACAAGGAATATCATCGCTAACGATTTCGCGGGAGATATAATGCTAATTAGGCGTGACGTCAGTCGCTGTGATGAAACACCGAGTTCCCCATCTTTTACAATGGGCCTCGTCATATCAGCGTGTCCTGCGACTAAACCCCTTGATATTTTTTTATTTTCTTTTCGGAAATAGATAGAATAATCATTTTGCCACCGGTCAGGCGCAAAAAAAAAATATTTTTCGCTATTTTTCTTATTTTAACAAGCGATTTTCTAGGACACCTACCACGTTTCTCATCCTGAAACAGTAAAAAGGTCAGCCAGAGTGCACCACGCATGCGCTTTCGTTTCGTAAACAACAAAGATGTCCTTTTATGGCGAAGATGCTCTGCTCTGATTGGCTGAAATCGATAGCTTCACGAGGGGAACGGGACCAATCAGCCATCAGCCAAACCAAGCCATCAGCTGACGTTTGCCTCCTACACTTCGCAATGGAAGCCATTCTCCCATANGC
>KB311491.1:97563-108602 GCA_000328365.1 Capitella teleta | reverse complement strand
TATATATATATATATATATATATATATATATATATATATATATATATATATATATATATATATATATATATATATATATATATATATATATATATATATATATATATATATATATATATATATATATATATATATATATATATATATATATATATATATATATATATATATATATATATATATATATATATATAAAAGCACAAACAATGTTCAATAGATACAAAAGAGGAGATGGAATAAGAGGGGAAAGACAACGAGTAAATATTAGCAATATCCCTACAACCATTAAAGAAAATGAAATACTTAGAATTAAATTCCCTAATCTTGGGGAAAATGATCTTATAATTCCTGGCACTAGTCGACTAGCTTTTAACCTCACTTTAAGCGGAACAGATGAGAACAGAACTATTGTACAAAATATTGGAAGAGCATTGATCAGTAGAATTGGCATTCGAATTGCTGGTAATGAAATATTTACTTTGGATAATTCTGATGTTTTCCATTGTTATAGCGATTGTTGGTTGCCGAAGAATGAACGTGCAAACCTGCAATATAGAGGAATTGACACATAACGCTAACGTCACAAAAATTCGATTAAATGCTGGTGACAAGGATGAGACAAAAGTTTCAGATAAAAATGTGGCAAAAGCTCTTTCAAATAGGTTCTATATTCCACTTGATTTTGAAATTCGAGATACTGATTATCCATATCATCAACACGCTACCGCTTTAACGTTTTGAACAATTCACTTATATAAGTTATGACGATATCAACATGAGTGTTATTCCTAAAAGTAGCTTTAACCATGTTAAACCGGTAGCATCGGAATCATTTTGTTCCAACTTTTTACATTCAACTAATTACATAACGCCTCAGATTTCGAATCCTGCTATATCTGTGCGATGTCCCAAATGCGAGCTCATAAATATTCATGAGCTGAGCGTGACCTCAAGGGCACAGGGGAAGTATTTTCTCATAGCAGCAGTATAATATGCTTAGTGTGTAAATAATAAGTCACTAATAAGTAAGATACAATTGTGAGGTTTTGCGTGCTGAGCGATCTGCCCGACGGCAGTTCAGTTTGTATATTGCCATAATATGGATGTGGATGCCATGCAGTATCGAAAATGAGAGTGAGGATGAACTAGGATATTGTAGCACTGGGTATCGAAACATACATGTCCGAACTCGATGTTATTGATAACGAAGGAGGGAGAACCCAGGGAAGCGACAGTGATTATGTGCGTCCATGAAGCGACACACTATAGGGGTGTGCATGTTGGCGGTTGCTCGCTCGATCTGCACGGAATTCCGAGCTGTGCATTTCGCCTATAACGGAGGTCACGAATTTATGTAAACAAACTTTGTTTTGGCAGCTATGATAAAGTCTTGAAAATAAAACAATATTTTTTATCCTTTAAACCTTTATAAATAACATAGCAACAGTTATCTAAACCATTGATACATCGATCATTTACTTTACAAGTGGTCGAACCACTTCCTTCTTTCGAACTTATTAACGTTCCTCAACGTAGCCTACATGATCATGATCGATGTACCGGTATTCGATTATGCTTACTTCTGACGGCTTATCTGCTAAAAAATCATGAGTAATTTCTTTGGAATGTCACATAAGTTAACCAATTATGAGGTGGTTTAATATTATACCAGCTAATATTTCATACCAAAAAAATAAAATAAAAATAAAATTCCATTTCAGAAATTGAATAACTAAATTGAAATAAGCGCCGACACTGATTACAAAGCAAACGCGATGGTGATTCAGGAGAGCACTTCTTGTGCAACACTCAGTTGGCCGCTCCGACCGACTGGTGCTGTTGCCGTCGTCTGCTCGTTAAGACAATGCGAAAGCACTCTCAACACGAAAACGCTGAGTGTCAGATGAGGTGTCATCCACCCAACACAGCACATCTTTGGCATGATGCATGTATACATTTCACCGAAATGCGTTGAAGAATATGCTGACTGACCCCGGGCACGTGACATGGCAATAACGCCACAGTGCATGCTTGCTCGTTCACGCCTCGAACCTGTGAGGTGACGTTGTTAATGCGATACGTGTATTTCGGGGAATATTTGTCATAAAATGACCCGGTAAACGGCATGAAATACATAAGAGGCTACTCTAACTAAATACCGAACATTTATTCTTGATTTAGACTGCGCTTTCACGAGAGTATGCTTAACAACATTGCAAATGACAGGAAGCAGATAATCCATTTTTGCTAATCCCCCTGTTTCAGTTGGATTCTGATTCTAAATAGTCTTCCTCTGACCTAATTCTGTTGAAGCATTAAGAATGTCGCGTTGTAACGCCCCAATCAAATATCATGCTTCATAGAATGAAAGCCGTGGGAACTTGATACTGTATTGTTACCAATTACATGTACTGAACGTCATATCAGATTTCAGGCTACGCGTTCG
Organism: Capitella teleta; assembly: GCA_000328365.1. Lineage (NCBI taxonomy): Eukaryota > Metazoa > Annelida > Polychaeta > Capitellidae > Capitella > Capitella teleta. The sequence continues at coordinate 106,156 of KB311491.1, read as the reverse complement.
CTCTGGGGAAGTTTCGGCATCAATGCGAATGAGACATTCCCCATAAATTCCATAATGATGAGTTGCAACTTACAATTAAATATTTATGGGCATTGCTAGACAATTAAGCTAACTAATGAAAATTACACTCATGGGAATAATCTATGACTTTTATATATCCTCAATGTTACACCGCGTAAAATATTTATCCACGCACGTTCCATGTGTGTACATATGTACATGTATATTCAACGTCTGAGGGTGTTTCATTGTGTTTTTGACAAGGAAAAGAAGGGCTCCTGCCATGCTTTTCGCATGTAATATTATGAAATGGCACTGTGACTGTGCAGTGTGCACCCAGGACTACCTTTTACATATCATTATTATTTATTAATGCATGTAATCTTCTTTTATCTTAAACGCATAGAAATTTTATCATAATATAATTGTATATATTGCGCTTTATAAATGAATAAATCATTATCGTTATTGTATATTTACTATGCATGTGCACACACTCTGTTCTGCGAGCATGTGATCGTCTTTCAGTTATAATTATTTCCTTTGAACGAGATAATCCTAAGTCACGACCTCGCATCGCAGAAAAATCATTACGATGATTCTAATGATTTTTATGTGCATCGCATTTCATTGTTCATAACGCATATTATTATCGTCAATCAGAACGTCAGAGCACTGTTTGCAATCATAACGATCAATTTTTGATACAGTGACCTGAATTTTGTTTATGTATAATTATGCTAGCAATATACATGCATTTAACTCTGCTAATTTCAATGCAACACATGCATAACAACCGAGATATCTGACTTATAATAACTCAGGATTACGCAAAGAGGACACCACTGAGAGTAGTGAATTGTATTAACTTCATGCAAACCCCTGCGTATTGTGTAAGTCATACGATTACAAGTAGTTCGCGAAGGGTCATGTTCACGAAAGGGCGTGGCAAAGCAAGTTTCATAATGTATGCAGCAGCACAGGTGGTCACTATTGGCTGAATTTAACTTAATATTCATGAGGAAGCAGAACATGAATATTCGTGACACACACGCAAATCAAAATATTGAGCGGGACAAAACGTGCATTCGTTTCTCAATATCCGTTTTACAAGTTGAGAATCGAGAAAGCGATAACGACGACTTTTCAATTCTCAGCATGACAAATCCACACGGTTTACGAGTTTTCTTTCCACTTTTTTTAATGTTCGCTCGGTGATAAGGACATTGGAAATGAACAAACGGAATATGCGCCTGAAATCCATATTTTAACATCGGTTCGACACGTTGAGAAACAAATAATGGATATTGGTTGTTTTTTAAGTTTTTGATTGTCTTGGTATGAGTTGAGAAATGAAAAACGGGCGTTATCGGAGTTTTGATATCTGTTATAGAAGATGGATATTGAATGCACGGAGCGTCCCTTGATTCCATCTTTGTGCCCATGGCAATTCCATGTTTCTGCGGTTGCAGAATGTTTCCATGTTTCCATGGTTGCCATCAAATGCGAAGCTGTTCAAGGTGAGTATCAGTTCTGCAAGGCGGATGATTGTTCTTGTCGGAGGGTTCAAATTTTCTCGTTTGCCAAGGAAGTGTTGGAGAGCTTTGAAACCATCGTCGTGTGGAATTACGGTGTAAAGACTTTTCACATCCATGGTGAACAAAAGAATAGGGCGTCCTTTGAGTGTCCTGTAGTGTGCGGAGAGTTGCCGTTGAATCCTTGATGAAAGTAGGAAGTCTCTTAACAAGTGGTTGAAGTAAATCATCAATGTAGGAAGAAATTCTTTCTGTAGGGCAATTGCAAGTACTGGTGATAGGTCGTCCAGGATTTCCTACTTTGTGGATTTTTGGGAGTAAGTAGAAGGTGCTCGTTCTGGGATTGTCAAATACAAGAAATTTGGCATCTTCTGGAAGATTTCTCTTGTTGATCTCGGAAATGATGGTGTTTTCAACTTTGTTTGTTTTGTTTTCAATTTGATTGTTTTCCTGTGTTTTGTTGTGGAAATTGGTGTTATTTAGTTATTCTTCCACTTCTGCGATGTACAGATCTTTTCTCCGAACGACAGCTCCTCCTTTGTCGGCTGGTTTAATCACAATGTCTTTTCTATTTCTCAGGGTGTTTAGTGTTCTTCTTTCTTCTCTGGAGATGTTGTGAGAGCGCAGGGGTTGTAGAGAAGACAGATCACCAATGTCTTGTTTGCATTTCTCGATGAATAGAGAAACTTCAGATTGAGGATCGTCGGAAGGACACCAGGTAGAGGGTGGTTGAAACTTCTTGAAGGTGGTATCCGCCTCGTCCAGTGTGGAGATGGTCTTGTTAGGTCTTGATGGCCTTGTTAGGTAGATGGTCTTGTTCTTCTAAATAGTCGAAAATTCGCAACACAAGTTTTATTTATTCCGTGTTTCATATTACCTTTTGTTTCTACATGGTCTTGTTAGGGTTGTTGAAATGATTGTGGAGTTTGAAACATCTGTAGAAACGTTCCAGATCATTGTTGAGTGTAAATTTGTCTATTTGTGAGCGAGAGGGAATGAACTTGAGTCCTCTGGAAAGTATTGTGTGTTCTGAACTACTAATCTTCTGGGATGGTAACAACTGAGAGATGGTCTTTAGTGTTGTGGCTCCGTTTTTGGTGAGGAGTGAGCTTGTTCAATTTTTCCTTTTTAGTAGTACGTAGTTCTATGTAGAGTTCTTGGTTGAGTTGGTGGATTAGGTGGAGAATTTCCTCAATATCAGATATGTTGCAAATAGCCTTAAGAGTATCTTTCAGAATGTCTTTTTCTTCAGAGAGTGACCGAGTGAGAGTAGAATATTCAGCTACGTTGGCTTTCATTAGATCGAAGGAACAATGATGAAGGATGGAAGATATTCTGTGTTGAGTTGAAGGTATCAGAAAATGGCCACGGTGGAAGTTGAGTTGAAATCCATTTGGAATTGTTTTAGAATGTAAACACGATTTCAGAAAGTAAATGTGGCTGCAATACCTTGTTTTCTTGGTTGTAGCAATGAAGAGCCTTTTTGCTAGTGAGAAGGTCTTATCAGGGAACTTCTTAGCAAAGTAGGTGAAGCGACTCATCAGGTGTTGAATCAAAGTCATAATGAGAGATGGAAGTAGGAAGCGAAAGAAGTATAGTCCAGAATAATGAGAGTGCGAATTTTCGACTATTTAGTCTTTATCAAGCAATTCAAATGATTCAACAGGAAATTGTTGTTGCTAAGCAACAACCGGAAATGCGTGGTGGGTTGAATTACATCCGGAAAATAGAAGCGACGCATCAAGTGTTGAATCAAAGTCATTATGAGAGATGGAAGTAGGAAGCGAAAGAAGTATAGTCCAGAATAATGAGAGTGCTTCCGCCGTGTTGGAATGAATGTAGAAACAAAAGGTAATATGAAACACGGAATAAACAAAACTTGTGTTGCGAATGTTTGAATATTTAGTCTTTATCAAGCAATTCAAATGATTCAACAGGAAATTGTTGTTGCTAAGCAACAACCGGAAATGCGTGGTGGATTGAATTACATCCGGAAAATAGAAGCGACGCATCAAGTGTTGAATCAAAGTCATTATGAGAGATGGAAGTAGGAAGCGAAAGAAGTATAGTCCAGAATAATGAGAGTGCTTCCGCCGTGTTGGAATGAATGTAGAAACAAAAGGTAATATTGTAACCAAGTGTGGAGAGCAAGGATGACGACGGTGTACTGAACAAGCAACTTTATTACAACAACGAACTAAGTAATGAGGATTCAGCTTATATACTCAAGAGGCGGGTCACGCACCAGTGGTGCGTGGGCCCGGCGACACGCACGGCCCTTACGTTGCGAGGAAGGAGGGAGCGAGCTCATGGCGACACCTCTCTTCCAAATATTTATGTACAACATGAAGTGGCGCTGTCACTGGTCACTTCAGTGACGACGAACGACGTAGTCCTTCAAATATGCTAGAGGCGTATGGTTACGCGCAGGCCTAGGTGTAGGCGGACAGATGGCATTGGGGGCGATGTTATCATTGGACTCAGTGTTCCTCCTTGGGCGGAGATGGTATCGGTTGCGGCGCAGCTCTGAGCCCTCATCGGTGACGATCCAGTATGAGCGAGGTGCGGCGTCACGACGGAGCACGCGCGCAGGTCTCCATGTCCTTCCTTGACGGACCAGGACAGCGTCACCCGGACCAAAGGCCTCCAGGGGAGCGGCGTTGCAGTCGTGGACTGCCTTCTGCATGCTCTGTTGTTGGACCAGATCGTCTCTAGGGTCAACAACGCGAGGGCTGAGGTGAGATGGAGCCACCAGAACCTTGGACATGAGACGGCGGCTCATGAGCATCTGGGCGGGAGAATGGCTCATCCCCGTCAGTGGCGTGTTTCTATAGTGCAGTAAGGCCAGGTACGGATCTTGGGCTTTGAGGAGCAAGCGCTTGATGGTTTGCATCGCTCGCTCGACTTGTCCATTAGAGCGAGGGTATGTGGGGCTCGTTTCCTGGCGCAACCCCCACTCTTCTGCAAAAACAGCAAACTCGTGGCTGCTGAACGGCATGTTGTCCAACATGATGCCGTGATGCGCGAAAATCGACTTGAGGTGCGTAATGATGCATTGTGCGGTCTTGCGCTCCAGCTTTGCTAGCTCGGGGTACTTTGAGAAGTAGTCCACCACAAGTAGGAAGTCGGAACCTGCAAGAGTTAGGATGTCAGCCCCGACTTTCATCCAAGGCCTTTCGGGTACAGTGTGTGGGAGGAGGGGCTCCTTCTGATTGGCGGGGCGGTACTGATCACAGGTGCTGCATGCCGCGGCGATTTCTTCAGGTGCTGTAGATGCGAGGTGGTACTTTTGAAGAGAAATCACGTTGCAGTCCGTGCCTGTGTCTAACTTGCAGCGCAGTGCGGCTCCACCGACTAGCTGAAGGTCGTACTCCCATTCCTCTGAGCTGTTGCGAGGCATGGCTTCCACTTTTCCCAGGAAGAGGCAATTTCCGTCAGCTTCAGCTTCGCCCTGGTCCTGGTCCTCGGGGTCGAATGAGGCGATCGCGTGGATGCGTTCTCTGCGCGCCTTCATCTTTCTACACATGGAACGTAAGTGTCCGCGGCTACCGCATCCGTGGCATGTCTGACCAGACGCAGGACATTGCCTCGGACCGTGAGATCCACCACAGTTTCCGCATTCTGGATCGGGACGATATTTTCCGGTGGCGCCGGTGTCAGCCGCCGTGGTCCTGTTGTTCTTCTTCCCGGCGCAGAGAAAGTTCAGCGAGGAGTCACGAGGGTTCAAGGACAGATCACCCTTCGCGCTGAGCTCGGCTGCAGCGTGGGAGCGGCCTTCAGCTCCAGACATGACGGAGACTTGCGCTTTGCTGATGTCAGCAGCTCGCACAAACTCTTCCGCTTTGGCTAGCGTGAGGTCCGGCTCCCGCAGCATGCGTTCCTTAACACGCTGGTCTTGTACACCGAACACGATTTTGTCGCGCAACATGTTGTCCTTCTCTGCCCCGAACTCGCACTCATTGGCTTTAGACTGTAATCCATTTCTCACACGGTTCTTGTTTGACCTGATTTCGCTGCCAGAAGAGGAAGCGAGCGTACACCGTGTTTTTTCGCGGCCCGAAGTGTTGTCTAAACTTGAGCAGGACTGTTTCGAGTTCCTTGGCTTGAGCGTTCGAAGCAAACGTAAACGTCGAGTGAATTTCCTGCGCTTCTGGCCCCGCGACGTGCAGCAACGTGGCGACTTGAATCGCTTTCGTTTTTGTTTTGAGTTCCGTTGCGGTCACGTAGAATCAAAATTCGCGTTCCCATCTTCGCCATTCTTCTGCGTTAGCGTTTCCACTCAGTTTGGACGGTGGGTGTGGTATCCGCCCATTTTCGTGTTTTGTCAACGTTTAACGTTAGATTACATCCGGGTTACGGGGGATCTGTTTTGGTTCCGGTGAATATAATTTCTTGTATTTCGATGTCAAGTTGTCGACGAATAAAAGATCTGGAAATGTGTTTAGTCCTGATCGTTTGATAAATACAAGAACATTACATTGGCGACGAGGATATCCTGGTATGGCGAAGTCGCTGCAGGTTCCGTCCATTGAAGCGTTTGTTGTCAAAAATACGTCGAACTTGGAACAAACATGGCGGAGATGGAAGAAGCGATTTCAATTCTATATTGGTGCTTCAGGAATCACTGACAAGCATCAAAAGAAATGTCTTCTGCTTCATTCTGCGGGGACAGACGTTCAAGACATCTATGAAACGCTGCCGGGTGTCGGACCAAACATTGAATACAATGAGGTACTCAATGCTTTGGATGAGTATTTCAAAGGAAAGAAAAATCTCCCCTTTGAACGGCATGTTTTCAGACAAGCCAAGCAAGAAACCTCAGAAACTATCGCAGAATTTGTCACCAGACTTAAAATTCTGGGAGCTACGTGTGAATATGTGGATCTTAATGATGCCATCAAGGACCAAGTCGTTGAAGCATGCAGGTCCGTAGAGCTTCGGAAAAAGTTGCTCAAAACCGAAGATCTCAACCTGGATAAAGTCCAGGAGATTGGCCGATCATTTGAGACTGTCTCACATCAATCGTCACAAATGAGGGCCATGGCCACGGGTACCAGTGGCAGTGTCAGTGAAACTGTCAATCTATTGCAACGATCCACGTCTACAGCGAAGAAGAAAGGGGATCCAGTGTCAAAGAAACAAGCCTACCATAGTCAAGGTAAAACAAGTGCTGGTAAACGCGTCCAACCACCAAACAAGTCAAGTACCGAGTGTCAGAGATGTGGCTACCAAAAGCACAAAACAAAGGACACAACATGTCCAGCGCTCAAGGCAACATGTCGCAGGTGCAGCCGGACTGGGCATTTTGAGTCTGTGTGCCGAACTCAGCTTGTGCATGTGGTACTGAAAGACCAGAAAACTCATGATGTGCATGCGGATCTTGAATCTGAAGACCAAGAGACTGATGAGTATGACTATGTGTTCATGGTAAACAAGTGTAATGTTTCTCCATCATGTAGTGTAACTATCAATGATGTTCAATGTTCCATGACCATTGATACAGGATCTACTGTCAATTGTATTAATTTGGCTACATTCCAGAGACTTCAAGAATCTTGGCCTGAATGTAAGTTGGTGTCTTATCCTGATAAAGTATTTGGGTACAGTGGGGCCAGCCTTGATGTCAAAGGAAAGTTCAATGCCAAGGTCAGTGCCAAAGGTAAAACAGTACCAAAGGTTGAGTTTCTGGTAGTTGATCATGACAAAGTATGTAACATACTGTCAGGAGAGCTGTCTCAAGAGTTGAATTTGATCAAATTGCTGAACCAGATCACGTCTATTGAGAGTGATCCGAGATTATATGCAGGTGTAGGTAAGTTGAGAGATTTTGAGTTGCACATCCATACCGAACCAAATGTAACTCCAATCATCCAAAAGCCTCGGAGAATACCTTATGCGTTTCGTGGGAAAACTGAGGAAAAGCTAGAAGAGCTAGTGAAGGCAGACATTATTGAGCAAGTCGAGGGTGTTCCTTCAAGTTGGGTGTCTTCTATTGTTGTTGTGACATTTCAGATGACATACTGATTCATGGAAGAGACATGAAACAACATGATGCGCGTCTGAAAAAAGTTTTGCTGACATTGGTGGAAGCAGGACTTACTCTCAACCAAGGAAAATGCCGATTTCGAATGAAGAAGTTGGAGTTCATGGGACATGTGCTCTCAGAACATGGTATTGGACCAACAGAAGCCAAAGTGATTGCACTTCAGAATGCTACAAAGCCAAAAGATGCATCACAGGTAAAAAGTTTCCTTGGATTGGCAGGGTTTTGTTCCAGATACATCCGTGATTTTGAAACAAGAGCCAAGCCATTGAGAATCCTTGTTAGGAAGAACTCTACGTTCCTATGGGGAGAAGAGCAAGACAAGGCCTTTGAGGATCTGAAGAGAAGTTTGACCACCAGGCTTGTGTTAGCATACTTCAACTCAAATGCTAAAACACGTGTTGTTGTGGATGCGTCTCCTGTTGGCTTGGGAGCGGTTTTGCTTCAACAACAGAGAGATGGGAGTTTCAAACCAGTTCATTTTGCATCGAAGTGTCTCACTGATGTGGAACGGCGATATTCTCAAACAGAGAAGGAAGCACTGGGTCTAGTGTGGGCGTGTGAACGTTTTCAGCTATATCTGCTGGGAGAGACTTTGAATTAGTCACAGATCATCGACCACTCCAAGTCATCTATGGACCGAGATCAAAACCATCAGCACAGATTGAAAGATGGGTGTTGAGACTGCAACCATTTAAGTTTGTTGTGAAATACATTGAGGGCAACAAGAATATTGCAGATCCGTTGTCGAGGATGATTGAGTTGAAACTGGACAACAAGTTTCTGTCGTCAGAAGTGGGTGAGCAATACATACGTTGTTTGGCTCTAGGTGCAGTACCTAATACCATGTCGGCAAAAGAAGTTGAACAAGCCTCCAGTCAAGATGAAGAAATGCGAGATCTCTGGAAACAGATAAAGACAGGTGATTTCCCTAAGGGTTCTTCTCCATTTGCACATGTTAAATCTGAACTTGCTGTTGTGGGATATGTTGTTATGCATCAAGGAAAACTGGTGA
>KB311491.1:17030-47764 GCA_000328365.1 Capitella teleta | reverse complement strand
TCATTTGCCTTCTTGGGAGACTGCATGAGGGGAGAAGGACAAAGGCAGTGTAGCATAGTATCATTAATATGGAACTATCATACAATTGCGTACATACGAATACCAAAAATAATGATTGATTTCTCTAAATGGCTGTGATTTTTTTTTCCTGCACATGCAATTTTTTTGGGGGGGCCAAAACATACTCAGGCCCCCCCACTCCTGGACTTGGGGGGGCCTCGGCCCCCCCGGCCCCCCCGGTTCCTACGCCACTGTTTGCCCTTCTTCCATCCAGGCAGATGCTCAGCCCACAGGAGCTTTGCCAATGGGTGAGCCAGCTTCACCAAAAACCTCTGGCAAAGGAAAGGGCCGTGGAAAGGCCACTGGGAGAGGCCGAGGGAGAGGCCGAGGGAGAGCTCGTGGGAGAGGCCAAGGAAAAGGTCAAGGGAAAGACACTGGAAAGTGAACTATTATATTATCAATAAAATAAATATTCACAGTACCTATGCCTCTCATTTTTCGTGTGCATAAATAACATATGTCAAAGTTCAAATTTCAGTATGCATCAGTTCAAATTTCAGCCCTGTAAGCTAATTAAAACTATCTGTACAGCTCGCAGAAATTAGCCAAACTTTAATCGTGGATTTCTCACTTAATTTGATTTTTGGAACCAATATTCTCGTGTACTTAAAAAAAATCATAACTTCTCGCATATTTGAGACATCATATCGATTTTGGGCTCATTTTGTGCGTTATGATGTTCTCTTTCGTATGGTATGAAAAAGTGCATTATGAAAATTTCCGACAAACGACTAAAACTGACGTGACGCATCACATATTAAATAAATAATAAATAGATGGTCATGATAAATGAGTTAATGAATTGATGTTTTAGGGCGCACCACCAGCCGATTGACTGAGCAAGACCTACTCAGCCTCCTGTCTAGGGGAAAGCACGGCCAAAGCGGTGTGTTTCTTCCAGGGACTACCTACAGTCCCTGGTTGCTCAACCGCCAGGATCCCTTTTTTTCCCCTTACAGGTCGCAACTCACGGCAAACGAGTTGCCCCTTTTAGTCGTCTTCTACGACAGGCAGTAGGATACCTTGGGTCTATTCTTCCCCCGAACCCACACGGGGCTATAGCCTATATAGGACAGTTACAGTGGGTTGGTTACGCAACCATATCATGAATATTACATGAGTTCATGTAAAAACATTAAACATATGTTTAATGTTTTTACATTAAAGCCCTCCCATCGCCAATTAATAACTTTAGGGTGATCTTGTAAGGTAATCTTCTCCCCAAGTTAAATTCCCATAGAACCCTGAACCACGTTGCCATATCATGAATATTACATGAGTTCATGTAAAAACATTAAACATCTACTTCATCCACGTACCTGGTATTCTGGGTGGTCTTACAGCCTCATGACCCCTCCCATCGCCAATTAATAACTTTAGGGTGATCTTGTAAGGTAATCTTCTCCCCATGTTAAATTCCCATAGGATGGTGGGCTACACAACCATATCATGAATATTGCATGAGTTCATGTAAAGAAATTAAACATTTATTTTATCCACCTGGTATTCTGGGCGGTCTTACAGCCTCAGTACGAGAACCCAGCCGAGAACTTTTTGAACAACCCATGCAGGTTATCTGGTAGCCTGCAGGGATGGCATTGTCCTGCCAGGACAATGTGGAGCTAGGTATTTACCGTTTTGAAGTGGCTGAGGGATGCAGTAGTTTTTCAAAGTCTCTAGTAGCTGAATGTGTTTCTATTAACATGCATTGTGTCTCATTCATCATTCATTAATTTTTTTAACCATGTTGTGATTATATGTTTAAGCACTGTGCAAGCGTAATTATTCCAGGTTGAAGAACTAAAGTGCTTTGTCATGCAGCACTTGAGGAAGGGGAAGAAGTTAAAGGTACGTTAAGGTACGTTATGATATGTCTACTAGAATGCTTTTCAATGCATCATTCATTACAGAACATATCAGACCTTGATGTGAGTCTGGGACTGTCGGACGGATCCTAGAGCGATGATAGTTTGAGAAGTTATGATACTTATTCCAAGAGTTGCTAAAAAAAAAAAAGATTGGGGTATTCATTTTGAAACGATTGGAAAATATTTCATTACAAGCTTATTTAGAAGTATAATTATGTTCAAAGTTTTTTCCAATTTTGAACAGTGTTTGGATTTATGAACAATTCTGCGCCTCTTCAATAATCTATCAATAGCCATGGAAATGATCATATTTCTGACTCAAGAAAATGCAATAATTAATCAACATTTTGTGAAGGTCATCACCCCCTATGAAGGATTCAAGGCTCCAATGACAACCACGTCCTTCAACATAATCAGTATTATCGATGTGCATATATTATTAATACAGCTAGGGTGGATTAATCATTAGTGAATGTTAAATTTAATCGTTAATAGTTTTGTTGTAAAAGAATGATCTAGGGCTCAGTCCAGATGGTCCCTTGGCGAATTGTTTAGCGCATGCATGCAACTATATTACCAGCGCGTAATCTGGCACCTGCGGCAATCCTTTTATAAGTAGAGAATTTGGTAATTAAAGTTTAGTTTTGGGAGAAAGCCGAGCTCTGGACGCCAAGCTCCATGAGGCTTGGCAACAGGCCTCTGCATGTACGAGACTTCAGGCGAGAGACTTTTGTGTTAAGAAGTACGTTTATCTATTAAATTAATTATAATGTGCTATCTGTTATTTCCATTTCAGTTTAATTTGGTGTGAAAATTACTTTGTTTTCTGATTAATTTTCCATTGCAGCTGTTTCCTTTTAAATTTGTAGTAATATTTGTTTCCATTCTGTAATCTTGAATAAAACCTTTAAAATATAAATTTATATCACTTGGGTATTCTTACATAAGTTTACACTGTAAACCAAGGATACCCAAAACCCGAACTCGAGATAATTATAATTAGTATTGATAAGTAGAGGTAAAACGATAAACTTTTCAATTTGATTGAGAGTGGGTCAACTTATTTCATTTTGCAATTTGTTTTGCATAAGTGAGAGCTTTAAGAAATATTTTAATTATCGTTTCAAAAGAACTTTGTTATTTAAGTTTAGTAAAAGCTCAGAATGAACATCATGTTTATTTCCCTGGATCTGTAGATTGAGCCATACTCTGAGCTGCGCAGGCATTCACTCTCATTATGTTGATGTCTCACACACCTCTGCGTTTGGTTTGATTTACTAACAACGTACAATGCTGTTCATCGAAACGCCTGAATAAGATGTTCATCACTGTTAACAAAGCTTCTCCTTATAACTGTAATGTAACAGCTATACAACTTGAGCATGCCACTTTGTTGAATATTTTGCAAGCTCCCACAATTCATGTTGGTTGAAATGCTATTATCTCTTGCACACCTCAGCATTGTTATTGGTTATAGTTGGAGCCAAAGGAGGCATAAGTATATTTATAATAATTTGTGTTAGTCTCATCATGTTCTTCAGGTCACAGCGCTGATAAAACAAAGACCATGTGCTCATCCAGAGCATCCATTGCATTGCTGCCGTCATAGTAACCTTGTAGAGGAAAGCAGCAAGGAGGAATGATGCCACTACGCATGGTCTGGCCACCTGGATGAGTTCATTTTCACCCTGGCCATGCTGCACGACCTACTGTCCCTCCTTACACTCCAGATTCTTTTCAAAATTCTTCCAGGTTTGCATTAACCCTAATCCTTTGGCAACATCGATCTTGTTCACAGAGAACAGCAGTCAACTTGGTAGATATACATTATCAAGTGATCAAAACATTTCATACGCTGAGGAGGCTGGAAGGGGACTGGGCCCGCAACATGGCTGATCTTCCAAACAACCTGAGTGCACTCACTCTGGATGGCATAAACCACAAGGCAAGTGAGGATGATGCCACCATTCATTCGAAAGGTTAATTTCATAACCAAAAATCCTAAGTGAATTATATTTACAATTAAACTCTGGAACAGATACATGACCCATTTCTGGCCAACGTGATGGAGAATTTGAAAGAGCACTTCCAAAACATGTCTTTCTGGGAGGAGTTTTTGATAATCTTAATCCTTACCTCAATCAGGTAGATGGGCAGACATTTTTGGATGAGGAGCAGCAGGCTCAGTTGAAAGTCAAGCAAATATACTTGAAACTCAGCTGGATAAGTTGTGCATAATCCGTATTTAGTGAAGTTCATAGAATGCATTCAGCTCAGACTTTTGTGATTCACTTTTGTATTGTATTGTTTATTTCAGATAATCACTTAAACACCCCTGAAATCAGCCACAATGCCTGCCAGGCGGAGTGTCTGATCTTCAGAGAGGTTGTCCTTCACCTGCAGGAGCATAGACATAGTTGCCGCGAGGAGGGCTGATGAAAGCACCACATTGCCAAATCTTAAGATTATCACCTATATTGCCACGGTACTCTGTACTTCTTGTCTTAACTACTGGTATGCTGTTGCAATACAAGAAACTGCATACTAAATAACTCATGCCTGAAACGTAAACACACGACAATTAAACACTGAAATTCCCCTTTTTCGAAGCACACACTGCCAAAATACACTTCTCTACAACGGACCACACAAACTTCATCAACTGCCTCGACAGACACTAAAATTACATTTGCATTCAAATATACACACATTTACAAAACCCTTAAAGCAACATTACATCAATACACAACAATAACATAGGCAAGAAGCAACTTTTCTTTTCTTTTTCTCTTTCTCTTTTGTCGTTTACGATTGTGTTAATTTGTTTGTGTTAATTTTGTTTGTGTTAATTCCTTCCTCTCTTCTTCCCTGTACCACACAATTTTCTTAAGTTCATTTTAATTTGTTCTGCACCTGGAGCTGGCCGCTCACCAGAAAGGGCTTTTAAGCCCAAGGCCAGCTCCTTGGAAAACAACAACAACATTCATAATTTATGCTATTTTATCCTTTGTTCATTGTTTTTTTCCGAAATAAACTTCCATTCCATTCTATTCCATGAATGGCTATTATTTAACAGATTACGAAAGAGGATTCTCTGCCATGAAGAGGATCAAGATTGAGCAGAGGAACAGGCATCTTGACTTAACCCTAAACCACCTTCTGTCAATTAGCCTTGATGGCCCCAGCTGCCAAGAGATGGAAACACACCCACAGGAGATCGCGGATAAGTATACCAAGATTAAAACCGCAGAATAAAATTATGAAATATATTAGGATCCTTGATTTATTTTGTTTTTGTAATGAGCATGACTACATTATATATTCTCAGATTGTATATATACTCAGATTGTCTCATTTCGCAACATATTGCCAGAATTTGTTATACCCCAGACCAACCCCCTTATAATAGCTGCACACCTTCAGCATTTGCTGCATATGTTAGAAAATAAGCAATTTGTAGATGTTGAATTTTTCACATGAAGTCATATAATATTCATGATATGGCAACGTGGTTCAGGGTTCTATGGGAATTTAACATGGGGTGAAGATTACCTTACAAGATCTCCCTAAAGGTATTAATTGGCAATGGGAGGGGTCATGAGGCTGTAAGACGTCCCAGAATACCAGTTGGATGAAGTAGATGTTGAATTTTTTACATGAACTCATGTAATATTCATGATATGGCAACGTGGTTCAGAGTTTTATGGAAATTTAACATGGGGTGAAGATTACCTTACAAGATCTCCCTAAAGGTATTAATTGGCAACGGGAGGGGTCATGAGGCTGTAAGACGTCCCAGAATACCAGGTGAATGAAGTAGATGTTGAATTTTTTTACATGAACTCATGTAATATTCATGATATGGCAACGTAGTTCAGGGTTCTATGGGAATTTAACATGGGGTGAAGATTACCTTACAAGATCACCCTAAAGGTATTACTTGGCAACGGGAGGGGTCATGAGGCTGTAAGACGTCCCAGAATACCACGTGGATGAAGTAGATGTTGAATTTTTTACATGAACTCATGTAATATTTTGATATGGCAACGTGGTTCACGGTTCTATGGGACGTTAACATGGCAGGAAGATCATGATTTTTTGGTAATTTATTTTACAATAATCTATTTATTTAAATTTTTTCAATATTTGTTTACGTATTTTGAATAATATCGACTGCAGAGGAATTGTTTAGTGCATCAAGATGTTGTGGAATCATGATATTGATGTTCTGCATTTTTGGGGATTCCCCTAATTTACATCAACTTTACCGGACGCACTACACTGTAAATGGGCGCACTGTATTAATAAGTATTTTCGAACCGAAATCTGTTTTGTTTGTTTTTTTCTTGGGTCAGGTGCATATCTAAAGAGCATTTCTTGTTTTTAACCCTTTTTTTCACGTCCGGAAAAATACTATGGATATCCCTTGGTACCAATATTTTTCATTCATTAATAGTTGAGAATATTGACTCGAGAAAGACGTTTCTGTAACTGGGAAAGTGGGCGATATTAGGTGTATTTTGGTTTCGACGTTTGTTACCTGGTTACTAGGTTAGCTTGTTAGCTGGTTAGCGTATTACAGACTGCGCTGCTGCTTGAGGAGCCAGATAAAAGACTTATGAAGGGTTAGCTCCCCAAGGGTAGCGGAGCAGTTCCTACACACCACGCTATGCTACGGCTAGGGAACTAATGAAGGGTGTGCTCCAAAATGATACACAATGGTCGTACAGTCTTTCCTCAGATAATTCCACAAGTATAACTGATCTGAGTAGGTTACCTGTTTTTATTAAAAAATTTCCTGTCGAACAGACACTTTAAAGTGCATGTGGGATCAACTCTGTCTGACTCCCAACCACAAATGATGGGTGTTCCTCTCCCCTACGTTATTTATTATTCAGATGAACAGCATCGCTAAAATTTTAAAACCAACTATACACAGCACTTTGTTTGTGGATGACCTCACCATCAGCTGTAGAGGCTACACGACGCCCATCGTCCAGCACCAACTGCAACTCTGCCTTGGCAAGCTGGAGAAGTGGTGTGATCAGAATGGATTCAAATTCTCCCCAACAAAGACCGTAATGGTTCATTTCTGTATGCAACGCAGAATTCATGATGATTCATCCTATTTTAACATTAAATGTACAGCTTATACCATTGGCGGATAAGGCCAAATTTCTCGGAATCTGGTTCGACAGAAAATTAAATTTTAAAGCACATATTGATTATGTTCGTAACAAATGCCAAAAATCTATAAATATATTAAAAATTCTGGCCCATTACAGCTGGTGGGCAGATCGGAAGACGCTATTACAGCTCTTTCGATCTTTCATTCGCTCAACACTTGACTATGCAGACCCTGAAACGCCCGCGCGAATCGCCCGACCGGAGGGTGATTCAATCGCCCACGTAAGTCTTAGGAACCACCTGCCTGAATAAAAGATTTGCGCACGATCGACACGATAGAAACGCGTCTTAACCACATCATAGCTCATGGCAAGCCGACGCGAAATATACGAAGACACCCGAAGTGTCCATATTAGGAGATCGTGACATTCTATTATTCTAAATTTCTTGGAACAAGCGGAAGTCACCGAAGCCTGTCGAGTTTTGCGAAATGGCAGCCACTTCGGAGAAAGCGAAGAAGTCCATTTCGTAACCACGCGTTGTTGACTAACTTCTTTAATGCTTATTTTTCAACATAATTATAACAGTTTTCGTGTGAACCACAAACAGCACGGAATTTCATCACTTTCTCGACCTTGAATCATGTTTGAAATTGATCAGACACATACAGTTAATAGTACATGTACTTGGCGATCAAGCGACTTAAATTATTTCAAACTTTCTATATACAACAATTGCCATGAACTGACTTGCGCCTCATGAATTTACTAAGTTTGTACATTTCCAAATCATATTTGTTGAAAGTGTACACTGTAGCACAAAGTGCACGTTACTGTCGTTCCAGCTTATAATCAGTACATGTATCTGCGACTCGTGAAGTTGGGAAAAAATACTTATAATAGCCTACGCTGATAAGGAAATAACCTCTGTGAAATTGACAGGCAAGCGAACTGTCTGTATGTGCATTGCCTCTTGAAACTTATTCTGAACGTTTTAATAAAAGAAATGTACAAGAAGCAAGAAGGATGACAGCAGTAGGTCAAGGTCGCTTGTCTTTAACTGCTGCAGGCAGAGGGGGGCTTTAGTGCTCACAGCGTGTTTCAGGGGCTGGGGCTTTACGCTGCAGGTGCATGCTCCCGTGTTTGGGCATAAATATCCGTGTCCGTATCCATGTCCGTCGGTTATTAGTAACACGGAAATCCGTTATCCGTGTTAAAGCACTATTCGCACAGCTCTAGAAATAATCGGCCATGAGATCCGTAATGAGCAAGTGGTTAAATTATGCGCTAAATATTCCTCGCGTATACGCGCGGGAAGGCCTGGCAAGATGCTGAGAAGTTTGTAGCTAACTGGAAGCACTAATGTGTCCTAAGAAGCTGAACTTCACGGAGCAGGAACTTCAAGAGGGGGGAAACTGCTTTCCGTTTTCGGACACCGAATATGACGACAGCAGCTCATCCTCAGAATCGGACAGCTCAGAGAGATAATAATTATAGTTTCAAACCTAGCGATTTTTGGTTGATCGGTATCATCTGAGCTGTTTATTCTTTGTTTTGTTGTTGAAGTTCAGTGTTCATGAAATAAATGTTAATTATTTTATGGCAACCACAAAACCTTTCCAAATATTTATTATCTGCTCGCTATAATCACCCGCCTCAGCTTTTTTAGGAGGGTTCACCCTCCTGGGTTTTCCTGGTTTCAGGGTCTGACTATGGTTCAATTGTCTATGGTGCAGCTCATCCTTCTTATTTGAAGCGGCTGGGAGTCATTCAAAACCAGGCCTTGAGGTTATGACTCGGGGCATTTCAGACATCTCCCATCCCATCTTTGCACGTTGAAGTGAATGAACCCCCTGTACATTTTCGGAGTCTACAGTTTTCTTTCCAATATGCAATTAAGTTAAAGACTAATACAAATAATCCGACTTTTAACTGTGTGTTCAATCCAGAATGAACACATTTTTATACCAGTAAAGCATCATTTATCAGGCCTCTTTTGCTTCGTATTGAGGAGCCAATGAGACATATTTATTAAGGTGAAGTTATGCCATTCAAACATTCAGATGTACCACCGTGGAAGATCAAACTCCCCGAGATTGATCTGATCCTCACTCAATTTAAAAAATCAAATCATGATTTGATTTTTTATTCGCGTTGAAATCAGCGTTGTATCAGCGTTGTATCCGCGTTGTATCAGCTCAATATAGAAAAACACTTGATGGAAGGTCCACTTTTGATAGAATCTGAACGTAAACATGGAATACTCCGAAAATCAGATTTTACCGCATACGTCTGTTACCATCGTTAATTAGACCCCAAATAATGGGAAATAAGTGGAATCCAGGATTTAACTCCATGCGTGTTTACAACCACCCCCCATGTATTAGCATACCAAATTTGAGTTGAATACCCCCCATGGAAATCTTACTAATTATACATAAATGCTACCAAACTGTACGCCTGTTACCATGGAATTGCCCTCATAATGATCTTTTTTTTAGAACAGAGTTTTTGAATCTGCTGGATGTTGTAGTATAATAGACGAAGATAATGTTCGAGCTTCCAATAATTTAATGAGTCGTGGATTGAACTTATATATACACAAGAGAGGTAATGAAATCGATGATACAAAAATAGGATTGAGAAATATCCTTGAGTTGATTTATCATTGAGCTCATTTTGAATAACTAATCTTTAAATACAACATCTCCCTTATTTCAAATTGGATGAAACATATATACAAAATAATAACATTAATATCTGATTGGTTTCCTGCTGATTCGTCCGCTTCTTGTAATGACATCACCAGGAAGTGTTGGTGGTTTTGTGCCCAGATCTTCATGCTGAGGGCTTTCGATGTTATGCTCGATGTGTTCTCTAGTGTCATTGTTTATTGGCACAGCGGCAGGTCTTACATGCTTACTTGTTCGTTGAAAACAAGTGCCTGCATCATCTTGGACTGTCTGAAGGTCTCTCGATAACTGTTGCTGGTTTCCAGTTGGCGGTAGGCTCCTTCTTGAACCAGACTCTCTGCAACTCTTGCAGCTCATCCCTCTCTTTTGCATGTCTATTGTAGTGGTCCATTGAGGCTTGCTTTGACGAAAGCAAAGATTCCCGTGATCGTTCTTGTTGTATACTCAAACGATGCTTTACTGGAATCAGATCTTTGTATTTTCTCTGATTGAGTAGCTCTGCGGGGCTGGCAACCCCTGACTTGAATGGAGTGGACCTGTAGATCAGCATGGCAAGTGGAAGATCTGAGCCTGAACCATGCGCTCGTGACATGATTCCTTTGACGACTTTTACCATCGCTTCGATAAACCCATTGCTCTGTGGATATCTGGGGAAGAATGTTTAGATGCAAACTCGTACTTGGCAGCAAATTCCTTGAACTCTAGACTTGCGAATTGAGGGCCTTGATCAGTGAACACCTCAGATGGGATGCCGTACTCGCTGAATATAGTTTTCAGGACAGAGACTGTTTTGGATGCTGAAGTCGATGCCATAGCTCTGATTACGGGAAATTTCGAGAAGTAGTCTGCAACTAGAAGATGTTGAGTACCATTCCATTCAAAGAAATCAATGCCAAGCTTCTCCCAAGGCTTTGATGGAATGTCATGGGGTAGCATTGGTTCCTTCTGTACTGACGGGCGATCTGTTTGACATGTTGGGCACTCACGTACTGCTGCTCTGAGATCTTCTGTCATGTTTGGCCAGAACACCAGCTGTCTTGCTCGAAGTAAAGTCTTTTCCTCACCTAGATGGCCAATATGCAGATCTGTGATGAACTTTTTTCGTTCAGAATCTGGAATGATAAGACGATCTCCCTTGTAGAGAAGACCATCTTCGACGCTTAACTCATCCTTATAGTTCCAGTACTCATTGGTGTGTGAATTGGCGAGATGTCTATGAGTGGGCCAACCATGTAGGATGTACTGAGCCAGCTGATTCATAGTTGCGTTACTCGATGTCGCCTTTCTGACGCGATCAAGTCTGGTTTCAGTTGCATTGACGGTACTTGTAATGACATGAACTGGTATGGTGATATCTGGATCAATGTCATGAGGTTTTTCGGAGTCGATCGGCAACCTACTCAAGGCATCTGCAATGCAGTTGTTCTTCCCTTTCAGGTATTCAAGTCTGACGTCATATTCATGAATCTTTAGTATCAGCCTTTGTTGTCGAACTGAGGAGAGATGAACCGGTCTGTGAAACATAGAAACGAGAGGTTTATGGTCTGTCATTATGGTGATCTTTCCTCCGTAAATGTAATTGTGCAGCCTGTGAAGAGCAAACACAATTGCTGTCAGTTCTCTCTCAAGCGTCGAGTAGTTTGTTTCAGCAGGAATCAGAGCTCTTCCAGCAAATACCACAGGCTTCCCATCCTGAATAAGAACAGCACCCATACCTTTGGAACTGGCATCTGTTTGGATGATATGGTTGGCTTTGACGTCAAAATACGCGAGGACTGGAGCCTTTGAGATGACCTGTTTGATGTCCTGAAAAGCTTTTTCGTGTTGAGACTCCCAAGCAAAGATTGCATGTTTCTTCATTCAGTATGTTGACAAACGGTCGTGTTAAACGAGTGATTTCATAGCTGTGGCGCTTCATGTAGTTCACCATTCCTAGATATGATTCTAGCTCTTGCTTTGAGGTTGGTCTTGGCATCTGTTCGATGGCGGTTATTTTCTCTGGATCTATTTGGATTCCTTCTGGTGTTAGCATCTGTCCAAAGAACTTGCATTGAACGGTGCGAAACTGTACCTTCTTTGGGTAAAACTTCAGGTTGTTCATTCTGGCAAGATGCAGCAGCATAAGTAGGTTGGTGTCATGTTCTTGAGTCGTTGAGCCAGTGATGAGACAGTCATCTGCAATTCCTGTCACTCCTCTTGCATGTTTCAATACTGAATCGAGACGCTCTTGGAAAATATCAAATGACACCTTCAAACCAAATGGCAATCTGAGAAAACGGTATTTACCCCAAGGTGTGTTAAATGTCGTGATAAAACTGCTCTGCTTGTTGAGTTTCACTTGCCAGTATCCTGACTTTGCATCCATGAGCGTGAAGTGCTTTGACCCATGCAACTCTGCACTGATTTCTTCAATTGATTTCATGTGGTACTGATTTCTCTCAATGCATTTGTTTACATCACTCGGATCAAGGCATAATCGAAGTGATCCATCCGGTTTATCTACACTGACCAGTGAGTTCATCCAATCTGTGTGTGTCTTGACTGGCGCGATGATTCCTTCTCTTACAAGTCGTTCGATTTCAGCCTTATATGCAGTTTTTTGCTTCTCTGGAACTCTCCGTGGTGCATGCTGTACAGGTTCTGAAAGAGGCTTTAACTTTATATTGTACTCGCCTCCTGGAAGTTCTCCCATTCCACTGAAAACATCGTTAAATTCCTTTAGGATATAGTCGTGTGAGATTGGTAGCTGATGTTGAATGCCATCAATGATGACATGATGTTATGCTCGATGTGTTCTCTAGTGTCATTGTTTATTGGCACAGCGGCAGGTCTTACATGCTTACATGTTCGTTGAAAACAAGTGCCTGCATCATCTTGAACGATGTATGCTCTTGGACTGTCTGAAGGTTTCTCGATAACTGTTGCTGGTTTTCAGTTGGCGGTAGGCTCCTTCTTGAACCAGACTCTCTGCAACTCTTGCAGCTCATCCCTCTCTTTTGCATGTCTATTGTAGTGGTCCATTGAGGCTTGCTTTGACGAAAGCAAAGATTCCCGTGATCGTTCTTGTTGTATACTCAAACGATGCTTTACTGGAATCAGATCTTAGGATGAAAGAGCATGCTTCTTGGTACCACTTCCAATACCTCAACTTCTTTTACAATTGCTAATGCTTGCTGCATTAACTTTTAGCGCCGTCACAAAGCGAAACTGAAACCATTGCTATGTTACTTTGAGTTCGCATAATTTATTTTCCCTGGGTGATGATCTGACTCAGCCTCTCATGCATAAAACATTAGCTTCCATATAAGGCGATCGGTAATCTTGATTCGAGGCCAGCCGCCTCCGAAGACAAACGCGGGAAAAACGAAGTCTCTTAATAAGGACTTCGGCAATCTTCAGCAACACTCGGGAGGAGACTCAACATGCGACCTCTCGCGAACGTAAACAAGATAATATCTTAGCCGAGCAACTTTTCGCTCGCGTGAATCATTTTTGCGCGAGCAATTGCTCGCGTGAAAACGAATAGACTAATACTTATCAACTGTGTCGAATTTTCTTTCATGAGAAGAAAATTTTATTGTCTTAACTCTCTCAAAGAAGTATTTGAAAAAGTAAAACCTGCACTCATTTTAGCCTTTATAAAGGAAATTGGACTTTTTCATTGAATTTAATTCTAGTCAAAAGTTCATTTTCTGTATGCTATATAGTTCATCTTGGCTGAGAGCCGTAAAACATCAATTTCCTTTCCTTGCCTTACAGCATTGATTTTATGAAATACTGTTATCCTCGTTATGACTATAATTTTTAGATATTCCTATTTATTGCTTGAAAGCCTTTACTTTTTATAATCCAAACATTTTTGGCACCATATAACACTCACCAATGTTGGTGTGCCATAAAACACCAATTTCCTTCCTTCCTTCAATCGAGCGATCAAATGCTTTTACTTATAAACTGAGGATATGGTTTGTGTATTTTATTGTTTAATTAGGTGGCAAACCAACTGCGTAACAAGGCTGGGCGCTGTGTACTACTGTCTATGGTGGTATGCAGGATAAAGAACCCTTGGGATTTATCGATAAGAGTAGGGGGAAACCCCGGTCCCAGGCCTTCTGTTATGGCACCCGTATCACCCGAATGGGTTGGGTGGAGCTGTAAAACCCCATCACTCACTCTCAATTAAGTGGCAAAATATATCAAGATTAGTTTGTGTGAGTTTGAGGCTGGTATTAACGTTCTTAATTGCCAAATTGCACAATTTTCCACAAGGATCTGAAATTGAGTGCTGAATTCATGATCATTTCATGTAACTTCCAGTTTTATATACAGATGTATCTCCGTCTCTATATGAGAATATTCAGATGGCATTCTGTCTAGTTCATTTGCATATAGATCAATTTTATATATTTTTTTAATATTTTTTATATTAAAATTCATGCCATAAAAACTACAATGGTGAATAATAAAAGGCATGGCCCACAAAAAGTTATTCACATCGAAAGTGAATTTGTTAAAAATAATTATAATGAGAATGAATAAAAGTGATAAAGAAGTAAAAATAATAATGTCATGTGAATTAAAAACAATCAAGTGAAATGGTAATTAATAACCAGAGCATCTACAAAATGACGTCATGGTGCATTAGTTAAAAACATTAAAAGGATGATCCAATTTATAAAAATAAAAATCAAGTAAATGATGTTTAAAAATAGAAATAGGTGAGTCTATAATATTGACAGGTAAAATATTCCATAAGTGACAAACACGGTTAAAAAAAGAAGATTTAAAGGGATGGGGAACTGAAATTTAAGTGATGTTCTATTGACTCATAGCACCAATTGATAGCATTCCGTGCCAAGAACACCATGCCTGGATGCAAGCGTAAGGGAATAATGCATTCCAAATATCGGGGTTAGCATTGCGCCTATGGAAGAATGGCTTCGTTCTTCCATTACGAAGTATAGGAGGCAAACGTCAGCTGAGGGTTTGCCATGATTGGTCCCGTTCCCCTCGTGAAGCTATCGATTTCAGCCAATCAAAGCAGACCATCTTCGCCATAAAAGGACATCTTTGTTGTTTACGAAACGAAAGTGTCGGTATTGCGCATGCGTGGTACACTCTGGCTGACCTTTTTATTGTTTCAGGATGAGAAACCATGGTAGGTGTCCAAGAAAAACACTTGTTAAAATAAGAAAAATAGCGAATTTTTTTTTTCTTTTTTTTTGCGCCTGACTGTTGGCAAAATGATTATTCTATCTATTTGAATGAATGAATGTTTATTTCAGGACAGAACAAATGAATTATAAATTTGGACATAAAACGTGACCTGAGGCCCCCCGGCGAGACACAAACGAAAATAAAATAAAAAATTATCCAGGGGTTTAGTCGCAGGACACGCTGATATGACGAGACCCATTGTAAAAGATGGCGAACTCTGTGTTTCATCACAGCTCCTGACGTCACGCCTAATTAGCAATATATCTCCCGCGAAATTGTTAGCGATGATATTCCTTGTGTTGGCCAGGCATAGGAATCATTTTTGGTGCATCAAATAACGACTCAAAATCCATTTTTAACCAGTTCTCCCTCCCTTCAAAAGTCTCAGTTCTTACATTATGTTCAAATAAAAGCAAACCATTGTTAGAGGATCTAAGAATACGCGTATTGTCTAATATTTTGATTTTCTCGCTGAAATCAACATTGATATGACCTTTAAAATATTTAAAAATAAATATATGATCAATAAATTCTCTCCGATAAGATAAAGGTAAAATATGAAGTTCTTTTAAGCGACTAGAATAAGACATTTCGTTAAAATCATTCCAAATATATTTTGGTCATTGACCTCTGGACAGATTCAATTAAGTTAATATCTCGCTTTGTTGAGGGTGACCATACTTGAGAGCTGTATTCTAAAATGGAGCGTGCAAGAGATTTAAAAAGTTAGAGCTTAACCTTCTGTGGAGCATGATAGCCGACTGAGCGCTTTATCATGCCACAGACACGATTACATTTAGCAATGAGTGAATCAATATGTGAGGTAAAAGAAAGATTGTGATTAAAAACAACACCTAAATATTTAAACTGTCCACCACGCTCTACAATAACTCCATCGAGATTGTAATTAAAATTGACAGGGGTGTGAGATCGAGTGATCGATGAAATTTTACATTTAGAGGGATTGAAAAGCATGCCCCAGGTTTTGCTCCGATTTAAAAGCTCGTTTAAATTTTTTTGAGAATTGATGGACATAAAAACTTTAGAATCATCTGCAAACAACGCAGTAAAAGAAGATACAACAGCTTTGAGCATATCATTAATAAAAAGAAGGAAAAGAAGAGGACCTCAAATGGAGGCTTGTGGGACACCTGAAGTGACATGAGCCCAAGCTGATTCTTCCTCAATAATTCCTCAATGATTCCTCAATAACTTTTGTTTGGGTAAAGATATTGATATGAAATTTCCCCTGTTGCTTATGGCATCCACCATATGACATGATATACCAGTATTAAGAACATTTTTATGTGAAAATTAACATTTCAGGCTGAACACCCTACTCTTATTATTCGCGTTTTTCACTTTTGAACGTAATTACCAAACGATTAGTCTTCAAGGCTAATTGTCTTCATAACCCATGAATGATAGATTCACACAGGGGCAATCTGGGTCTTCCTTCTGGCGCTCTGATTTGATTGATTTCAAGTCAATTAATCAATCCATTGAACAAAGCCAGACTTTAATTCATCATCTCGTGAACTGGCGCGTTAATGTCAATCAATTGGCCGTCAGTTGGCTTTGCATTTGTGGCACTCAGTCAATTGTCGGCAGACCTCTGCCTGCTGCCTTTAGTGGTCAGTATTCTTGAGTATACGCAAATTCAATCTCTTCTAAAGTTCTAAACGGAACATCAAGTGTTCATTTAATAATAGGAACACGTTAGTTAAAAATAGCTGCCTGATGTTGATAATGACTGCGTCTGATGAACATGCAATTATTTGTTGATTGCTAATTTTAATTAATTGGAATCTTGCACTTTGTTGATGGTATGTTGGTTTATTGTGTTGTCATAGCATCAATTGTTCACTCCCGATTTCGCATTGGTCAGTTAGACATTGTATTTCAAATTTTCAATTTCATTTTTTTGCCATTCAAAGCAAATTGTTCCTACATACCGATAATTCCTCAGATTGATCAGCCATTATGAATTTGCTGGAAATTAATATTAATGATCACTTGATTGATTTGCAGATTGATGCCTGAGCAGTGGCTCACGCTAGCAGCATGTCTCACCGCTCCAAAGGCACTCGCTACATGCACGGCCTTGAGGGCACGCGCTCATCCACCAGCTTCGGCAGCAATAAGGCCAAAGGTCAGTGCTGTTTATATTATATTAAAATTTACAGATATATAGGTCAACATACACTACTAATTTTTGTTTATGTGTTCCATTTCGCATGTGTTAAGGATTTTGTTCAGTGATATTCATCAGTTTTAAACTGAATTAATTACTAGTAATTAGTAAATAAGTGTTCAGAAAGGGCATATTTTGGTATTTCTAAAAAGAATTTCTCTGGGGGAACATGCTCCCGGACCCCCCTACTTTGGCTGCGCCACTTCGCGGCTTGCAGGTCCTCACTCACTGCCTTCACATGGGGCCTGAACAAAGTCGCATCTATGCCTCTGGTTGTTGACATTTTTGCAAAGCACAATCCAAAAGGCTTAGAGTTCTCACATAAACCTGCTTCTGCTTCTCCAAATGTTGTAGCCAAATGGCCCTCGGTAACATCCTATCTTTTGTTTTGTTTAAATTGATCACAACATTGTAATTTATAATAAGGAGTAATAGCTCAGTAGGCCACAACATTATATGGCTACATGTAATTGTATACCCTAATCACATTTTTTCATTATTGACCGCATGGGTCCGCTATCTTACAAATGACTCCCCTTTTGTCAAAGTAGGGGGCCTGACTCCCCTTGACTCCCCTTGCAGCCTAAGTAGGGGGGTCCGGGGGCATGTTCCCCCAGAGAAATTTTTTTTAGAAATACCAAAATATGCCCTTTCCGAACACTTATTTACTAATTACTAGTAATTAATTCAGTTTAAGACTGATGAATATCACTGAATAGAATCCTTAAAGGGAGGGAGAACTGGTTAAAAATGGATTTTGAGTCGTTATTTGATGCACCAAAAATGATTCCTATGCCTGGCCCACACAAGGAATATCATTGCTAACGGTTTCGCGGGAGATATATTGCTAATTAGGCGTGACGTCAGGAGCTGTGATGAAACACCAAGTTGCCCATCTTTTACAATGGGCCTCGTCATATCAGCATGTCCTGCAACTAAACCCCTGGATATTTTTTTTTTCTTTTCGGAAATAGACAGAATAATTATTTTGCCACCAGTCAGGCGCGAACAAAAAATATTTTTTGCTATTTTTCTTATTTTAACAAGAGAATTTTCAAGGACACCAACCATGGTTTCTCATCCTGAAACAGTAAAAGGTCAGCCAGAGTGCACCACGCATGCGCTTTCGTTTCGTAAACAACAAAGATGGCCTTTTATGGCGAAGATGATCTGCTCTGATTGGCTGAAATCGATAGCTTCACGAGGGGAACGGGACCAATCACGGCAAGCCTTCAGCTGACGTTTGCCTCCTATACTTCGTAATGGAAGCCATTCTCCCATAGGCGCAATGCTAACCCGGATATTCGGAATGCATTATTTCCTTACACTTGCATCTAGGCATGGTATTCTTGGCACGGAATGCTATCAATTGGTGCTATAAGTCAATAGAACATCACTTAAAATTCAGTTCCCCATCCCTTTAATGCATGCGAAATGGAACACATGAACAAAAATTAGTAGTGTCTGTTGACCTATATATCTGTAAATTTTAGTATGATGTTTGCAATATTCATTGGACATTAGCAGGACACCCGAAATTGTCGGATGATCTGGAAGCAGATCATCCATGGCCTAATAAAATAATTGTATTGCAGTGCATGAGCGTAGTATAGATATAGATAACAGAACCATAATTAGTTCTACTCGTACAACACATAAATTGATGAGTGAAATATTTCAATAACGTGATGGCATGGTTGGGGCTATTAATTGTGAAGAAGAGCAGAAAAGTACTCGGGTACCCGTTCAGTAAATACTTATACTGAGCTGGATAAATGGTTTAATTGTCTGGGAACACATTAATATCCTACCAAGTCTGCCAGCGTTTGTGCCACTCACACATATAACAATTAATGAGTAATGTGTAAATGTCATCTTCAGACATATCACACAGAATCTTAGTGTTATAACTTAAAACACGAAAAGTTCACTAGATACTTTGCTTCCTTGACGCAGCAGACAGAGGCAAGGGGACCTAGCAAGAGCTCAAATTATAAATGCTTGGAGAAGGGGGCAATTATAAGTGGTGTGGTCCGTGTGTTAGGACTCAGGGTGTCCTCGATTAACTGGCTACGGGCCTGTCTTACTTTCACTCAATGAAACGAAATTCAATGACAGTTCCTTTCAAAGTCAGGCAATGATATATGATTACATAAAAAGCATATTTGTGATACATGAGAAGAATAAAACGGAATAAACACGGATCACAATCAATACAATAATCTTATCTATGTATATACATGGACTATAAATGTGATCTATATTTGTCAATGCTAATTAAGGCATCGCAGATAACCGATGGAAATTTAATCGTGTGTAATAGTTGTACAAGTAAGTGTGTATAAGTTATTATATACATTATTTTACAATCAACTTTTATTTTATTTATTAATTATAAGTACAGTCGACCCTTATTAATCAGACATTTATTAATCCGACTCCCCTAATAATCCTACTTGATGCTTGGTGATGGATCTGTTACAATGCTAATAAGTTCAATGAAATCGCGATCATTAAAAGGTTATTGTCCAGAATAAAAGGTCTGTTTGTGGTCTATCAAAAGCATTGATGTTAAAGCCAATGATACTGATAGTCTAAAGGTGTTATAACTGTTGCAAAAATATATCTCCTTTGTCGGCATATTTGAAGGGCTGCTTGAATGAGCGGTCATTCGAAGAAGCGAGTTAATTAACTGTTGTCTCACAAATGCAAATTAATTCATTCTTTCTTTCTTTCTTTCTTTCTTTCTTTCTTTCTTTCTTTCTTTCTTTTTTTCTTTCTTTCTTTCTTTCTTTCCTTCTTTCTTTCTTTCTTCAAGAAATCCTGCATTGTTTACAACAAATTGTAACTGATACACCGTTTGTATTGGTTTAATTGAATGAATAATTGTTTACGAGATTGGTGGCGGTTATCTCGAATCAGGAAGCAAAAGTACATAGAATAGATTGAGACGATGATTATGTAAGATTGGTCTGAAATGTAATCCGCCCTTTTCGTTAATCCGTCAGTTTCCTTGGGAACGGAGGAGGGCGGATTAACGGGGTCTGACTGTAGTTCAATGTCACCATTGCTCATTAGTACTCTATTACAGGCATGATTTCCACATATACTCCTCATCACATTCAATTTGAGGTATCACAATGCATACTCTGAGCTATTTGGTCAGTGCAAATTCAGATAATAATTAACTAAATACGCCTAATTAATTCATATGTCAACCAGAAACACTTGCAATTCTAAATTACCAGCATTTCTCAACCTAGCTCATCAAGACCTTTAATTTGAGGTATCGTATAACATGCTTTGACGCACTTTTAGAGTTGACGCTTGAGTTAATTAATCGCTAATAATTAACTTATTTGGCACCCGGAAACCTTCAAAAGTACTGGATTTCACTCGCACTCAACGAGATCTTCAATTTGAGGTATAATAATGCATATTTCGGACTACTTTCAAAATTGATTAATTTTAGGAACTAATTGACTAATTATTCATAACGCCTCCCTAGGATTCACTCTGATTTTTTTCTGGAGTACATTGGACCCCTACCTAGCACCTTGCAGCATTTATAATTTCTGTTGCAGTTTTGTCCGGGTACCCTCTTTTTGGAGCTAGATTTACTAGCCTATTTATTTAATATAATCCAAACGTGTTTGGCACCGTATAACACTCGCTATTGTCGGTGTGCCGTAAAACATCAATTTCCTTTCTTTTCCACTTATTTCCAGGTTAAGATCTTTTTCTCCTTTCTGGTTCACTTGTAAACGGATCCGTTGATCAGAGGATCATCTGCGAGTAAAAAGTCATTCTTGAACTGATGTATTTTAAATCTCTCCTATTTCCTTATGTTGCCTCTTTCGGATTCATTACACCATATCTGATTCGAATC
This sequence comes from Capitella teleta, assembly GCA_000328365.1. Classification (NCBI taxonomy): domain Eukaryota; kingdom Metazoa; phylum Annelida; class Polychaeta; family Capitellidae; genus Capitella; species Capitella teleta. Next base: position 26,717 of record KB311491.1, on the reverse strand, counting down.
TAGGCTCTGACCCTAACCTTTGACCCTAACCCCTCACAAAGTCAATCATGGTTTATAATCTATTCTTGACTGTTATGAGTTGTGGTCAAGAAGGGTTTGGTGAATGTTTTCAATTAGGTTGCTCGACAAACCGAGGGTTAGTGCACGTGAGCTCAGAATGGAGCTCTGTTTGACGTCCACTTTTGCTTGTGAGTCGTGAGTGAGTCAAATTTGAGGGACGATCGATTATTATTTCACAACATTTATCCTGTCCTGTAAATACTAAATTAGCATAAATTGGCTTAATAACACTTTCTTTGCAGCCGGTCAGATTGACGTCAGCCATCTTCCTCCGAGGGCAAAATCAACCAACTCAAAGCCGAGCAAATCACGCAGGCGCGCCCTCAAGAAGCAGGATGTGTTTCCTCCTAGTGCCGGGCCCCAAAATGGCTTCATTGGGTATAAGAGAGACGTCTGCAGCTTCATTCCAAGCACCCTCGATAGTCGATACTTGGAATATATAGTTTGCTTCCAATAAATGATTTTTTTTTGAGTGTGATGTTTGCTTTGGCTCGATCTCACTTGGCTTGAGAAGTTTTAGTCAACATGAGCGTCACTTTTATCTTCAACCGGTGCAGCACAGTGCAGCGTTAATTAACATGTCTAAGACTAGAGCTGCTGTCAAGTCAAAAGTAACAAAGTGCAGGTTGAATATTTGTTAATTGCATTTGTTTGCATACATTTCATTAATTAATGAATTTTTTCTTCACAGTCGCAATGGAGGTCGAGTGGGAAACCAGTGCAGCTCAGTGGAGGATGTCGTACGATACATCGTGAGCAAACAAGCGAAGAATATTGTTGTTATGACAGGTGCTGGCATCAGCACAGGAAGTGGAATTCCGGATTTCAGGTTAGGTGTTACGCCGGTTGTTCATTTCATCTGAAATGCCACTTCAGGACCCCTGGCACTGGTTTGTATGACAATCTCCAACAGTACAGTATTCCTCAGCCTCAGGCCATCTTTGATCGGAATTACTTCGAAGGCAACCCTCGTCCTTTTCTCACGCTCGCTAAAGAGTTGTACCCGGGCAAATACCAACCCAACTCCATTCACTATTTTCTCCGCTTGCTCCATGAAAAAGGACTCTTGCTGCGGGTCTACACGCAAAACATAGATGGCCTAGAACGAAGTGGGTTCCGTCTGAGGATTTCTCCCTGACACTCCCTCCCTCTTCCCTCCCCTTCTCAGTGGCTGGTATTCCTCCCTTGAAGATCGTTGAAGCCCATGGATCTTTCCAGACAGCGTCCTGCATCCGATGTCGACAGCCGCACTCTCCTGACGAAATCAAAAGTGCCATCATGTCCGGTTCAATTCCCAGGTGTCGTAGAAGCGGCTGCTTGGTGGGTGACCTGTTTAATTTTGCTCTCTTCTCAACTCCACTTCCAGGGTCTTGTGAAACCAGATATTGTATTCTTTGGTGAAGATTTGCCAAAGCGTTTTTTTTATTACCTCAAAGACTTCCCACAAGCTGATCTTTTGATTGTAATGGGGACTTCATTAGAGGTGAAATTTTCTCATGTTTTTCTTTCAACTATTTTGTCAACTTTTTCATTATTTTATTTCTTTAGGTTGAACCATTTGCTGAGATTGTGGATTCTGTTCGCCATTATATTCCACGCATTCTTTTCAACCGTGTGGCTGTTGGACCATTTCGCGTGAGGAGACGGATGAACGACGTCTGTTCGCTGGGTGAGTTTGTTTCGTTGCTTTGCTTTTTGTTTGTAGCTTAATGATGTTTTTGGAACTTTAATTTTTGATCTTTCTGTGTGAGTCTTTTGTGAATGGTGAATGAAATCATTCAGTTTATTGAGCAGCTCATTTTGCATCGCCTCAAGACGTCTTGCATCTTGCAGAGAATTCACAGTTCTGTTAGCTTTGTATGTTAATTATTGTTCAAATTGATGCACAAAACGATATTGCATGATTTTTTCCTCACATTCATTATTAATAACACTACTGTTATTTTTCACTATGTAATTCATATCGTAACTTCTTGAGCAGTAAATTTCACATCTTCTATGGAGATTGGTCATTATAAATAATTTGCTCTCTTTCAGGCGACCTTGACACTAACGTGACCTACTTTGCTAAAATGTTGGGCTGGTCTGCTGACTTGAAAAATCTAATTAAGAAGCACCAAGAATCCGAGCCTAAGGTACGCAGAAGTAGAACTCGATCTCTGATTTTCTCAACACAACTTTCTTTCAGGCCACAAAACCACTTTCTTGCGCGCCATCAATTGTTTCAACTGCTTCCCTGGAGAAAGATCTCTCTAAACTCTCGCTTCACATCACTCCAAAAGAATCGACAGAAACCCGTCTGGCCAGCACAACGCACAATGTCTCAACCGGATCTCACTCGGCGGGGGGCAAACTGCTCTCCAATGGACGGCCTACCATTCCAGTACACCGTAATCCCCCTCGCTATGGCAACAATGCGTGGAGCAATCCGGTCTCATTTCACGCTCAAAAACATTTATACCGGATGACTAAAACCGCTGCTTCTGGCAGTGAAGAGGAGTTGTTTGCTCACGAGGAGACCAGTGATGAAACCTCATCCGGTGAGGACGAAGAGGATTGAGGAGAGGATGCACTCTCTGTATATGGTCCTCTGCCTCTGTAAAAGTGACCTGGTTTTAAGGCCAACCCTTGGCCTGGTTGCTATCATTTCCTGATGGTGATCTCTGCTTGAAACACCTCTCCTCTTTTCTGGCTGTTTCCCCTTTCATCTCATCTCATCTCAAATGTATAATCATCTTGCGAATTCTGAAAATGTGTACTTTCTTTGTTTCCTTCTTCATAATTTGAAATCATATACTTAATGAATTTGTTTTATTTGATATGTTATTTGTGTGACATTTCATTGTGTGTGGTTTTTTTTAAGCTTGCAAATTTTCATGTTTTATCATCCTGTGCCAAAGGTGAAAGTCTGTTGTTGGTATCATTAAAATTGCATTGTTAATGTAACTTCTCTTATGTTTCTGTTTTAGTGAATAATTCAATTAATTATCACAGCTTTGCTTAACCTAAAATAAGTCTTTGACAGTTCTCAGAAAAAAAAAAAAAGAAAAAAAAAACGAAATTGAGACATCGAAATTCATTCATAAAAAGGTGGACGGACAAACTGAAAAAAAATACATGTAAAAAAATCAAAATGTCACAGGTAAACTCAACACTGAAAACAAGATCATCCAAGCGGATATAGTTTGTATGGAGCTCGCACTGGGCATTTCAGGCGGAGACTCGTGATTTTCTCCTATCCCAGCGCAAGGCAGCACCTCTATATGACTAGCAGTTGTGGTGATAATGGGGGTCTTTGTTTCAGTTTGATCAACTGAGTGCAGCGTACAATTTGGTTTATAGTTAAATCGAAGAAAATGAGGATCTTGAAATGCTTGCTGAGCCAGAGTCGAAAGGAGCGCTCCCGATTGAAGCCCACATTGATTGGAGAATACCTCAGCATAACACTTCTGCAGATCAGTCAACTGGCTGCAGAGGAAGGAAATGATGCAACTGAAATTATGCATGAAGATTCTTGCCTGGTTATTTTTTGCGATGTTTTTGATTGGGTTTCACAGTAAAACTTGTGAGCAGTGATAGTAGATAACAGCGGCCATGTTTCTAGCCAAACCAGATGGCATTGGTGCAGAAGATTCCGCTCAAGAACATTCTGGTAACAATCGATGTTGGAACTGTATACTGCCAAAACACCAAATTGGGGTTTTTTTATTTCAAATAATAGCAAGAGTTTACCTTTTCGATTCCTTTTATCACAAATGATTTCCATTTTGAGAAGATAGATGCGTAGTTCGTCATCCATTTCTTGGAGGAGTTGGTTGCCCTCGGGACAGGCTTTCCTCTTGGGCCGCATGCATAACTTGTATTGGCGGTAATGCCTGCGAAAACACACCAATTCATAGCGTACTCATTCGCGGATTGATGCGAATCATAACGAATTAGATGACGTTATGATTCAAGTTTGCGGAAATCATAACGCACTCACCCACATGCTTCTTTTAATTCTTTGGATTTAGCGTTGACAATGAGGACATTTTCGTCGTGGAACAGCAGGATGTGACCTCGAAGATCCTCGAACGCACAAGTCTCCATGTCTTCAGGGAAATAAGGAGGACAATCGGCGTGAAAATGGAACCCTGTCAACCGAAAATTATAAGTTCTTGACAAGTTCATGGAACTTGAACAAATACTGCTTTCATTGTGCATTATTATAGATTTTTCTTTTGTTGAAAAAAATCTATATGTCGCTCTGTTTGTTTGCTGTTTGTCTGTCCGTCTGTACCGATATTTCTTGGCTCGATAGCTACTTGTTGTTTGTTATAGATTTTTTTTTTTTGAAAAAAATCTATATATCGTTTGTCTGTTTGTTATAGATTTTTTTTTGGAAAGAAAATCTAAATGTCGTTTTGTTTGTTTGTTATAGATTTTTTCACCAAATTACACAGGGGCAAGGACATTTTGAATTCCCATCTCTCATTGAAAATTTGAGGTCAAAGGTCAAGGTCACAGTGAATTATTGAAATTTCAATTGGGATTGGCCCTAGCTCATTCATTATTTGAGCTACGGCTTTGTAGTTTACACCAAACGATTTAGTGCAACGAGATGTGTAACAAAACATATTACAGTAAAACCTCGATGTGTCGAAGTTCGTGGGGTTAGCTCAAATACTTCGACTCAAGGATACTTCGAGAGACAGATTGAGGCCGTTATGATATGACCGTTATGATTCCAAACCGTGCTCTGACGTTATGATTAACTGCATGCGTTATGAACTCATAAACTATGAACGGTGATCTCATGACTTACGAGAAATCTAGACCAAAGAAAGATTAGGAGAAATTGAGATTGATACTTTTAATTAACAAATATTTATCAACGTGTAGATCTAAGGCTGGATTTCTTTAATTAACTCTAGCTTCGAATGCGCGCGGTCTTTTGTCGGCAATTCATTAAATATCATCACAAGCACACCAACAACAATGCCTTAGTCGATATCCACGGTCTATTGATTTTAGGAGTCAGCCAAGCTCTGGTCGCGGTCTTGTGTCGGCATTCATCAAAGATCATCACAAATACACCAACATATGCCTTATAGCTTAGTTGAGATCCACGGTCCGTTGATCTTTGGAGTCAGCCAATCAAAGCTCTGGTCGCGGCGTAAACAGAGGAGAGATAAAGGCTGCCGACTGCTTTGTGGGGCGGGGATGTTTTGATGCTTTGTAAACAACTGATCTCTCTCTTTTTGAAGTTACCAAACTGAGAAATATGCTCATCGATTTTTTCGACTTCGAGCTACAGATCGAAAATATGTCTCGGGGACTTCGAAAACACTTCGACACAAGGATAAATTCGAGAATAAGACGTTCGAGGAACGGATGTTAATGCTAATAGTAAAGTATAGGAGAATCGTCGGGACTTCGAAAACACTTCGACACAGGGAGACATTCGAGGATGGACGTTCGATACATCAAGGTTTTACTGTACTATAATGGCGCTGGGATGCACCGTTCTTGCGTAATCTTGCATAATGTTAATTACGAAAAACTCAAAGGCCGATATATCTCGGTTGTTATGCAATCTGTGGCATTAAAATTAACACAGTAAATTGCTAGCTTATACATCTTACACATAACAAAGTAATAATTAATTACACTAAAGTTCAAGGTCATGGTGGTAATTAACGCAATTAACTGCATAATTTGGTGATTATTGCGATTTTTTTTAATTTCAATGTTTTCCTTAGTATAGTACAGCGTGGCCTGTCTTGTGCTCAAAGGAAATGATAAATTTCATCATATTTGTTAGTGTTTACTCTATACCCCTTTTGAGGCAACACTTAGCCTTTTCGGCGTCTTGATCTGAAGATCTTGGTCCAGCGGCAAAGTCTCGAGCTCACACGCAGGATTCTCGGGTTCGAATCCCTCCTAGTGAGGTTTTTTTTTTCATCTTGACTTATTTCTGCTCTTAAATTTTCTTTTCATTTCTGAATATTTGTAAAATTTCAAGGAAGACAGGTTCTACCATTGAATAAAAATATTACTTATTACTACTTATAACTGTTGCTCTTTGCTTGAGGTGCGTTATGTTTTCTCTAGTTTTTGGTTCTGTCAAAGTGCGTTATGTTTCTCTTTCATTTTTCCTCCTTTGGTGAAGTGCGTTATGCTTCCCATTTTCGCTCTCATAATAATTAATGCGATCGTATCTAAGTGCGTTACTCATCTTTTGGAAGTGCAAAAGGCACAGAAATACACACGACTGATGCTAATGACATGGCCCATCTATTATTGAAGTTTTGATCCACCGTAACTCTTAATTACTTAGTAATCAACTATTTTATTTGTGTCTCGAACTACGTGCATTTACCTCAGTCACGCTAGAGCTGTGTTGATATGCAGGTTAACGGAATTGAGATTCTCAATTTTGTAAAATGCAGAATTATTGTTGCTTAAAACGATATTTCGGTTGTTATGCAAGCTGTGGCATTGGAATTAACACAGTACATTTCTAACATGAAAATCTTATTAATTCCAAAGTTTTAATCAATTACATTGAAGTTCAAGGTCATGGTGGTAATTAACGCTATTGATTGCGTAATTTGATGATTATGGCGATTTTTTTTTAATTTTAATGTTTTTCTTAGTATAGTACAGCGTGGCCTGTCTTGTGCTCAAAGGAAATGATAATTTTCATCATATTTGTGGGTGTTTACTCTATACCCACTTTGAGGCGACACTTAGCCTTTTCACCGTATTGATCTGAAAATCACAGTCCAGCGGCAAAGTCGCGGACGCACACACAGGAGTCCCGAGGTCGAAACTCATCTACGGTCATTGTTTTTTTCATCTTAATATTATTTTTATTTTTAAATTTTCTTGTCATTTTTAAATATTGCGAGAATGTCGATGAAGCTGGTTCCACCATTGATTTATTACACAATTATTACTTATTACTTGTAACATTTATTCACGATAATCAGCGGACTAACCAATTCGAAGTAGAAGCTCGCCACTATTTTTACCGAATCATAGAGCACCACTCTTTGCTTGAGGTGCGTTATGTTTTCTCCAGCGTTGATTTATTATAAAATGGGCGCTGTGAGTTGTGAGACTGACGTTATGATTCTGATAAACTCAACGGTCGATATCTAAGTTGTTATGCTAGCTGTTGCATTGAAATTTACACAGTATTTTGCTAGTATATTGGTCTGACAGAATCCGAAGTTCTAATCCATTACATCGAATTTCAAGATCATGGTGGTAATTAACGCAATTACATGAGTAAATTGATGATTATTTCGAATTTTTTTAATTTTAATGTTGTTCTTAGTAGATTAAAGCGTGTACTGTCAATGCTTTGAGAGAAACGAAAAGTTTCATCTTATTTGTCTGTGTGTAACGTCAAAAACCTTTTTAGGCGACACTTTTTAGGCTCATATTTTTAATTTTTCTTTTTATCGAAATCTTTTTTTTTTATTTGAATTTTTTTTCTTTTCTAGACTACGGCCTTCTCCCTAAAAAAATCTATATTTCAGGCTTCGACTGATTTCTTGTCTGTCTGTCCGTCTGTACCGATATTTCTTGGCGCAATAGCTACTTGAATATACGGACGAATAACGCCAAAATACATAGGGGCAAGTACATGTTGGTTTCCTATCTCTCATTGAAATGTGGATAGATTGTGAGCCTTAATTACTCAGTAATCAACTTTTTCATTTGTGTCTCGAACTACGTGCATTTACCTCAGTCATGCTAGAACTGTGTCGATATGCAGATTAACGGAATTGAGACTCCCAATTTTGGAAAATGCAGAATTATTGTTGCTTAAAACAATATCACCGCGATACACATACATTTAGTGAATTGAAGTTTAGTGACAAAAAACGCACTTGCTCATTAAATGCTCAATTTTAGGAATAGAATCCGATCAAACGAATTTGTAAACGCGCTCTACTAACAGCACACTCTTATTTTCTCGATTCTCAGGAAGGAGCATTCGTTTTACTAAACAGGCTGGAAACTACACATACTCGTTTCCGTGGATTTATACGTCATTAATTAGTCGTATTTCTGACATTCCACGATAATAATACATTTAAATCAGTTAACTTAGTTTGAAAGCTATTTTCTCATGATTTCAGCGTGTTCATTCATATTACATTCGTAACAACGCACGGTCCTGGTGTCCCGAAAATTGTGTGAATAGCCGATTTAGCGTTATATCACAAGCGTCCCAGTATGTGGTTATATAGGTGGTTATTCGGACGCTCATGCATACGTATGCAAATTAGAAGTTTTTTAATTTGTTAGTGCGAAAGCTAAATTGAATAACATGGAAGGTGGATTTATGCGTCATTGATATGTCGCATTTCGGACATTCTACGATAATATGTCTTAAATCACATGCGTCCGATTGTTGAATCGGTATGTCACAATCGTCTAAGCCTCCGAACGAGACTTAGACGTTTAAGATATTACTGAGTCAACAATCGTCAAAACTTCGTTGTAATATACCGAATAAACAATCGTCTAAGCCTTTGACGGTACATTGCTAGCATATTGGTCGGAGTGAATCCAAAGTTCTGACCCATTAAATCGAATTTCGAGATCAAGAATATGCAACGTCTATTGACAATAATCAGCGGACTAACCAATCCGAAGCAGAAGTAGAAGCACACCATTATTTTACCGATTCATAGAGCACCAATCCTTGCTTGAGGTGCGTTATGTTTTCTCTAGCGTTGATTTATTATAAAATGAGCGCTGTGAGTTGTGAGACTGACGTTATGATTCTGATAAGCTCAAAGATTTTTTTTTTTTTTCAACTTTTTTTATCAAAATCTTTTTTATTTGGAATTTTTTTATGTTCTGGACTACGGCCTTCTCCCTAAAAAAAATATATCTATATTTCAGGCTTTGACTGATTTCTTGTTATTATGTCGTACAAATGTACAATGCTCAGGTTTGGCTCTGATTTTCCCTCTTGATTGCTAGGCGAGTGCTAGGCCCCCTCGGCACACATCTCATCTCACGTTGATCCCGTATCAGTATAACCTGATGGCACTCAAATCATTACAAAACGGTGTTAATGAGAGTAATACATGCGACAGAGTAGCTCAATCAGTTTGGCTCGATCCAGGGTTTCTGCTCAGGCTCCCATATGACAAAACCGAGTAAAAATAACGATTGTCACAATCGCCCTATTCTGCAGGCCTACATTCGCATAAGTTCATGACTGTCGACACACACCTTTATAATGCTGATGAAGGTGAATTCGACATGTTAAGGTAGACGGCTGGGCTTGTATTAGGAGATTAGTCATGTGGTAGATCATGTGACCCGAAGAAACGCCGCATGAAGATCCAACGAGGGACACTTTACAGTCTATCAGCTCTTGAGCGAAACTGCAAAAGAACAAAATTTTAATATACACCATAAGTTTTTCACTGGTGTAGGCCTCTGTGTGGATTGAATACGCGAGCCGCACTATAGAGATTGCTTCGATTTAATCGTATAATCGTTATTAATGACAACAATGAGTGATTAACTCACAAGCATTTCCCTTTTGTGTTCTGTTGCATGTTGAACGCGTGCATCTGGTCACAGTGTGCACCAACTTTCCTGAGAGTTCTC
>KB311483.1:74000-89150 GCA_000328365.1 Capitella teleta | reverse complement strand
CTAATTCATATGAAAATATAAAATGAAATATGCTTATCGGTATATATATATATATATATAGAGTATTTGCTGTTCTAAGCTGAAAGAAAAATGTGAGTGCAATACTACAAACTTCAGAGACCAGAAACAGAGAACTGATCATTTATTATGAAGCAATCTGACCGAGGGTGATCATGCAATCATTATTGAATATCACATAACACATCTCCTTTTTTGAGGATTGATGCTAGTAATTGATCACACGCAAAACAACAATGCACAACTAATAACCGTCTTCGTTATTGTAATGCACAAAAGACAAATAACAATAAAAGTGTTTTCTTGGCCTTTTCAATTCAATGGACAGGACTCCTGTCGATTCTTCCATAACGTATTGATAGCATGCAACCAGCTTCGGGACGCATCATGATGTAACAACGCGATAGCAAGCATAAAATATAACCTTATTATTATCAGGAAAAGTTTAAATCACTCTTCCCACTCTTGTACACTCTTTCCATTTGAGTTAATCGAGGTTTCCCTCTTTCAATTCGTGGCGGTTTTTTGTTTCATTTTTGGAATTTAAGTAATCGTCTGTTTTCCTGTTAATCTTGTGATGTTTTCCTTTGACCTCTGCTGGTTTTGACCCTTTTGTGTGAATTTGGGTGAATTTGGGTGAATTTGGGTGAATTTCGTTTTGTCGCCTGAACGTTTGCTCGCACCTGTCAACTCATAAGTTCATTGGGTCTACATCCTATTGGATGGATCGCATGCTTCTGTAAGCCATGAGTCTGATAAATATGTTCTTTTCATGCACCATGCTTTTCGCTATTTTCACACCTATGTCTGCTTGTCCATTCGACCGTGGGCAGTAAACGTAATTGTTATAATCCAATAACACTAAGGCAATGGTTGACGTTATGCCAGGTTTAATCAGACTATAGATTTCAAATAACATTGTGCTTATATACATTTGCGTGATGGAATGAACATGCATGTTGATATATATAGATGAGTTAAATTGAGATGAGTGAATAGAACGAGATGTCCTTTAACTGTAACATCTCCCATATTTTAATAAATTAACTTTTATACAAATAATATAACAAACAGGATTGAGTATTCAAAGTTGTAGCCTGTCTGGCTTCCGGCTCACTCTGCCACTGCGAGTCATGTATGGTTGAGTTTGTTGAGAAGACTCGCTGACAACCGGTAGCGCAACAGCTGTAGTCATCTCGGTAGATGAATCATCTTGCTTTGGAGCTGCATGAGTATCTTGCTTTGGAGCTGCAAGAGCATCTTGCTTTTGAGCTGCAGGGCGGACATAACGACTTGTTCTTTGATATTGAGCACCATCTTCCTTCTGTACGATATACGATCGTGGCTGATCCGTAACTTGCACCACTGTTGCTTCCTCCCATCTTGGTCGGTTTAGATCCTTCTGGAACCATACCTTCTGCATCTCTTGTAAATCCGATCGGTTTTTGGCTTGTTCATTGTATTTGTCAATGACTTGTTGTCTGTTGTTTATGAGTCTTTCTCGTGAATACTCTTGACAGCTGCTTAGACGCTCTTCATCGGTATAAGAGCTTGATACCACCGTCCATTAAGGAGTTCTGAGGGACTGGCAATACCTTCTTTGAAAGCTGTGGTTCGGTAAATCAGCATGGCAAGTTGTGGATCCGTTCCAGAATCACGCGCCCTGGTTAAAATACACTTTACAGTCTTTACTATGGCCTCGATGAAGCCATTACTTTGCGGATATCTTGGTGAAGAATGTTTTGTGTTTATTTTGTAACTGTTAGTAAATTCTTGGAACTCTTGGCTTGTGAACTGGGTGGGGTCCTTGGTCTGTCATGATTTCCTGAGGAACTCCATACTCTCCAAATACAGTCTTTAGAACAGCAATTGTCTTTGTTGTTGTTGTGACTGTCATCCCTCTGATTACAGGAAACTTCGAAAAAACATGGGCAATTAGTAAGTAGTGACTGCCGTTCCACTCAAAGAAGTCAATGCCGACTACTTCCCAAGGCCGTGCTGGCTTCTCATGAGGAATCATCGGCTCTCTCTGTAGGGCTGGTCTATCAGCTTGGTAGGTTGTACATCCGCTGACCATTGCTCTGATGTCGTTGGTTAGGTTTGGCCAGAAGACTAGTTGTCGTGCTCTCAAAAGGGTCTTTTCTTCACCGAGGTGACCAACGTGTAGATCCTTGGTGTAACTGACTCGTTCTGCTTCTGGAATTACCAGCTTGTCACCTTTGAAGATGATTCCATCTTCAATGCTGAGCTCGCTCTTGTAATTCCAATAATCGAAAGTTAGTGGATCACTGAGGTGCCTGTGTGTTGGCCAACCATGGACAATGTAGTGTGACAACTGGTTCATGATGCTGTCTAATGCAGTGGCTTTGCGTAGCCTTTCCAGTCGGGACTCAGAGGCATTTATGGTACTGGTGATGGTGTGTACTGGAATGACAGTATCGGGTTTAACAATCTGTTCAGTTGACGCTGTTAACCTGCTGAGAGCATCAGCAATGACATTGTTTTTGCCTTTGAGGTATTCCATCTGGACATCATACTGCTTGAGCAGTAGACGCTGCTGTCGAATGGAGGACAGGTATACTTGTCTGTTGAACATCGCTACCAATGGCTTGTGATCAGTCTGAACCAGAACCTTCCCACCGTGGATGAAGTGGTGCATTCTGCGGAGAGCAAACACTATGGCAGCGAGTTCTTTCTCAATAGTAGAGTAGTTGTGCTCTGCTGGAAGCAAACCACGTCCCGCAAATATGACAGGTTTGTCATTCTGTAGAAGGACAGCTCCAAATCCCTTGTTGCTGGCATCTGTTTGTATGACGTGATTGGCCTGGACATCGTAGAATTCTAATACTGGGGCTGATGTGATCACCTTTTTTTTTATAGCCTGGAAGGCCTCATCTTGACTGGATTCCCAGGAAAATATAGCATTTTTCTGCATCAACATCTCTCTCCCGTCTCCAACACTCTCCTCCTCCATATCGAATGGGCCAATTCATCCCAATGAAATCTCAACGCTGTCCTCTCAACCTCCTTCCACCACCCCGACTAATCCCATTGTCCAGCGAGCAGACGACAGCCACACCGGTCGGAGCGGCACGCAACTGGGTGTTGCACAATTATTATAGTCCATTTTAAAATGGCTATACATTTATTGAATAAAGCGTGATATCTGATATTTTACGAAGAATTCATATCAATAGTGCCGGTAGCGTATGCTTTCTTTGGGTTTTCTTATCAATCTTATCAGCAGCGAACAGAAGGGGCGGAAAATAAATCGTCCATTTCATAGTAGGCTTACCATAAAGATGGGAGGTTTCTGTATTTTCTCAGTGATATTGCTGTCAAATCGTTTAACGTGAGCCATTCGAATGATAAGCTGTTGAACCATGGCTCACTACATCAGAAGCATGGAAGGCTTCGATTCCAGGCGAATTATTTCAATCAAGAAAGCGGAAAATGTCGAAAATTACACGGTATTGTTGACTACTTTTTGAGCGATAATAGAGGGTTTTATGCCTTATCCTCAGATTGTAAATTACGCCTGATTTCTTTCAATGCTGAATGCATGCTATGAGTGTAAACTAAAGTGTCAATGTGCTTATTGTAGCTTGTCTTCCCTGTTCTATTTATAATGCAGATCGCAATTGGAATCACATACTGTGAATCACTAATTTGCAAATTGTTGACATTTCAATCAATGATTTCCAAATGACAACCATGTTTGAAGTTACCAACCACTTCGAAGTTGAACCAGTTGAACCACGTTGACGTTCATGAATCATGGGTAGCACAGATAATCGGGCGAGGTCTGCGTACCCCTGGGTCTTGCTGTAGTATGTCAGCTAGTTCATGGGGTGATGTTGAACACTTAAATTCTACAAGATCAAACACGTATTGTGCCTCCAGTAGAGCTAAGCTAGTAAGCAAATCGAAGATTCTTCAAGTTGCACACCCAAAGTTGATTGGATGAATTAAATTATATGATTATTCATAATTTTCAACTTATTTCGCAGGTGTACAACATTGATGTGTACATTGGCTTGCACAAATGGTCAGTGAAGCACAGATACAGTGAGTTCCATGAACTCCATGAAAAGGTGAGAATCACACCAAACAGTCTCCATGGCAACAACCTTTTGTTACTCAGCTGGTGTCACAGTATAAAATCAACAAAAACTTGCTCCCTCCGAAAAAAATCTTCGGCAAGCAGTCAGAGAACTTCATTCGTAAACGGCAAGCAGAACTCGAGCTCTATCTTCAAAACATGCTGACACATTTCACTGATGTTCCTGCGTGTTTATCTCAGTTTCTCTGCTTCAAGGAATACGTGAGGGATTAATTAATTAATAATTAATTTGATCTCCTAAATGTATTTGCTGTATTTTTGCTCCTTCACACAGGAAATTCACGGAATAGCTCAGGAATTAGCTGAAGAGCTCTTCCACAAAGGTTGAATATTGAGATTGCTTGAATGTTTATAATGAACGTGGTTTCAGGAGATATGATTCTGGAGGCAGGAGAAGTGTTCCACATCAGCCCACTTCAGCTGCACGCCATCAGTCGAAGGCTCACTCTGCCCGAGCCGACATGCGGTGAGAAAAATGCAACACATGACCTTTGATGACCTTTGATGTTGACTTTGTTGAGTCAGATGCAGGAGACATGAAGAAGGACCTTGGTCATGTGCTGGATTTCATCACCAGGGTGAAATACCTCAAGGTCAGTCACTCCTTTCAACCTTGTCTGACGTCAATTGTGAACCCTTGACCTTCAGATCCAGGGCAGTTCCAAACCAGTGGGCACCAGCAATATCATTCCAAACCAACTGAGTTTCGATTTGAGCTGTTTTAAGAGCCTTCAATCTCTGCAGATCAGCGATTGCACAGCTGAGCGATTGGAAGGTGTTGAAAACATGAAAGGAACTCTGCATGCACTGCGCGTGCAGCACTCGATCAAAAGCATCAAGGTGCACGCTGTGATTATGTAATGATTTATTATGTCGTTTTAACAGGAGGTTCTTCTTCTGGGCGTTGGCGTTGGGCAATGGCACGGAAATGAGTCCATTCTGGTTCCGGCCTGGGCTAACCTCACCTCAGCTGACCTCAGTCACAACGGAATACTCATCATTGACGAATCAGTCGTTAGTACCGGTGGCAAAATTTATTATGCAAGATAAACAGTGCAAATTAATTTTGTTTTCATTGAAATAAATTTTTCACTTTTATAAATATTTTTCTCAAAGCAAACAAACTAAAACTGAAAATTGTCTTTTCAGAAACTGTTACCTAAGCTTGAGTTCATTGACCTTAGTCACAACAGCCTGTCCTCTTTGGAGCATTTGCACTTACTGAGCTGGTTGCGGCATGTGGATGTCTCGTATAACTCAATTCGCTCGCTCAAAATGCTGCACACGAAACTGGGAAATATCACAACGCTCAATTTGGCTGGCAACAAAATTGAAGTTCTTGACGGTAATTTCAACTTAATTTAATTTAATCGGTGCACATTTTCACAGTGCATATTTGATTTAATCACAGTGCAATCTTTTTGTTTTTTTTCCTTCAGGTTTCACTAAACTCTACTCCCTTGTCACGCTGAACCTAAGCCACAACGAGGTTTCACAGGTAACGACTGTCACCAATGATGATGCAATTATCTAATCATCAAGCATCCTTTAGTAATTATCCTTATGCTCAATTAATAAACTTGGTTAAAGGATAAAGAGGCAAAAATATTAAAAATAATAAAAATAATGAAATTAATTATCAAGGAGAAGCCTTGATTATGCAGGATGTTGTGATTAACCTGGGCAGTATTCATCAAGGTCACTGAAGTCCGACACCTGAGCAGTCTCCCTTGCCTCGAGGATCTCTTCCTGACCGGAAACCCAGTTAACATCGTTCTGGATTACCGCACCAAAGTGTTGGAAACTTTTGGAGATCGTGCGAAAGAGGTTTGCCAACTGTCGCTAGGGTTACGACCCTTAAAGGTCATTGACTTCTCAGGTTAAACTGGACGGTCAGCGGCCAACGCAGAAAGAACTGGACACAGTGGCCATCCTGATTGCCCTGCAGAAGGCCAAGGAGGGCAGAGCCACTAGGCATAAAGTGCGTGACACCTCTCTCTTATTATCTTATTTATCACTCCCTCTTATCTTATTTATCACTCATCTTATTCATCACTCTCTCTTATCTTATTTATCACTTTCTGTTTTCTTATTTATCACTCATCTTATTTATCACTCTCTTATCTTATTTATCACTTTTATCTTATTTATCACTTTTTTCATCTTTTTATCACTCTCTCTTATCTTATTTATCACTCTCTCTTATCTTATTGATCACTCTCTCTTATCATCTTATTTATCACATGATAATTTGAGCTTAAATTCGTCACCAATCAATTTGAAATCGATTGAATTCAACGAATGAATTTGCAGACGGCAAGAGTGCCGTCCATTGCTGAGGCGGATCGTGAGGAAGAGAAATCGACCGTCAGCCAGCAAACACATGGTGAGCATGTATGTATCCTATAAGATTATAGTCTTCTGTACAGAAGACTTGGGTTACATAACAGCTTAGGCTTTCCTCCTTCTCTTCATTCCGTTCTCTGGTTTGCACCTGTTTTTTTTGTTTTTTTTTCTTGCTGCATGCACTTCTTCTGGAATTATATCTGTACATAATTATATTCCATAACACGGGGATAACTTGTATTTTTCTATGCATGTGGGTCACAAATTTTAACTCTGAATTATAATTTGAGGAGAGTCGTGGAATATAATGAGTTAAAGACAACGCACTGGATACAAATATGCAGTGGCTTCCCTTACTAACGCTCTCAATCAGCGCCCCTCGGAGCAGCAGGTCTTACGGTTGAGGGTGAGCAGTATCGCCACCAGGTGGAGCGACTGAGGGTGGAGGGGGGTGCGGCCTGGCTCTCTCTCCTTAATCAGGTCAACTCACGTGACAGCTCTCGAGAACCCTCGCCCAACGCTCGTCAGGTAGAACATCCGCTTTTGTGTGTGTTATTTCTCTTGAATGCGTCTATAATTAGATTTCATAAAAAGTTGTTAATTTTCAACGTTAAGTTTTTTTTTTCTTTCAGATTTTCTTAAATATTCCGTTGATTCGTTCTGGTCTTTAACAGACTCCGCCCCCTCCTCGGAAGTCGTCACCCAAAGATGAGGAGAAGAAGAAGAAGAAGAAAAAGCAGAGAAATTCATCCGTTCCCCCCGACGACACAGCGTTGATCCCCGGTTACCAACCGTCCGTCATGAGGTTCTGTTACCAACTGACGAAACCACGTTCCCATCAACTCTCTTTCAGGGTTCCCTGCGAGAGTCCTCCCTTCATGCTTCCAGAGACACTCCCCGGTCCCACCGACTCAACATTCCTCCAGCAGCTGCAGCTGTTGACTCCGGATGCGTCGTCTCTGACGCAGCTGACCGGCCTTGAGCAGCGTGACGAGCACTCTGTGCACGTGCTCTGGTGTCCTGTCCTGCACTACATCCGCCCGCATCAGCAACTCATGGCGTGTGTCTACATCACCACGGAGAACATCCACCTCCTGAAAGTGAACTCTTTGAGCAGTGCGTTCGGATTCCCTGATATCGAACACTTGTCGTGCATTCCCCTGCGCAACGTGAAACAGATTGTGCTCGGTCACGAGAGTCAGTACGTGCGCATAGAAGAGGCGTGTATGGGGCCACAGGGCACGTTCACCCTGCTCACGGGCAGCACCGCTAAGACCAACCTGTTTATCGACTCCCTGAAGCTGGCTTACAGGCGCGCCACCTCAGACCTAGACCAGTATGAGGACCCGCACATTGTGGTCAACGGAGAAACGGATATCAATCTCAGGACGACTCTGAGGAAGAACGAGGACGCTGTGCTGTACGCCCTCGTTCAGTCTCCGGACCACAGTCACCCCGAGGCGCCCTTCATGCCCTTCTCGCTGGTCGTGACCAAGCAGCATGTGAATCTGCTTCGTGAGGATTACGTCCTGTGGCCTCAGCCCACATACGCCGTGGGTCCCTCCATGAGGCCGCAGTTTGAGCTGGTCGCCGCGTTTCCCGTCATGGCTAAAATCAGCCGCATACAAATGTACGACAGCGATTCGCTCGGCTCCGATCATGAGACCACGATGAATTTCTCGCACAGTGCGCGCGCACTCAGCCCTAGATTCGTTGGTTTTGGCGTGCGATTGGCCTTTGACCTCGGAGGTCACGGCACCCAAGAGCTGGACCTACGAGTGTCGACTTCCGGGGCGAGAGACCGCATCCTGGGCACGCTCACCCAAGTGCGCAAAGAGCGCTCGCCAGCGAAACAGAAAGCGCGGAGGTCGAGGGGGCCTCAGGTGGTGCCCCCTGTGGAGGCAAGTGACAGCTCCGAGAGCGATGTTATCCTTCCACCTCGACAGTCGCCCGCGGGAGAGAGCTCCGATTCACAAGGAAGCGAGCCGCTGCCCGTCATTCGCAGGTCTTCCCCTCCCCGCTCCCTGGATGTCAACGCCTATCCCAGCATGCACCTCCTAGAGCAACTCAGCGCCAGCAATGAAGCCATGTCGCTGCGGCAGAATTTGTCCGAACCGATGCGCAATCTAGCGCAGATGACGGGCGAAGAGCTGTTGAATTTCTTCCATGGTCACATCGCCCGTATTGGAGTAGAGGCAGAGGAAGTGAGGCACCTCCTGTGGGCCTCCATCATCCCGTACGCGACCCCACTGTCGGAACTAGCGTCCTGCGTTCTGCTGACCAACCGAGCGCTTTACTTCATCAGCGATCGTTCTCCCCGCACCCAGCGACCTCTTCCTCCGCACGTCCTCCGATCCCACACGCGACATCGATCAGATTCCTACAAAGTCATCCGACACGTGGGAAGCAGTCCTGATGACCAACTCATGACATCATCAGGGATCCTGCACAGGAGAGCTCCCTCATGCACGGAGCGTGTCCTGATGGCATACAAGATTCTGCTCTTAGAAGACATCAAAGAGGTACACATGGGGTTCTTTGATCATGCGCTCAGGCTGACCGGAGGTTGCCCTGACAACGTGCTTAGCTTGGTGATCAGAGACAGTTCTTCGACTGAAGCGTTCGTTAAGCAGCTCATGGAATCGCTGTCCACCATCAAGGTCACACCATCGCCCGATGTTCCGGTTGAGCAGGATTTCTATTCGCGATTCAACTCGTACCAGCGCATGGAGAGCTCAGAGTTCACGCACCCCAGCAGCAAGGTGACCTTTGTGTACCCGACGGACGACGCCATTTCTGAATTGACGTACATCGTGGTGAACAGTTCAAAGGGCATGAAACCGAAATCAGACCAAGCGTCCCTGTTGCTTTACCTCCTGGTGTTTCACGTCGAAGGCTCAGAGCGGATGGCTCGCACTCTGGTGGTGACTGACGAGTGCGTGGCCATCGTGACTGAAGACCACGTGAGCTACCCTCTCCCCGCTTTCACCAAAAGCATTCCCGAACAGACTCAATTTGAAGTGCATGACGTGCGCAACTTGGAGTCGCTGAAGAGGATCGAAAAGAACGGTTCTCTCCATAATGTGGCGCTGGTGTTCACCTCAGCATCGGACGAGAGCGTTGTAGTCGAGGATCATTTCAGCCGGCCTCAGCCGGAGCCGGAATGCGAGCGGGAATGGCGGCTGGAGATTCAGTGTGGCCGTGATAGCGAGCGACTCACGAAAGTGCTGAGTGCGCAGTGGGCTGAAATGCACGGTGACAGAGTGTTGCCCTGCGTCACGTGTTGATTGCACTCGATTGGTTCATTCCGATATATTGCTCCTTAATAAATTTTTAATTTTTGAAATAATTTAAATAAATCACCGGGATTCTTTGTTTATCAAAGTAAATAATATGTACACCAAGATCATAAAGATCACCTCAGACAAAGTTTGGGAAACTTACCAGATTTTGGTATTTCCAAAATATATTTAGATAAAGAAGATTAGCAATCAATAATTTTAGTCCGGTTGCATTGACCAAAAGTTAAGAAAAACCCATAAATACATCGAATCCAGAAGAATAGATCATACTTTGATGTAAACAAGGCAATTATAGTTTTATTCATGATAAGCAAAAAAAACAATGAATCTATCACTTCTACATTCATCCACCTTTCTTCGAAAGCACCTTCTGCAGAAGAGAAACAAAAAACACGTATAAAATACGACAAAGAGCATATTCCTTCAGCAGGAGGTAGAAATTTGGGATCTAAATTCTAGTCAGGGATCTAAATCTATACAAGAATGAAAGAGATGTTTCAAATAGACAAATTGGCAGCGATAAAAATAGTGCGATTTTATTCTGACCGCAGGGTTTCTGTGGTACAAATAAACAGGAATCAGATGTGTCACTGTCATGAACTTTCAGTGTCAATGATTGAGGAATATATGATTTATCACTCTTTGGTATACGGGGCCTGCAAATCGTGGTGTGAGATTAGGGCAAATTGTGAGTTTTGATATTGGATCCTATATGAGCACATAATTAGTCAAATAATCTACAGAACGGTCAACGTTAGCCTCAGTATTCAAAGACCTCTTGTCATACCTCTCGTTGTGATTGGACACAGGCGGCAAACGCTTTGACTTCAGCCGAACAGAGCAGCGTTTGTTTCGGGTTCTGTTGATAACACTTCATGACGGCCTCTTCCAAACCTTGGCAGATCGGGGGCTGGGTGGCTTTGCTGCAGAGGACGAATAATTCACTCAAAAATCAATCTTGAAAAAGCGTAACGCTCACAGGAATTTCGATTCCACTTCCTCGACTGCGTGTGCAAACTGCTCAGTTGTCGTTTGGTACAATTCTTTATTCTACAGAGAAGCAAAGTTAAATGAACATCATCGTAACATCAACACTGACGTTATTTTCCAGAGATTGCAATCTGCGTTCGTAGAAGTCTTTCAGTCGTTGCAGTTCTTCCGCCTGGATCTCACGAGCGATGGCTTCAACAGGACCAGACAGTGGTGCCTAGACAGGGTTTACAATTTGGTGATGCTTAATTAATTATTTGATGCGGATATTACCTGCTCTGAGGGAGACGAAGGTTTGCTTTGGGGAGGGGGAGGAGGAGTGTCTGAAGACAAAAGATGAAAAGAACCGTGATAATTGATATCATGCGAATTCTAATTGATAGGGCTGGGCGGATATCCGTGTCCGATATCCGTGACAGCACGGATATTGGGGGTTTTCAGTACTATCCGTGATCCGTGTTTCAACACGGATAGTTAAACACGGATAGTGTAAATTTTAAGTGTTTGTTTCTAGCGCACAGTGAGCATAGCGCACAGCCTTTCCGCACACAAACGCTGCTCACTGAAGCTGAGCGATGTCAATTACAAGATAACACGATGTCAACAATGCGCTAATTCTGATTTGTTTTAAATAAACACAATTCTATGCCCTTGAATCTCTTCAGTCATCAAGCAAAAGTGACGTAACACGCGTTGTTGACTATCTCCTTTAGTACCTATTTTTCAACACCGTTACACGTGAATTTCATCACTTTCTCGACCTTGAACCATGTTTGAAATTGAACAGTTAATACAGACTAGTACATATGCCTAGGCCCGCTACTTGGCGATCTAGCGACTTGAATTATTTCAAACTTTCTATAGAACAATAATTGCCATGAAGTTATGAACTGACTTGCGCCTCATGAAGTTACTAAGTTTGTACATTTCCAAATCATGTTTATTGAAAGTGTACACTGTAGCACAAAGTGCACGTTACTGTCGTTCAGTCTTGGGCTTATAGTCTGCGACTCGTGAAGTTGGGGAAAATACTTGAAATAGCCTGCGCTGATAAGGAATTCACCTCTGTGAAATCGACAGGCAAGCGAGCTGTCTGCAGCATGTGCGATGCCTCTTGAAACTTATTCTGAACGTTTTGATAAAAGAAATGCACAAGAAGCAAGCAGTAGGTCAAGGTCGCTAGTCTTTAACTGCTGCAGACAGAGCGTGGCTTTTGCGCTCACAGCGTGTGCCAGGCGCTGGGCCATTTCGCCGCAGGTGCATGCTCCCGTGTTTGGGCATAAATATCCGTGTCCGTATCCGTATGATATTAGTAACACGGATATCCGTTATCCGTGTATCCGTGTTAAAGCAATATCCGCCCAGCCCTAGTTTTGTCCCACATGATATGTGACAGGATATCCGTTTGCATGCATGCCTTTCTATTCAGTCACAGTGTGAGTCAACAACCCATGAAACTCATGCACACCGGTGGTCATGAAAGTGGTTACAGCGGAAGGGGGATTCCCTATCCTACAGGCCAATTAAACAACATCTTCATAATTATGCCAAATCTTACACACAGTATGGAAGCTTTTTATGAAAAACAACAACTTTTGCACGAGACAATCGCCATTAAAACACATGGCGCCCACAGAATTCCCGTATGTGAAAACCGGAAGTGACGGTAGCTATGTCATCAACACCGTCCTCACATATGCTTAACACCCAGCAATAGATTTCAATTGTTTTTGGTTTTTTTTCTTCTTTCTGTGTCATATTGCCAAATATATATTATAATTATAGCTATTTATAAATGCCTACTTCTTGCATTTGGCGACTTGAGCAATTGGGAAGAGATCGGGTTTGGAATTGTTGATCTTCAAGGGGTTAATGATGTGAAGAATTATTCTAGCGTAATAGTGAAGGCCCAGCGCTCTTTCACGTCGTTTCACGTCGTTTCATGCCATATCGTTCGTTCTTCCTCAAGTGGGTGTGTGGAGCAATTAGGAGTGAGTATTAGGTAGAATAAGCAGCACACATTTTGTGTAGATGCCCCTTGAATCATGACTCATTGTAGCTAAAGCATAGGAAGGGGCATTTTCTAGGTCAAGTGTTCACCATATCAAATATAACATCACTGAGTTACTGTGAGTTGAGTGTGAGTAGTGAGTCAGTGAGTTAGATTTAAGTTAGGGTTAAACTTAGAGTTAGAGCGACTCTCGGCATTGGGGGTGTTCGACATGCCATTTTTCAATACCTGTACGACACCATCAGCCATATCAGCATCCGGCTCGACGGTCACTCTCCGTGTGCTGCTGCTGCCGCCCATTTTAACCTATAAATCGTTCAAAAACCGTGATTTATCGCATCAACATGTTCAAAGTGACAGCAGGGTCGCCGAACGGAAGTTCCGATCTCGGCACTCAACAAACCGACGTCTCTGATTGGCCAAAATTCCGCAACGACCTTGAGGCTGAAGGGAATTCCTTAAAATGAAAGCGAGGCTCAGTCATGTGATGTTTGGGTATTCCTCGATCAATAAAGCGTGGCGGTATCGAATGTCATCAACCATGTTCAATATGTTGTATTTTTGTGAAACTAAGAGTCATTGTCAACTTGTAATTGTAAGGTGAATTGATTGAATTAAAGCTTCTGTGAATGGTTATATTATATTTCTGGTGAGTTTACTTCCGTTTTTAATTGATGACATTAATTCTCTACACGTACGGTTATCGAATTAATTCTCTACACGTACGGTTATCGAATCTGATTCCAAATCCAAGGTGAAGGCCACAGGCTGTCACAGTGGCACAGGGACTGAGGGAGTCTTACCAGCACAGGGAGTCTCACCAGTGCATGGGCGATGGATACATGGAATGCCTGTAAGCCTTGTAGACAGTATATAATAATATCTATATAGACAGTAAGCATTCCCTGCATTGAGTTTGGTCCATATATTATATGCTCGCTCATAGCACAGATTCTCGGGCGAGGTCTGTATACCTCATTGGGCTCGCTGTAGTATGTCAGCTAGCTCGCTCACTGGTATAAGAACCCCTGTGCTTACCAGTGGTCTCTGGTTACATGAAATGCCTGTGCAGCCTTCTGGATAGTATATAATAGTATATATAATAATAATGTAATATAATAATATATAGACAGTAAGCATTCCCTGCATTGAGTTTGGTCCATATATGTAATTATTTCAGGGCTTCGATGCAGCATAGGAGGTTATTACTATAATTATACGATGAAAAAACGATGAAAACGTATGTGTCACTAATGAGTTAATTTGTATTTGCCACAATTATTTCATTTGCATTTCCCAATTAATAATCCAAACATGCCAGCAGCCATGCGTTCATCGGAAGCACGATCCAGAATCATTCATATTCATGAGTGAGATATGCATATTCATAATTCATAAGTGAGATGTAGGGTCAGGTATATTAATGCATATATGTAAAGAGAGGTAAAAAGTTTATTGTGCGAAGACCTCATAATTATATTAATAATTATAATTAATTATTATGCATCGCATATTATTGATTAATAGTCTTTCATTTCTACTTGTATATTTGAGTCAACAACTGCCCAAATGGAATGGAATGGAATCATTTGGGTGTTATCATTTTGCAGATCAGGCTAGGTGGCTGTTCCATGTCTTGCACACACCCACTTAATCTTCAATTATACTAGGCCCGATGCCAAGCTACTTCCAAATCCAAGACTCCTATTGCTATATGGATCATCCCCACAGATTAATTATGGCTATATGGAGTTAACGGGATCTGAGAGTCTGAGTTGAAGAGGATCTCTGATTGTTTGAACTAGAAACGGATGATAGAGGATGCATCCCAAAAGACAAATACGCCTTTTGACCTTTGAGCTATTTTAATACAATGCGCTGGCTGTGGATTTATTCCTAGATGCATTGAATTCGAGAGGTTAAAGGTTAAAGGTTAAAGGGAGGGAGAACTGGTTAAAGATGGACTTTTAGTCGTTATTTGATGCACCAAAAATGATTCCTATGCCTGGCCCACACAAGGAATATCATTGCTAACGATTTCGCGGGAGATATATTGCTAATTAGGCGTGACGTCAGGAGCTGTGATGAAACACCGAGTTCCCCATCTTTTACAATGGGCCTCGTCATATCAGCGTGTCCTGCGACTAAACCCCTGGATATTTTTTATATTTTTTTTCGGAAATAGATAGAATAATCATTTGGCCACCAGTCAGGCGCGAAAAACAAACATTTTTCGCTATTTTTCTTATTTTAACAAGCGATTTTCTAGGACACCTGCCATGTTTCTCATCCTGAAACAGTAAAAAGGTCAGCAAGATGGCATCACGCATGCGTTTTCGTTTCGTAAACAACAAAGATTC
>KB311483.1:55003-73533 GCA_000328365.1 Capitella teleta | reverse complement strand
ATGATTTTTAGTGCTCGGCAAATGCTCCCAGTCACTCAAAAGTTACTGTACCCCAAAGCCTCACCGCATCATTTCGCGATTCACAACAGCTAGTATGAGAACGAAAATCTATTCAGAAACAAGACCGTATTGGATCCATGGATGCGTCTTCTTTAATTGCAACTGAATATACAAGAGTAAGTGTTTATACAAACATTGATTCAATGTGCAAAACTGCTGTGCAGAATAGAAATAATATTGACAATTTAGTTATGTAGGCCCCTATCCGCATATTAATAAATCAAGTAAATAAATCATTTGTTTTGTATAGCGCAATATCCACCACCCATAAATCACAAATATTTTTTCTTTGGTTATAAAGTCCCTGTTTAAAATCCCAACTTAAGAGACTGCACTTTGTTATGTAGTCAGCTGAGCCATACAGAAAAACAATAAAATCAAGGGTGCCTGTTTGGTCAGAGAGAAAGAAGATAATCATGTGCTCAAGAGCTCATATATAACCCATATAATAACGGAGCCGCAAAACCACAATTGCCGACACATTTTAAGGCTTCACATATGGTGTAAGCTAATTCCTAGATATTTTAAAATTTTATAGGTTTATAAGATCACTTTATTCTTGTTTTTGGTTTTATGCCGATGTGATTTCATAAAATCAACAATTGTTGGTAGATGCATGGGGGGGAAGAAGAGAACATGAATATTTAATAACGCATAATTTATTAACAATTTATAACAACAATTCACAAGACCAATGACTGAAATAACCGAAGAATATTGCAATTGATAAATTGATTGGTCAGCACTAATTGATATTTCATTCATGCCATATAATATGATTACATCTTCATGAAATAAATACATTATTTTTATTATAATAAGTATTTTATAAATACTTATTTTGAATTTTGAATCATTTTATTGGCTGATGAATTAATTTATTAATCACTTTACTCAGCCAGAACTCATCTTCAGAATTGCATGCAATCATAACCAGGGTGCTCTTCTGTGGCGCTCTTCTCGTTTGCATGTAATTTCATTTCATTTCATTTCATTTATTACATTTAAAACGCATTTTCAGCAATATCAAAGAACATTCAAATGCGCTGTACAGAGGTAAAAAGAAAAATCATTAAATACTAGAAAATGCAAGGTTAAAATAGAAAGTCTTAAGTTGGGCTTTAAAAGCATCAAGCGATTGCTGGTACTGTAGGTTGGAAGGTAATCGGTTTCAAAGGATTGGTGCTTGATGGGCGAATGTTCGGTAGCCATTAATAGAAAATACATAAGTAATCCAGTTTACAAGAAGCTCCGCATTCCCGATGAAGGTGTAAATCAGGATAAACGATGGAGTCACTGGTCAGCGCAACCGCAAGGTGCTGCTGATTCACTCAATGTCTCTAATCTGGGCAAATTTGGTGTCAATGGGTTCCTTTTTGGAAGCAGGTTCACATGATGCACAAACCTGCGCTTTAGGGTCCCTTGTGACACATATAATCCACGCAAAAGTGTGAAAATCAGTAGACTATTTTGAATTGAACTCCTTCCTGTGCGTTGCCATGTAATGAAACCGATTGAGTATTGATGGGTGCAGCTGTTCCATTGTATGGCTCCGCAGCTGCTCCTGCAGCTGTGGGAGGTATATGCAGCTGCTGGATCGGGCTATTGACATACTGTATGGCCTGTTTTTGAGAGAGTCAGGATTTCATTGTCACACACATTGCGCGTAGAACCTACTGTTGTTTCGTCCTGGTTGCCATAGCATTCATCGCAACCATAGCAACCGCAGCTTTCGCTGTTTTCTTCGCTGTTGCTGCAGAGGACGTTGCAGATGACCAGCGACCATGCGCACACCCCAATCTCCATGATGAACAATCCGGCCAACACCGCATTCATCGCTGTTCGCTCTTTCAGGAATGTCTGGCATGAATTTTAGATGCAGATTTGAGATGTAATTTTCCGCATGCCAATTACCCATTCTTTGCCATCATCTATGGCTCCGGTCATGGCTAAACCCATGGCTGAGATGGCTAAGAGGAGGGCGATGATGGCAAACACTAGATGAGTCACAATCTACAATGGACGAGTGAATTATGTCATTAATGGATGCATCACAGCAGGGGTCAAGAGGTTATCAAATGAAGATAAGAATGAAATGGAAATTTTCCTAAAGGAAAGTATTTTCTGTCCTTTCCTAAGCGGACCACAGATATTAAAATTTGAAATGTACAAAATCAGCCCCTTACAGTACAGTAGCTCCTGTTGTTTGAAGCCCAAATAGCAAATGCTCCTGCAACAATCGCCTGAAAAAAAACAGTAGACACTATTTAGGGGTGATAATTTCCATGAAAACCACTCACCATTGCTCCACCCCAAATCCCGTGTCCAATGAAATACGCCCAGGAATTAACTCCTATGGCTCCCCCACCAAAGCCAATGCACAGAATTCCAAGGAGGATATGACAAACCCCAGCGATGTGCGAATTCCTCCATTTGTAAGATTTCCGCAACTGGGAAAATAATCATTCTTTAAGGGCATTCCAGATAATTGATTGCGCTATTTATACCCTCTGCGCCTTGGTTTGTGCTTGCTGTGTCAGGGGAGCCTGAACTACGATTATCTGAGGTTGTTGCTGGTTGAATGGAAGGAGCTCTTGGAAGGGAGGTGCGGGGTACAACACCTGGTTTGGTGCTGGGGCCTGCAACACGGAATACTGAGGAGGCTGGTCGATCTGTTGAATATTCATCACTGCAAATGTGGGCTATAGAAGTTATACCACAAAGAAGTGAATAAACGATGGAACTTACTGAATTCTGTGTTAGTTGTGAATGCGTGTTGATCCGTGGATGTCGTATTTATCGTCATATTCGATCTTCAACTTCGCAATTAGGGATCAAAGGTCACAATTGCGCTTAATCAGCAATATTCATTCCTCCGATAGGATAACTAACCTAGCTTAATTATGACGAACACTTTTTTTTCTTTATCTCTGAGGGCACTTGCACTTTGTATAGTGTTATCATTTATGGGTATTGTGAGTGACCTTTGGGATAGTGGCCATGCCGGTTGCTATGGAAGCATGCCGGTTGCTATTGGAGCATCTCCAGCAACATGCACTCGTGCTTGTGAGCTCATTGAGAATTGTGTAATGGATACTGTATATTGCATATGTCTGGATTTCTGGGATCTATATTCTCTAAAATAATCGCTGACCACATACGTATGGTTCATGTTGAAAATTGCTCAAGTCTGTTTCCAAAATTCGAATTCTTAAAACAGAAATGTGTCAATTTCATGAAAAGAATCGAAATATTTTGAAATTCAGTCTGCCAAGTTGCCGGCCCTATAATTATGGCATATGATGGCACACTTGATCAATATTTCTCTCATGAATTTGTACTATACTTCAGAGCTAGTATAATATAATACATATATATATATATATATATATATTCCTGGTATACAATACAATAGTACATTATAATACATATAACACGCATATATATCACTTGTATTATGAAGAAGATACATCGAAATTTGCCATTCATACAAAACAAATTAATTGAACCAGTAATTATCTTTCTATAATAATATAACATTATGATGTTTGCTTGATATCAATTGCGGCCCCTATCTGCATATAATATATATTAATGGTGCGCGTACTTCACTATATTGTTCAACGTGATTATGCAATCTCTTTCTGATTGGATAACATGTAATTGTTCTCTATCTACAACTGAATCATATTTCCAACTGGTGTCTCGTAGCTTTTGTCAGAAGGTAATTTGTATGAAATGTTCAATTTTCACTCTGATTGTTCTTGTTGTGTGTGTTGTGTATCACCATATAAAAGCATGCTTACTATTTCATATGCTTTGTTCAATAGTTAGAAATTATAGATATGAACAGATTTAGCCAGCTATGTATATCTGAGGCCATCTGTTGTGTTTGGTCTTTGAAGAATCTGTTCTGAATTCAACAGTTTAATTCCTAGAATTTATTACTGGACAAATTTAAATGTAACTTATAAATTGTAACAAAGTGTGGTTTAATGCGCAGCGTATACTTGACACATGTGCATCTACTATAGTACTACTGTTGTGTACTTTACACCGGTCGGTTATAGAGTGATGTACTTGTTACTTTGAGGGGATTTCTGCATAGTCTGATAATACGAGTTGTGTGATTCTCTTATATAGTCTCCCGCATACAGCAGAATTAAGTATGTGCATAATTAATTAAACTACCATCAGACTCCTCTTCGTTTTATGATCTGTCGGTTAAAAGCAGACCTCCTGAGTATCTCTACAATCAATCACGCTTTCATGAGGACCTTTGTGTACTCGAGTATTCAATTTCTTATCTTATCTGCGTCTGCTTCCCTTCGTTATGAAACATTCTCAACGACAGCAGAAGAGCATTCAACTGATTCTCTTTCTTCTTTTGCGCAGTGAGTTGCCATGGAGACGGCAGTAGACCCCGGACCCTCTACAGAGTCACCCGACCAGGACGCCCTACCCTTCATGATCCGCAATGTTTGGGTAAGTATAATCATAAAATAGCAGGATTTAGTTTTTGTCTTTTTGAATCTCTAAACCATGTGAGCTTCCTCTTATACGTTGATAGCTGAAGGTACATGTTTTTTTTTTCTAATTGGACTAAGATTTTTCTATGATTTATAAGATGGTCGCTTTGTCTTTTTAATTTGGGGGATAATAAGAGCAACGTTTGTATGAATTCAGGTGAATTTGCTGTATAAATCAAGATGTCGCTGTCCATTTGAAGGTTTAAATTGTTTGTCACTTTATATTTTGTGAGTTTTTATGATGCGATTATGATTTTTTTTTTCCCCCACAGCCTGTTGTGTTAATTGTTTTGGGAAGCGTGTCTGTAATTGTCTTTGCTGCCTTCCTCATCCTTCATATGCGGTGAGTCATGCTAATTTTAAAGGAAATGGTATAGTAATTAATTAATTAAAAATAGCATGTATCCCTAATTGCTTAATTACTGCCTAATTCCACTTGAACTATGAACTTTGTTTCAGGTTAAAATTTTAGGAAACTACCCAGATATAATTCCACCCTTTGTATATTGGATTTTATGATTGATTTATTTCCCTGTTATTAATTAATAAGTGTATTTACCCACACTGTACAAACAGACATCGCAGACGTTATGACTACACTGCACTGAATGAGGACATGGAACGGCCACGTATGATCGACAGAGCAAATAAGCGAGAAAAGGAGGAAGTCAGAGGTATTGGAATCGAAATGAGAAAAAAAGAAAATAATGATAATTTGTCTGATATATCAGAAAAATTATTATTTTCTTTTTGGATTATAATCCAATAAGTTTTCAAATCACAAATGTTCAGTGTACTTTCAAAAATAATCGACACGTGTAATATAGGAAACATTTTTTTTAATGAAATCATACTTGCACAGATGTGGCACTTCTGAATTGCTCATTCTACTTACGAACTTCCGGAAGATACACTCTCATTGACCAACTCCCTACACTCGGTGAATATCCTAAATTCCCATCATTCCTGATTTCCGATCTGTTATTTAACTAATTTACTATCACTTTCAGGGCGAAGAGAAGACAAACACTGGTTCTGGCTGAGAGAGAATAAAAGCCGAAAAGATTACATGTTGACGATGTTCCCCAAAACGAAATCCGACCACAGTACGCAGAACTCCATCAACAATTTTGCTCATTTCATCAAGGTGCAATTTTATAGTTTTTATATCAGATTCATGATGGATATAATTATGATGCAGCATCCGTACATTGCGCCTGTGTCGTCAGTCGATTCAACTGCTCTGCAGACTTCAGTGGCCGTCATTATTCCGTACTACAGACAGGGATCTCTCAAAGATGTCATCCATGGGGTCAGTCTCCTCCCTTCACACTCCCCCATCAATCACCTCATTTCTCCACAGAAATCATTCTCTGAAGGATATTTGGATAAATATCTCTTCCGTGGAAAACGACTTCCCGTATCGCAAATCCAGATCTATGGAAAACAGATCCTGGAAGTGAGTTTTCTGTGTGATGTTAGTGTTTATTCAACGTATCCTCCTCACAGGCTCTGGTGTACCTCTCTGACTTGGGTTTCCCAACATTCTGCCACCTGCATTCCGGAAACGTCTTAGTTGAAGATTTTGTTTGCAGGCGAGTTAATTATTGAAATGGATTTATTTTGATTACACATTTTTTTTTTTTTTCTCCAGATTAAGCAGTATTGAAGGAACGTTATTGAACGAAGATTTCAAACTTCAGCACATGTTTTGGAGAAGAATTTGTGATAATTTTAAGCGCATCGATAGTCTGTGTTTTGGTCATTTGATTTTTGAGATGGCTAGTGGGTATGAACTTGATTCAACTCACCCCAAAGTGACTCATATGTCTGACATAACAGACGCAGGCTTAGCGGAGGTGGGTGGTCCTTAATTAAACAGCGGTGACCTAATTGTACTGATTATGATATTTCAACAGCTTCTGCATTTCATCTTTGACGGGCGAAATCAATATCCCACAATTCTCGAGATTTTTCAACATCCATTCTTCCGAGGAGTTCATTTGAAGGAAATGGAGAATTTCAATGAATCTATCGTAAATGCAGATATATATTTTTATCTTCTCTTACTAATCATCGTTTGCTTCAGATACGAGTTCCATCTGAGGTTAGAATTCTCCTGAAAAGTGTGCGAAAGAAGCAGAAAGAGAAATACAGGTGCGTCGTTGCTAATCAGCGATTAATTCGATTTCAAACTTCTGCCTCAGATACAAAACCGACCCCAGTGAACGCAGAAGATCAAGGTCATCTGTGGTTGAGGTCGAGCTGCAGCCAACGCCAAGAGTCATGGACGAGGGCTCAACTGTTCCTAAAATCGGTCTCCGAGAGTAGGTTCCCATTGAATTATCAAGAATTCATTTGCATAATTATTCCTCAGAGATCGGAAGAAATCATCCCACATGCCGCCTCTCGATGCGGAACTTTCCCCCCACGCCCCCCTTCCCATTGCGGCACCTGAGAGGTCTCACCTCTTGGCTGACATTCGCAAGGGCATGACCCTTCGCAAATCTTCTACTGGAAAGATCTTCTAGAAAAACGTGTTTTGTATCAATTATTATTATATTTTATTTTAGCAACGACTCATTCATTTTGTATACTGTCCTTGAGATTTCTCTCCACATATATTATTGGGTATATTTTATATATATAAATATGTCTCAATTTCTGTGTATTTGACACAAATATTTTTGCTTGTATGTTTCAGCTTTTTGTACCTTTGCACTGTTTTTTTTTTTTTACTTTCTAGTCAGAAATTATTGTTTGGGATTTTACAAAATAATCAAAAAGGTTGATTACTTATAATATCTTATTTTGAGATACGTACAATATGTTAGGGAATTATTGTTTTTCGATTTATGCATTTCATTTTGATATTGTTTTGTTCGTGTCTTATGATAATTATTCAATCATGTTTTTATATCAATATTTTCCTGTATTATTTCAATTCATATTTTTAAGCAATATTCCAATTTTTTATGAGTCATGTATTTTCAGAATAAATCTTAGACTTAATAAATTTGTCTGAATTATAAGAAATCACCTTTTGAGTCTCTCAACTTGAATCAAACACTTTTATTCCAACGAAAGTGGGTTTCGTACTTCATTATTGCGTAATAGTTGAAATTGTGAAAATTGGACTTTTCTAACTAATAATATAACTACTTCTTCAAGCATAATAGCAAGCAGTAATTTTCAGTAATAGTTGATATCATTGTTCTAATTATAATTTTCAATTATGTCATATTCTAAGGTCAAGGTAGTTATGTTTTTTTCGTGTGTTTTGTTATCCATGAAATGCAATTAATCTAACGTAGTGGTTGATCTATAACAACACTTCATTAGCGGACAGCACCATAGGGATGACCACTCAGGAGACCAGCTGGAGCTGACCATTGTTGACAGGAAATTATATTGAATCTGAGCAGTTTCAAAGAGGACCTCTGTTCATTTCGGAATATTCTTAGACCGATTATATGGGCTTTTGTGAGTGACGAGAGACCATTTTTGAAGTATTTGGCCGATATTTGGTCAACAATGAATGATATTCAATAAAAATTAAAATACTAATTTCTTGCTCGGGCAGAATAGCTTGAAACGAGATGAGTGCGAGATTTCTTTTATGAGAACTGCTGAAAGATCTGCTCACTCGACGGCTCCCATTGTTAACAATGGGAGAATTACTTTTATGCCGTCACGACTGTATGAAATCGAACGCGAGAAGAAAGCGAGATTTCACACCTTTCAAAATCGATATGTTTCTAGAAATTAGGCCACAGCAACAGCAAGGGTATTGTCCAAAGATTTGTCAGTCAAAAGGCGTATTTGTCTTTTGGTATGCATCCTCTATAATATTATCCGTTACTAGTCCAAAACAATCAGAGTTCCTCATGAAATCTCGCGTTATTTCGCGTTTGATTTCATGCGAGTGGGCTTGGTGTCGCAGACGCAATTCTATTGTTGGCAATGGGTGCCGCGAGTGAGAAGCTCAGCAATCGTAATTCTGATAAAAGTAAACTAGCACTCTTCTCATTTCTAAGGTATTTCACTTCCAAACGTATTGCAAACTGAATGACTTATAGCCACTAACGGCTCACACCCCGGGTACTACTACAACACTGAACGTCAAAAGAAAATACTATGCATGTCCATAATTATGCGTCTGCATGACGAACAGAGATTACGGTCGAATTAAGGCCCTGTGCAAGTCAAGCCATTGTTTTAAACCTTGGTCTTGGATGTCTATGGATTGTGTTGCTTTAAATTCTTCCACTAGCATCTCCCGCGCAACTGATGAATGTCACGTGGTCCTCTGGCCATGATTCGTCATCCTAGCTGACCTCAGAGATGGTCGGGTGGTCAATGGGACTTAGATTGAGAGAATACTCTCAGCTGGATGGCCATTGACTTGGGTTTTTTCCCCTCTCAGAAAATCCACTGTGACTCTTGAGGCATGCGGGTGAGCTTAAATATGCATGGAGGGCAATTTGATTCGATATTTTGTTGTTTCTGTGCATATGTACGATTTATTTATTTTTTCGGCGTATTTTTTATTCATCTGTTGCCTTTAACCTTCAGCATAAAATCTCACATTTTACTCCATTTTCCTCATTGTTTGATATGGGACATCATTCAATGGCCGACGATGAGTGGAATGCAGCTTGGATGAGCGGAGAAATTTATGCAGCACACTTAATATCTTGCGGCACTCAAGGTTGGTATTCGGGTCATGTGCTCGACTGCTCCCGCTTGGAGGTTCCAGTGAGCGGTCGCACTACATTGTTTGGTACCATTGGGAACTTTCCTGTAAGCAGTCCCATCCCTCAGGGAACCAATCCACTAATCAAGTCAGTTCAGGAATAATATCAGTAGAATAATAAAATGAGGCGTGGAATTATGTCTAAGGACACAATGAAAAACATGATCTGCTTAACTTCGGCGTAGCATGCTAAGGCCAAACCGGGTGAATGTTGCATTGAATAAGTTTCTCATTATCTCACCTTATCGTTGCTTATGAATACATAAGGGCTCTCACGAGGCGTCCTACGTGTGATGCGCTGAAGCCGATGAGTTTTTTTTTAATCCTCTGTGTTTATTCCCCTCGCTTCCTTCCCTTCTTCCATACCCCTACTTCTCTTCTCAAATTTTACTCATTTGAAATTTATTATAATTTTTAGTTATTCATTTAGTAGCAATAAATCTTGACTTCACCGAGAAGTACTCTATGTAAATAAAAAAGAAAAAACGAACTTGCATTTTTTGGATGCACACTTTAATTAAGCTTTATTCCCAATTCCCAATTTTTTTCCGCCTCACAGGCGATTAAAATTGGCTTACGGATAGGTCCGTAATTCCAATTTCAAACATTCGCATCTGAGTATTACGCAGACATAATAGAATTGTCTGTTTGGGGTTGGTGTTGGGGCTGGGGTCGGAACTGTAGTGTTGACGGATCGTTCTTCAATGTCGATTTGAACGTCTTCCAGATCGTCATAAAGGGCAGACGCCTGTTGTGGAATGTAAAGAAGAATGTTCTGGTAGACTCAATATAAAGTTATATAATTTTACGAACTGGTACCCATATATTCTGATCATTAAATTGACTCATTGATTTTTAGGCTTCAGAGTTTGCAAACTAACTAGTCCCACCCCACTTCAATCTAATAAATTCTTCATTATCCCCGAATAACACATTACCCGAATCAGCAAAACCACCATTTTGTGGTTTAACCTTTTAACAATAATCGTATGTAAAAGTCTTGAGATCCTCGCTGGTTGCATGGTTGAGCTTCGCCCATGGACTTCGTATGAAAGATGGAGATTACGTAATGGCACGATTACATCTGAACGTAGGAACAAATGCCTTTCAGATACGAATATTAAACTAAAATTTGCGAATGCTGGTTCAGCTCTACCACAGGCGATGTAGTTCCAGATGTCGATATTGATTCAATAGGAATGCAAGAAGGAACCATTACGGTTCCTTTGGTACTTTTGAATTGACGCCCTTTAATTTTAATTACATGCGTTCATAATTGGTGTTTATATTCTTTAATTGCATTTCATATCTTCTTATTTTCTCTATATTGACATGAACAAAATACATTATTTAGATATTGTTATAATAATAGTTCATGGAGTATGTGTCTTAGACGAAAGATAATTGCTCGATACCGCACAGAAGTAGTTATAATAGCTGCTCTAAACAGCACCAATAAGAACATAATTGTGATAATTAATAAACGAGAACAAGACCTTTACTTCAGCAGTGAAGACCAAGAGTGCAAGAACTACGGTCATGAGAAGAAGCTGCTTCATCGTGATGGTAGCGTGAGATGTTCAATGCATTGACTCGGGTGTTTATAAAGGCCATTGATATAATAATTGATTGGGGTACTCAAGCTAACTGTGAAAGGGTGATTAATTATTGTATAAAAATGGTATTGCTGTGAAGAGTATGCATTAAAATATGTGCATTGGAATTGATCAGGAAATCGGGTGTTTTCTTGTTTATGTTTCAAAACCATTAGGGATGGTGAAGTCCAACTCCATGCCACATCAATCATTTGAACTTGTAATCAGCCATTAATCCGGATGATAGCTGTCCTAACAGACAGTAGTTAGATTTAATGTAAAAATATAGAGATAATTATAATTAATAAATGGCTTCGGAGTTGGATAAAAATTAGCCCGATAAAAGCCAGCCAAAAAAAAAAAAAACACCTCTTTATTATTTTTAATAATGAGTATTACTATTCACGTGTGCAGAGTAACAGGCCTACCCGGTGATGCGGCAAAGTATTTCAAGCAATATTCACATAATATAATGCAAACGGCATTAAAAAATGTGTAACAATTAACTCATAAAATAAATGTACTGATCTGCATATATCTACCATGTTCGTATCGACCATCAAGAATACAGATTGACTCAGAAATCATATTTTTGATATAGATACGGGGACTATACGTAGCTTAACCAGTTTAATTGAGCCAAACAATGATTAGTTATAATTAGCTTAGATGAATTTCGCGAGCAGATTAACCAAGTCCAACCTTGCTTTATAGCTACGTGAAGCGCACTAAGCCTTTCAGAGTGCAATAATTAACATGCATTTATAACGATTACAGTTAAAGATTCACTTATGCAAATTATAATAATTAAAAGATCAAATTTAAATGATTATAGCAAACAAATCCAATGTACTATTCCAATTGTTCGTTTTGCCTCGGGTTTTTTTAATATGTGTTGCGCTGAAATAATTACAATGGAAAATATTCATTCATTCAAGAGTGAAGCAGACAATTCGCTGGGCGCCATTTGCCACCAATTCAAGAGGACAAGGGTCGCTGAAAGGGTAGTAACTCCCATCCAGCAGTATTTTGTCATTAAATGCAGTAAGATATGTGGCCTGTGTATAAGCATGGCCACATATGTTCAACATTCCAGTGCATGTTTGCATTGCAAGAAGTCACAGAACACTTCGCCCAACGAGGCTCAACCGTTATGATCACGCTATTGGATGCGTGCCGGGCTTTCGACCGTGTTGAATACATTAAGCTGTTTCGGTTACTAATGGACAGGATGTTTGGGATGTACACCAGGCCGGAGATGGCCGTGTGATGGAGTGGCGCCATTTTGAGCTGGTTTCACTGCCCAAATGGCGCCAAACAGGGTGCAGTGCTATATATCCCCCATCATTTTTTGTGTGTATGTTGACGAACTATTGAGACAACTACAGGAATCTGAAGCCGGCTGCTACATTGGCCATCGCTTCGCAGGTGCCCTAGGTTACGCGGATGACGTCGCACTCATCGCCCCATCCGTGAGTGGGATGAAGAAAATGTTATCAATATGTAAAGACCTCACCTCCCAATGTGATGTACTTTTTAATAGCTCAAAAAATGTGGACATTGTTATAGGCCCTACGGGGTGTGCTCCAATTACGATAAATGGAAACATCATCCCAATAAACAAATACAGCCATACATCTAGGTCCACTACACTGGGGGGAAAAAAAAAAAAAAAAAAAAAAAAAAAAAAAAAAAAACTAGAGGGCTAAAACAACACCAGAGAAGCAAAATCAGAATTCTGCAGCCACATCAACGGGTTACTTTTTAATTTCATGCACTGTTCTTTTGGCACTATTCAACACTTGTTCTCCTCCTACTGCACATCTTATTACGGTTGTCCTCTTTGGAATTTCGATGCACTTGATGGATTGGCTGCTTTCTGGAGGATGAGTATCAGGCGCACCTGATTCTATGCAATGCAGCGTTAAATTTATTTCATAATTTTGTAATGAAGCTCTGATTTTCCATAATTATTAGAATTCGTAAAATTGTGAAGCTCTCTGCAAGTGGCATTCTCGGCGTTTTAAATGCAGCCGATAATGCGTTATGATCATGCGTGGCCTTGACATACATTATTTTCGCTGGTCTCGGTAATATCGTATTGAATTGTTGCTATCGTTTCGATCCGAAATAAACACGTGTTTTGAAAATCAACAAAACTCGGAAACACGTACCATCATTATCACCATCATCAGTGGAACCAGGGTAAATGGAACGTCGAAGTGTGAGAAAGGGCAGACTGTGTCTTAATCGTTCTTCAAATGAACTGAAGTGAGTGACTCGAGTCTTGACTCATTTCATTTGTGATGATTTGTTTTGATGCGAAGCTGCTGATTATGATCCTTTAAATTTACACTGACTTCCAATTTCAGTCCAAGTCATCTGCTATGTTGCGTAGCCTGGCATATTGTGTTAGAAATCAAAGAGGAGAAGACGGATTTGAACTGAGTCAGAAAGCAAGGCCAGTATTTCATGGCTGGGAAGACCTCTGGTGGCAAATTTCAGCAGTTCATGTTTGTACCAGATGGCCTGGTCTGTATTTTTTTTCTTTTTGTCCTGATATAGCCAGCATGTGTGATTTAGGTGCTTTAATTATAATGTTAATTTTTTGAGCCAACTTCAATCAGCCAGTCAGCCATCCCGTGCCCAGCCATCGACATGCAGTCAGCCGCCCCAGGCCCATACGTCATCAGCTGGTTAGCATGAATTCAAACATTTGTGTATTTTGTGAACTGGTACTCAAAAGAACTTAAGTTTTATTGTTTTATACTTGCACCGTCATCACATTTCATTTAGTCTTTATTTCAGAGGACAATAGCAGATTCCTATCACCTCACTAAAAGGCAGTCATAAGGCAGGCATTCAAGGATGGATTGACTGGCTGGCGTCTGCCTTGGGACAAAATTGCTGTTTGTAACCTGGCAGTTTTCCTAGGTTTAACAGAGAAACAAGTCAAGGTTAAGATTAAAAACACTCTCTGTTATCATTTGGGAAATGAAATCTCTTAAAATTGTAGGATGCCATTGGGATTAACAAGAGTCATTACGAGGAAACATGATCTCAAAGTGAAAACCAAAATAAATTCAAGCTATTGGAGGCTGCAGTTGTAGGTTGTCTTAAGATCAGAATTCCTCTTCTGCAACTGACTGAGCAATCCTCAATAAATATTGATGTGATGAGGATATCGTTTGACGATGCCATCTTCAAGTTTTGTAGGCATGTCATTCAGCTCACGAATTGGCCTAATCAGCATATATACTAATTATGACATTCGAGACATGAAGACGTAAGCTAATCTATTGGTGGCGCTATGTTGCTTCTGAGAAACATACGTGGTTCATAGATTAGGACAGAATGCTGGAAGGATTATGAATAAATAAATGAATGGATTTATTTTCAAGAGAGAACTGTCACAAATATACAGTTATACATTATGGCGACACCCGGAGGTGTATTTGGCAAGATGCCATTTGCGTGAGATAAATATTATTATGATCAAGTTAACAAATGAGTGTGTAAACTGTATATAGAAATACCCTTTTATCTAAATGAGCACAGATGTGTCTAAGCCCTTTCGCTTTAGAAAAGGCTCCAGTTGCTTGAATCCTTCTTCGGTCAAATTTTCATTGTCCTGGGTGTGTACAATCAATGAAAATGTCCTTAGTCGTTTCAACGATTCAATCATTGTGCACACGTCCGGAATCAAGGTATCCGTTATCCTCAAATATGTAAAATGTAGAATCTCCAGACGATGAGAACCCCCGACGGCTTTTAATAATTCCTGTCTTGAGCATTCTGCAAGCGAGACATGCCCAAAGTTAATATCCAATTCCTGCAGATTGCGCCAAGAGCGAATAGCCACCGAAAGAGCAATCAGATCACTGTCATTCAGTTGTAAATGCAAAGTCACAATGAACTTATGTAAATCAAGATGGCAAAGATTTGTGAAATCAAAAATAAGTCCAAGATGAAGTTCTCGCAGAGATGACATCGAAGGAAAGCTGTCGATCAGAATCGAATCCAAACCTGGGGTGTCAAAACCGGAGATTTTCAATTTGATTAATTTGTTCCGTTTTAGCAATGTCTCCAAACTGCGAATCTTTTCTTGGGTTGAATTCCTTAGTTCAATGTCCAAACTTTGTAAGTTTTCTAGATGCGCGAGTTGTGTAAGAAACGGGCCCGTGTCTTGTTCCAAAGGATTCAATGACACACTCTGCAGATGACGATTCAACAACAATCGATGCATCAGTGAAGAGCATGTGTCATCATGTATAAGAGTTATCAAGTGAAGTGAGGTGAGGGGCTTGTCCAAGATGGCCTCCATTAAAAATAAATGAGACGAATGAAATTCATTCAATCGAAGTCCACGCAAGTCATCACCGAATGAGATCCCTTCAGATGGATTTCCATCCATATTGTGACATTCAATGCTTACATGTTGAAATGAGTCTGATTGACCAACTCGCAACTCAGTCATAATATTCCGCAATCCTGTGCCATTGCTCCTCCGTGGATCAATCCAAATTGTTGAACAATCGATGTTTTTACATGTAATCAATTTCTTCGCAAAAGAGACATCTTGTTCACCGGCTGAATATCTCATATCGAAGTTCACAGGAATTGGAACCTGGAATCGGAGGTTGCCTAACATCAAAATTCCTCTCCTACAGCTGGTTGAGCAATTATAATGAACTGTGATGTGAGTGGGACATTGCTGGACGATGGCCTTCGCAACTTTTGGATGTACGTCATTCAGCTCAGCAATGAGCCTGATCAGCATATGCGATGCACCACAACGAGAGAGAATGAATAATGATGATGGTATTGGATCACCTTTTGAGAAATTTGTCTCATTGATTATCAGAGAGATTATTTGTGTGAGTTCTTTGGGGTTCTCTTCCAACAGACCAAACAGAAAACCAAGAACTGGCTCATTCTCTTGGACATTAAATGAATCGTCAATCGCTAATTCGTTGATCGCAACGGAATAATTTTTGTAGCGTAGATCTTGAAGCCAGGTCAGCCTCTCATCTGGATCCATAAGTGCAATGTGTTTGGCGGTGAAGAATTCCATGAATGTTTTGTGACTAAGTCCATATCTGGTTTCTTCTCGAAGGCGGCTTATTGTCAGCTCTTTGGTCAGAAATCCCACTTGACACACTTTCTCAACATCACAGGAAACATTTTTGAAATCATTCTCGCGAAGCACTGATTCGTTCTTCTGATGAGCTTCGTAGGCAAGCTTGTAAAGTGGGCGAAGGAACGAGTCTTCAATTTCAGTTGGAGTGAGATCCATGCGGACGCTGGCTTTGCGTTTGATGATGTCTTGTATTGAAGAGTACACTTCCGTTCTGTTGTTCAACGAATGTGTGTCTTCTTCGTGCAACATGCACAAGAGAGTAAGATTGAGGGGATTATCACAGAGGTCGTGAACATTCTCCTCCTTGAGCATGGGTTCAAATTGCGCAGAGTCAATCTTCTTTTCTTCAGCATAACGCCTCACGTGTTTCAACTGCTCATCCATGTTATATCCTTCAACTGCAAATGTAGAATGAAAGTACATCAGCTTGTTTCGTAAGAAGTTGCGCCGTGATGTTAGGAGAAGAGTTTTGTGCTTGACAATTTTCCCAACGATCAGTTGATCGAGAAGCTGGTTGTCAAGGCAGGCTTCATCGAACGCATCAACGATCAGCAGCACGTTCTTGGCTTCAAGGATTTCTTTCAAGTGGCTTGTCGTGATGCCGCAGTCGCTGGGAAGCAGGTGTGTTCTGATTATATCTGCCACTGAGCTCTGCCCTCTGAAGTCACCAGCGTGGAGAAGTATTACCAAATCAAAAGACTTAATGTTTTGTGTGTCTCCACCTGGCTGACTCCAGGCATAAGTCAGAGACTGACAAATCGTCGATTTGCCCTGGGCAGGATCACCTTCAATGAGAATTCGTGTGGGTTTCTTTTGCTGGCTGCTTTCTTGGGGTGCAAATATTTGATCTATTTTGACCTCATCTCCTTTGCTGTATATAAAATAAAAATAACACAGTAGTCACCATCAACGATTTGGAAGCAGATCACCCACCGATCGCCACTGGTCACACGCAGTCGGCGTTCAACGTAGGTGCCAGTTAAACTGAAGCGCTCTGTTTGCAACCAAGGCAGTGTGTAAATGTATCTCAACCTGTCATCGTAGTGAGTTCGCAGCTCATGTTGTAAACCTGAGAAATAAACATTGAAATTTGTAAAATAAGTCAATAAAAGGGAACCCACGTTTGCACGTGTCCTGATCCTCCGAGCAATTGTCGCATTTTGGGGTAAGAGGGTCAAAGAGGAACCATTTGAGAGTGAGGAAATTTTCCGGGTGAATCTGCTGAATACCTTCAGCTTCTCGATCATTCAACACGCGACTGACCTGAATCAAAGAAGAGAAATATGCACACAGCGAAGATTAAAAATGCATGACCCCTGACCTCTGTTATTATGTCCATAACGTGATCTTCGCGCGCTTTTAAGCGAACTATTCGACAGAAATCGTTGATCAACCAACTTCCCTCTTCGACGTTCCTCCAAGCGACGTAGCCTTTTAGAAGGGATTCCAGGAAATTGATTTCTGAGCAAGGGATCGCTTACCGGGAACCGTGGCGTTCACTATGAGCATGTTCGGGAGCGGAACAGTCTTGTGCGGAACCGGTTGGCCTCCTGTTGCCCCGGCAACCAGAGCCTCAGATTCATCTGCGTGATATTGAGGAGTAACCGCCAAATCCTCACGACCTGCAAAAGGGATTCATTCATTCTAGCCAATTGTGCGATGGTTTTGCCTCACTTCCTCTGCACGCTTGGAAAATGAAGAGCTTTGGTTTTTCGATAAGATTGGGGGCGTGATCGCGATGGAAGTTGAGAAGGACGTCTGTGCGGGGATGGATCCTGCGACCATCCACGCCAAAGAATCCTATAGCGTCTCCATGTGTCATGATTATGACCACAAGAGAACTGGCATTGAGCAATTTATCATCTCGAGCAAATTTGGTGACCGCTTCCTTCATTTCCTACCAAAAAAACAGCACTTCTATAATTCCTGTGAATGTTCAGACCATAAAATACCGACCTGAGCGTTCAGGTTACGGAGCTCGAGTTGCTCAAATTCCAAATTCCAAATTCCAAAAATTGGAACAAATCCCGATGGTTATCAGAGTCCGATTTCCAACCTTCACGCTTTTTCAAGCTATCCTTCTTAAATTCATAATTGTTGATTATCAATGCCTGACCTCGATACACGCAGGAATTCATGTCATAAATCTGAAACGGAGACAAAGGAAAATATCGAGACATCCGTTGACCACAATTTGCTTACGTTTCCGCACGAATGTCCAGCAGAATGAATGTCGTCTGGGTCGACATCTCTTCTGCTGGATATCGGACTGATGCTCTCCTCATCGTCTGAAGTGAGGATATCTTCTGCTACCTGAGCATCAGTAATGTCGCTTGGGCCGAGTCCTCCCGCAGGAGCAACCTGATTCCTCCTGGGAACGTCTTGGTGATATTC
This sequence comes from Capitella teleta, assembly GCA_000328365.1. NCBI lineage: Eukaryota > Metazoa > Annelida > Polychaeta > Capitellidae > Capitella > Capitella teleta. The sequence goes on along the minus strand of KB311483.1, from coordinate 55,059 downwards.
GTCCATCTGAAAACAGAACAACAAAGTGTATTTTATCTGTGTGTGGCGGGCGCGCC